>VZRV01000009.1:74618-202863 GCA_013398115.1 Falcunculus frontatus
CCCTGACACAGCTCCATTCCCATCACGGCTCCACCACTGTCACAGCTCCATCCCTGTCAAGGCTCCATCCCCGACATGTCTCCATCGCCATCACTGCCCCACCACTGTCACAGCTCCACCACTGTCACAGCTCCACCACTGTCACAGCTCCACCACTGTCACAGCTCCATCCCTGACACGGCTGCATCCCTTCCATGGCTCCATCCCTGAACACAGCTCCATCCCCGTCACAGCTCCACCACTCTCGCAGCTCCATCCCTGCCATAGCCCCATCCCTGCCATAGCGCCATCCCCATCACAGCTCCACCACTGTCACAACTCCATCCCTGCCACGGCTCCATCCCTGTCACTGCTCCATCCCTGCTGGCTGAAGGTTGTTTTCTGCTCTCCGAGGCCCTCACTCTGCTGCAGTGCCCTACTTTCCTCCTCTGCTTTGCTGAAGTTTAAGTAAAAAAACCCACCCAGCCAAAACTCCCAAATGCCTCAACAACAAGCCTACGAACAAAGAAACAAGTGACTACTTTTTAACACGGGATTGAACATTCTTAAGTGGTTCTGGAAAATAAATAAGACTCAAATCCTGTAATTCATTCTTCTATACCTGAGGCAATACAATGCATTTTTGTAGGTTGGCTTTTTGCTTCCAATAGCTTTGTAATAGTCTTATCCAAAAGATGAACTGCAAATGATTTTTCTTCTCTTCCCATTTTTTTTTTTTTGGCATAAGGTTCTTTCCTCTCTTGGAAACAAAGATTTAAAGAACAGAGATTTTGTTTTAAGATCTACAGCAGATAGGCCTTAGATTTGATTATTTACATTTGAATATTAGAAGACTTTAAATAATCTGCCTGTGAAAGACAACTAAATTAAGCCTTCAGAACCGAGAGAACAGAGTTTTAATCGTGTTTTCTGAGAGGAAAAGGATAAACTCTGAAATGTAGGTTATTACTGTTCTCTGAAATATCATTGCAGTTGCAGTGTGAAAAGATAGAATGATCTAAAAACTGTTTGGGCATTTGAAGAAAAAGTTAAAAATATTGAAAGTATCAGAGAAACTGAAGGTTTGCAATAAGCACAGCATGCTCTAGGGAAGAAAGGATGATATAATTGTTGAGATGAGTCCCATAGGGCATGGCCATAACAGGCAGCAGAGGGAGTAAACCCAGTTTAACCCAGATTATTTGGATTATACTGATTTAACATACACAGATATACTGGTTTTATACATAGTCCTGAACTAGTAAGAAACTGTAGACCAAAAAATAGTTCATCCCTTGAATTCAAAATTCAATCCTGACTATCCAAGCAGTTGGTTTAACTCACTGGTTATGGATATTGCTTCTCCACGGGTCTAATTCCCACATCCCACATGGAGATCTTCACCAGCTTTAGTGGCTTTGCCTCAGCGCAGGGTTAAAATCCACCCACAAAACAACGCAGCGGGAACAGCTCCAATCACAGGACATCTGGATCATCTTCCCATTATAACATTTCCCACTGCCTTAGTGCTGACCAGCTGCCCAGAGGTGCTTTTGGGGATGTCAGTGCTCCAGGATTCACTTCTGCTCTCCACTCTCACTTGTGTGCTTCACCAGCCTGGTTAGGATTTAATGGAGGTTCTTATTGCAGCACCAGAGAACCCAATTATGCAAAATGAAGCTGGTGATAACTGGGCCATTCCTCCATGGGAAGTCTCGGTTTTATAGACTGGAAATGGAGATTTAGGAATGGTAAAATCTTATTTACAGAGCAGATCCCTCCCTGGGCACTTAGAGCAACACAGCCTTCGTAGAGTAGCTGCAAACTGATTATATCAATAGTTTTCCAAGGATTTATTAATTATTTTAAACAGGGAGTGCAATATTCCGTCAAAATAACTTTTTACTGTTGCATTAGGATGTCTGAAATCTTGACCATCATGGCTGTGCTTTAAAAGTCATTTTTTTCTCTTGAAATAACTGCCAAAACTACTTGTGATTGGAAAAGCCTGAGATATCCAAGATTTCAGTGCACTCAAGAGTTCAAAATTAGTTATTTTCTATCCCAGCCCACTTAATAAAACCTCCCTGAGTTTGTCAATAAGGAACGATTTCAGGGCAAAGAATCCAAAAACCCAAACACTTGTAATACTCTCAGTCATGACCAGAAAAGGAGATGTAAAAACTTAACAAATCCTACCTCAGAGGAATCCATCATGTTCCAGGAGAAACAATACCCGGCAATCAGAAAAGTTGCTTGACATTATTCCGAGAAGAAAAGGACATTTGTAAAGGGATTCATGAGAATTAGAGCCGAAATCCGAAAAACAAATAGGATTTGATGATGAAGCTCCCATACAGAAGTTACAAAACGCTCCCCCAGTTTAAATCTATTTAAATGTATTATATAACGACATATAAAATCAGCTATAATCTGTATAAGTACAGTTCCTGCAGCTTTGTTCATGGAGTGGGGACACGAGGAATTACATCTCTTCCTAGGGAAGCTCCCCAGCCAGGAATTTGCCTCCAAATTTAAGGATAAAATACAAGACAGCAATGCACAAAACAAGAAAATGAAGCCCAGAAGGACAAGAGAGTGCTCAGAGTGCGCCATCAGCACCCTGGCTCCTCTTTTACTTATAAATATTATAGGAAATATAGTAAGACCAGGTTTTAAGAGTTTTGGGAGAACTTAAAGAAGTAGATTTGCACATGAGTGAAGAATTCCACAAATGATTTATTAACTGAATATTTTTTAGCTGTATGTGGGATGTGTTGTCCCAATGTGATCCTGGCAGGGGTCAGACCTGGAAGAATAGAGGACAAAAATAAGATTTCAGAGATGTACAAGGTGTTAATAGCACTAGAAACAAATCAACCGATAGCTGAAACAATTTAAAATAGAAAGCCTGGCTGAGAAATTCATAGGACTAAATTCCAGTCTCCATAAGATGGATTGGGAAAAGCATTATCAGCAGGTTTTTGAGTGGGTAAGATAGCCCTTATCACAAAAGATGTGATATGGACAAGACTTACATGTGGAAGGAGATATTGGAAATCTACTGTGGAAACCGCAAGTGAAGCCTGAATAACAGAGAAGTTTTGATTAATGTCTCTTTTTACTCTTCTTCCATCTCTGCATTCAATTTCTGAATTAAAACATTTTGATTTCTGCCACTCACCAGCACAGACATCATGCTGAACTTTACCTTGCAAGAAATCTCTGCGACTGGAGCGTGTCCCAACATCCTTTTAATACATTTCCACTTTCCCTGAAAACACCGAGAATTGTTCCATTGATTCCGAGAGCGCTCGGATCAGCCCCGTGGGACTGGGAGATAAATGTGTAACACATTCCAGAGTGAATCCTTAAAAAGAGGCTGCAGGAAGATTAATGCCTTTGCAGCCATTGTTTCCACAGTGTCAATAAAGAATAGGAAGGAGAATGGATTACGACCCCAGACAATCTATCCTTAAAAAAATCACTGGGAAAGCGCTTTCCTTAATGGCATGGATATTTTTCCCACTCAAGGAAGTGTGCACAGATCAGGGAGGTTGTGGTTGTCCCATCTCTGGAAGTGTCCAAGGCCAGGTTGGAACAATCTGGTCCATAGAAAGATTCCATGGAGTTCCACCATGACAGGGGTGGAACTAGATGGGATTTAACATCCCTTCCAACCCAAATCAGTCTGGAATTCTATTTTTTTAAGGCTTTTTCCATCAAGGATTTGCTGCCGATCCAATCAGGCAGCGCAAGGTGACTCAGAGCTGGCAGGTCACAAAGGAATAGCAGAGCACAAATAACGAGCGCTTATTTCAAATTAGTTCTGGTCAATATAAAGACTTAAAAATTTACCCAAGACAATTGTCAGATAATTTCAAATAATGGGGGTATCTGAGAAAATTGGTCTCTGCTGGTGGATGTTCTCTGAAATCACATTGATCAAATGACTTATGAATTATTTATTCAGCTGTGCCCTTAACCTGAAAAGTGAGAATTATTGATTTCGCTTCATATATCATATTATGGAATCCAAATTGAGGGAAAAAATACCATGAGGAAGTAGCAGGGAAACAGCTCCTCAGCCTGTGTTTATCTGTCCTGGAACACAGAGAGAGATGCAAAGTTAGGAGGGATTCTGGCTTCAGCATCATCTGCAAAACACCATAAAGAGGATTTTTCTTTAGCAGCATGGAGGGGTTTGAATAGTAGAAAAATACTTTTTGATTTGGATTGAAAATAGAAATATTTTACTCTGATTTAAAACAGAACCGTTGTATCAAGCTTAATTTCAATATCCAAGGAGAAAAGTGAAGTGTTCATGCCACTGGATTAACAGGCACGGTCTGGGGAAGAGAAAAACTTTAAAGACAATTTCTGAAGAAAACCTGCAAATGTTTGTTTTTAGCACTGACTTTCATAGAGAGCAGTAGAAAAGGAAGGGAGGAAACAACAATATCTTAAGTTACAGTCAAAAAAAGTAATAAATATTAATTCCTTCTTATTAACGCATAATTACAAAGAAAACACCACGGAAGGGTGGACACCACCTTTGTGAGGAGGTACAAAATGAGCATTAAGCCCTTGGAAAAAAACAGCCAGAGATTTCCCGTGGGATTCCTGGTCCATTAATCTCCCTCTCATCCCTATCCAGCTTTTTCATATCTTCTTCAGGCTCGGTGACAATGGGAAGCTCACGAGGTTCCAAAGTAGTGCCATTACAATAACAGATTACAGGGACAAAGCTCGGCACCACCGTGCCCTGAACAACTTCAGATCACAAGAATTTCCCAAAAACTTCAGGCTTGGAAACTGTATTCCCATGTCCCATGAAATAAAATACTCACTTTCAGTTACGTGACTTCTTTTGACTCCAGTGGGAATCACAAAACCTGTGTCAAACACTTGGACTTTATATTTTTTGTGGCTTCACGCAGCAAAATTTGAGAATCACCACACCAAAAGTGTTCCCATCTCCAGCTGTTGGAAAATACAGGAGAAAGATATTAAGGAAAAGCATTATTCAATGTTTTTTAGGTTTTATGTTAAATATTTTCATTGTGCTGCACATTAATACCTTTATTAATTCAAATGAAGCCTCAAAGTCCTGAGAGGAGGAGTCAGCTTTGAGGACACCTTGCCAAAATTTGCTAAATTCCTCTTAAATTTAGTGTTTATTAAAAGATAGTTCATAACCTACAATATTATACAGGGCTTAAAAATGAACCATTTGGGATTTGTGGGGTTGTCACATCTATGGAATGGAACATCTCTTCTTACAGGGAATTTTTATGAACTATGGGAGAAGAATTGAGTATTTTATTCCCTGTCCCCTTTCCTGCTGTGGAGTAAAATCCATCCTGTGAGGACAAAAAAAAAAAAAAAAATCCAGAAAAAAAAAATCAATATATATATATTTCTCCTTTCAAATCACAGTTGGCAAATTAGATCCACATTTCTTTGGGAGAAATTGCCTTAGCACAAATCATCTCTGTCAAATGAGATTTCAAATACCTTGTGTTTCCAAGGTTTTCATGGCTGCTGATATAATACAGTTACTGTATAGGAAGAGTTATCCTCTGTCCTGGATTTGTTGACATAATCTTAGCATCATATTTCACATTTTGGGAGATATTTTGGCTACATGTCCTTAGCTGGTGCACTTTGGGGACTTCAGAGGTTGGATTTGCCATGGAAACAGTGTTGACCGATGGCCAAGTTTTCAAAAGAGAGGTACAAAGATAATTCCATTTTCCGCAGCTGATGGACAGCGGGATAGGAGGAATTTGAGCTGATCTCACTGTGGAGGGGGACACGTCAGGAAACTGCTGGAAAAATGCTGATTATGTCACCTGTTGAGTGAAATTGCCTCCCAGAGGACATTTGGTGCTGTCCGACTGGCCAGGGACACCTGGGAAGTGTCACGGTGACAGAGCAGGGAGGCAGCACAGAGGAGCAGCTAAAGGCCCACTGAGGTCACTGAAAATGGCATCATCCAGGAGTGGATGAATAATTTCATATCGGGTATTATTTGGAACGTATTGTCCTGTGATGTGAGATCATTTTCGGCAGGATTGGGAACACGCAGCATTTTATAGGTTTACATCTCAAACCCACTCCTTTTTCTTTTGCCAAGTGGGCAGGAAGGCACCAGCCAGGACAATCAAACTTCAAAATCCTTTTGATAAAGTTTGATTCATAAAATTTGACTTTGAATTGCAAATTGATGGAATTTGGTGTGCAAAAAGACAGTAGGACTTGATTTTTTTTTTTTTTCAGATTGTCAGAAATATAAAAGAAAGCCTTTGTCCCCTAAACCAGGAATTATCACTAAGTAGAAATAAACATATTTTACAATTTATGATGCACCAGTGTTTAAGCTTGTGAATCAAAACATTGCTGTTTGGAGCTGTGCCTTCCTTCACCTCCTTTTAAACCTCTTTGTCTCTGTAGCACAAATTCCTTTCTTTTCTCTCTTAGAGGTGGAACAGGGGCTGATAGCAAAAAATTAATCTATTCAACAGCAGGAGAATTTGTCAAAGCTTGATCTATGGCTCACTCTGCCTCTAAAAAACAGCTTTTCATAGAAAGTTGATGTGTTTTTTTCATTACTGAGGCAGCTCTCTATTTAATAACAGCGTTCCAACATGTGCTATTGATCTGTGTATTGGAACAATTCTTACAGTTCAGGCTGGTCTGTGGATTTATTAAACATTTACCAGCATTTTCTCCAAGGTCAAGGCCATGCACGTGCATGGATAAAGCCAATGAAACGTAAGGGGCATGTTCTGTATGGTTCTGCATTATTTAAAATTGAGAAATATTTAAACTACCAAAAAAAAATAGATTTAGAGAGCAAATGGATTCATTTAAAGCACGTTTCACTTGGGTGGTATTTAAGCAATGAATCTGAACTTAATTTAAGATGTAGGATTTTAAGAGCAAATAAACCTGAAGTATCTTCTTGACTTCAGCCTGGCTACTCTGGATACACCCACACTGCTGAGGAGAGAATCCCCCCAGCTGGAGACAATTCCTCACCCAGTGAAAGATTTAAGGGTCCCCATTTTGAATAAACTGACATAAATATGATGGGAGCTCTGGGAACCAAAACTCCTCCCTGAAGGACAAGTGCTTCTGTAGGGAGAAGAGAATCAAAAAATCACAGAATGGTTTGAGCTGGAAGGGATCTTAAAATCATCTCATTCCACCCTTGCCATGGGCAGGGCACCTTCCACCATCCCAGGCTGCTCCAAGCCCCAATGTCCAACCTGGCCTTGGGCACTGCCAGGGATCCAGGGGCAGCCGCAGCTTCTCTGGGCACCCTGTGCCAGGGCCTCCCCACCCTCCCAGGGAACAATTCCTTCCCAAAATCCAATCAAAATCTCCCCTTCTCCATCTCAAGGCCATTCCCCTTGTCCTATCACCCTTTGGAGCACCTTCTGTGTCCTCTCCTGTGAGTGCTGGATGCTCCTGGGCTCATTTGTGGTGATCTCATTCCCTGTTGAGCATTCCAGTCCTTTCCTGGGCTGTGCAGTCCGTCTATAAATCTGGTCTGGTTTTATTGACAGGACCTGCAAAGCAGGAACACAGAGATTGTTCAAAGCCACCTTCCACCCACCCCATCCTGAATATGGAATGACTTTTATAGGAAAAAAAATCCTCAGGATTTCACAGATCAGCCTGGCAGAGGTTTCTTGTTCTTGTAAACAATTTTTGAAGCGTGCAAATGGCTCTGCTGTGAATCGATGCCTCTCAGGTATGAAAGGATGCATTGTCACAGGATAATATCTCTGCTTTTTCCCTGTTTTTTTTTTCAATACTGTCAAAACAAATGCTCGGCTTGAAAATAATTCTCGCAATATTTTGGATTCCCACTTGCTCGACAAAATACCAGCAAGTCAAAATTAGAGGGATTTGTCACGGCAGAACCAACTCCAGAACTAAACACGAGCCACATCCATCCCAGTGCTTTGTGTGCTGGGGAATCAGGTCCTAATCATGGAAAAATTGCCCACTTGGGGATGCGCCAGGTGCCACATCAGGCATCAATATTCAGGTTGGAGACAATGACTGAATCTCTGCTCCGTGTGAAAACATTTTGTGATGTTTATAGAAGCTAAAAGGAATCAATCTCCCAAAGCTTTGTTACAGGATTCCTGGAATGATTCAAAGTCCCTCCCACCAACTTCCCGGGCAGTCGTGAGCCTGTTGTCCCTTTGGCACGGCTCTTCCAGAGGGAATTTGCAGGCTCTGCTTCTTCCACTGCCTTTTTCCCCAAGAGTTATCTTTAATTTGGGATTATCCGTTTTCCTTATCCCCTAACTCCTTCCAAGAAGGAACAGATTATTTCAAAATCAAAGCCCAATCTAAAAGTTCCATTTGGTGCATTAAATGACATTTCCCATAAGGAAAGTTGATGGCCTTTCATGATTAATAAATTAATTGGGAAAACAAACAAAAAAAAGCCAAGGAAAATGGATGCAAATGTCAGATTTTAGAAGATTTAAGCATGAGGGGTAACGAGGAATCAAAGCAGGAACCACAAGCTTGGACAAAAATAGAAATTATATTGCTGCAAGGAGTCTCAAATATTTAAATATTTTAAAATTGTCCTTTAGTGCAAAAGCAACCTAAAGAAGATGCTTAACCAAATTCATCTGCACAAGGTCATTTTTTAAAATGGTTTTTAAATGTTATTAAAACAAACTCTGGCACAAAAGAACGTCTGTAATTCCAGCAGATGATTACTAACTGCACTAATTAAGTAGCTTTAATTGACTCAATCCAAGTCAAGAGACAATTCATGTGAATATTGCTGCAAGACTCAGCAATCATCATCTCCACAAAGTAACTTTTAAGTGAGTTATCCTGCAGCTTTATTATCCCAAGAGCTGCTCTCAGTCTGTGATTTACAGATCCCCAGGGCCATGATCACTAATGAGGCACTGGAGGTAACCAGGAAAAGTTTGGTCACTGTCCCTACACCTTCCCTGGACACTTTGGAGGGTCCCCAAAATTGAGGAAGATAAAGAAAAGAAAGGGGACAGAGGGAATATATTTTTTCTGTTTTATTATTAAATTAATATTTCTAAACTTCTGAGCACTATTAAAATATCAAATGGTATCTTCTTGCTTTGCCCTGAAGAATTCCTATTTTTCTGCCCTTCTTAATTAAAGAGATGGAATATTAAAAATTCATTTAAAGGCACGAAACCAAAACATTTTAACATTTGCAATAATTTCTTCTAAAAAATAATTTCTATGCCTTGAAACCTGACCTAATCTTATTCCTGAAAGTGGGCAGCTTAAAATCCTGGAATGGTTTGGGTTGGAAGGGACACTGAGGATCATCCAGTGCCACCCCTGCCATGGGCAGGGGACACCTTCCACTGTCCCAGGCTGCTCCAAGCCCCATCCAACCTGGTCTTGGGCACTTCCAGGGATCCAGGGGCAGCCACAGCTTCTCTGGGAATTCCATTCCAGGGACTCATCACCCTCCCAGGGAACAATTCCTTCCCAATATCCCATCCATCCCTGCCCTCTGGCAGTGGGAAGCCATTCCCTGTGTCCCTCCATGTGTCCCTCCATGAACAACACAACTCCATCAAAAAATCAATTGACCAATGGCAGCACTATTCATCAAACTTTGGATGACTGAAGACACATTCCTAGCACAGGAAGCATCAAGATCCCTCGTTTTCTGTTGTCTCATGATCTAGTGGAAGGTTCCCTGGGATATTAGGAAGGAATTATTCCCTGGGAGGGGGGGGAGGCCCTGGCACAGGGTGCCCAGAGCAGCTGTGGCTGCCCCTGGATCCCTGGCAGTGCCCAAGGCCAGGTTGGATGGGGCTTGGAGCAGCCTGGGACAGTGGAAGGTGTCCCCATGGCAGGGGTGGAAATGGGATGAGCTTTAAGGTCCCCCCAACCCAAACCATCCTGGGATTCATCCCCACAATGCCTTCATTTCCCTTTGAAGCCTGACAAGAACAATCAGCCCCTCTGCTTCCCATGAAATCACTTTATGCATTTGCAGCCTGGTGTTTTATCGTCGTTCCTTCCCTCCAACCTGGATGCATTCAGCATTCCTGGCATCCAGCAGCATAAACCTCTCACCCTTTTATTTGCACTCCTCAGCTCTCTTATTTCTCTTTCTTTTTAGAAATTTCAGGCTCAGAAGTTTCATGGAGCATTTGAAATGTTCCCTTCCCGGGTCACCACTGAAAGGACCATATTTTTTCATTTATAGCCAGTGTTTTACAAGGGATCAAAACCTCCAAATTGAGGAGATAAAGATCTTACCTAAAGAGATATAAAAAGCTTTGTACCAAAGCAACAACTTTAAGGCTATTTTAACTCAAACAAATGAAAAATCTGAACTGAAAGTGCAAATATGTAAAAGTAGCTCAGTTATTTCTGAATCTTTGAACTTTTACTGTGACTACCTTAGAATTTGTTTAAACATATTTACTTACGGTGCAGTCTCCTCTAAAAAATAGAAAAACTAAACCATAGCTATCATTTGTTCTCACTTACTTTTTAAATTCTTTTTTTTTTGCTAAAAATATCCCAGAGAAATGGTTGTAGCCAACATTCTGTGGTAGGTTTCATTCATCCTCTTCTAAATAAATAGAGGAAATAATTTAGTCTGAAGTCTACTTGTCCATCCCTAGAAAATGTTCTCCTCTTCAACCCCACAATGTTCTTTCTCCTCAATAACTTTTTCTGTGGGGGAAAACAAAAACATTAATTTAATATTTAAACATTAGACTCACTATTTTTAACATTAGGTTCTGCATCCCTCTTGATTTTTTCTTTAAATACGATGTTAAAATTTATATGGGATAAGACTGACAGTGCTGACACCACGTTCTCCTTTTTATTTACTGGTTTTGGGAAAGGGAAGTCACAGTTTTAGTCAGCTGGGAGCTTGGCAGGGCGGCTTCTGGTTTGAAAATAAACACATAAATAAGTAAATAAATCAAAGCACTGCCCAGATTTGAAATCCAGCTGTCAGGAGTGATGTTTTTGAACCACACCTGTGAAGTTTTTTGTAACCTTTCCCTTTTCTTAACCTTATTTCTCCCCGTTCAGCCCAGGTGAGTGAGCACAGAGCAGCAGGTGAGGCTTTTTTCAGCACAAGGAACTGCATAGAAAAGAGAAAAAACCCTAAAACCATGGGGAACAACTGCAACACAAAACTGAAACGAGGCAGAGCCAGCCAGGGAAACCACTGAAGCAACGAGGACTTGCAAGGAGGAATAAAGAGGGATAAATAAATACAGGTAACACGTTGCCAGAGTTTTAGAGTTCTAATGAGAACGGTCTTTTAAAATTGATTTTACTCTCCGTGGGTCTTTTTGATAATGGATTCCAGCCATTTGTTCCCCTGGTTGTTTCTGGAAGGAAATCGTTATATCTGAGGAGAAGATCAGTGCCTTTGCTTGGAAGGGTGGGCTCTGGATGGAGTTTGGCACAGTCCCAAATGTGCCAAACCCAACGTCTCGGGCTGCTGCAGAATTTGGAAGGTGCCAGCAGGGGCTGGAGGCTGGGAAAGGCTCCGGGAGCTGCTGGATTCTGGCGGAGGTGAAAAATGTGGAATAACACACGTGGGAAGGGAAGCCCAGCAAAGAGACAATAGCTGTGGGAGAAAACACTTTGCCTGGAAAATTAACACATTGTAGGCCCCATAATGCCCTTTCCAGCTCTTTCTATGAGATATTCTTGGAGAAATATTAAAACTGCCTTGTGCCTAAAAAAAAAAAAAGAATTGATTTAAAATCAGAAAGAACTGACAGAAGTTCCCTCCCTTCATCCCCAGAGACTCGGGCTGGGGTTTCAGCAACACATCCAACGCTGGCAGGTGGCCCACACAGCCCCCAAACACTTGTTCCCAGCCAGGAGTAAAGATTCACAGAGTTCCAAAGAAATCCCATTTTAACTTCTCTGAGCGCACCCCAGACCAGCAGAGCTGAGGATTGCACACAACTCCTTCAGCAGACAGCTGCACAAGGTGCCCCCAGCCCAAGAGCATGAATAATATCAATAAATTGGGCTGCTCAGCACGGCCCTGTGGCAGCTCACACTCTGCTGGCATCAATAACAAAGATTTCCTCTAATGGGGTTGGGGTAGGGCAGGAGCACAGACCCTGTCCCAGCTCAGAGCAGAGGATTCACACCAACAAAGCACTTTGAGCAGCTCTAAAGTAACAAAAAGCAGAATAGGTGTGTTTTCCCAAGTGAAGCAAAAAACCTCACACAAATGCTAATTTAAAGATGTGAAAACCACTGATTATTGCTATTTTCTGGTTGTGCTTGCCTCATCCTCTCGGAGCAGCACCACTTTTTGTTACCATCCATATGCCCACATACACCTGTACTCAGAAATTTGTATTTATGAACATTTTGGGTTCTGCCCCACAGACCAAAGTTGTTCCTCTGCCTCCCCAACAAGCAGAGCACAAAGAAGGAAAGAGGATTTTGCCGAGGCACAGCAATTCTGGCTCGCTGCTCTTCGCTGGTTTTCAGCTGGATGTCACTTCAGATTACCAACTTCTGCCCAAAGTGCAACACAAGCCCAACAGACCAATTTCTGGGCTTTTTT
Organism: Falcunculus frontatus; assembly: GCA_013398115.1. Lineage (NCBI taxonomy): Eukaryota > Metazoa > Chordata > Aves > Passeriformes > Falcunculus > Falcunculus frontatus. Next base: position 87,205 of record VZRV01000009.1, read on the forward strand.
CATAATTCTCCATGCACTGACACTGTGTAAATAAGTCAGGTAATGTTCTAATATATTTAAGGTGACACAAATCAGAGAAAAAATAATCTTTCTTCTTCACTAGCAATCGAATCACATTCTGAGCTGCAATAAACCTTTAGGGTAAATACTTGAAGACTGAAGGATGAGTTAAGTGTGTAAAATTTGGTTAAGTAATGAGCAAATAGGTGCATAAACTGCATAGAAATGTTTGATGAATGAGCTGAAGTAGGGGAAAATGATGTAGGGTAACATAAAGGAGCACAGCTTAAAGGGAAATATCTCCTTTGTAGTGACATATTAGATTGTGAAATTAGATTGTAATACCAGGTTGTCTCTCAAAGGGAGAAATAAAAGCATTATCATTTAAAGAACTTAAGATATGGCTGGAGAAAACACCCCAAAAGCTCAAACATGCAGCAAATGTCCCAGGATTTGAGGGGATAATCTGGAAAATAAACGGTGGCAGAGTCCTGTCTCTATTTTCACAGTTTTCCTGCCATGGAGCCCAAGAGGATGAAAAAATAGATACGACGTCTACATTTAAAAGACATAATTTATATAATAATCTATATATTCAAATTGTATAAATAACTATGTGCAGAGGAGAGGTTCCTCGAGCCAAGCTGATTGAGATTCCAAGTACACCAGACCTCGTTCTCCTCACGGGAACAAAAATATTTTGAGGCCAATTTGCATTTCCTAGCCAGGGGCATCATTTGCAGGTGACTGAACAATCAATTAAAACAGCTCGAGTTGGTTTTTCTGTACTTTTTTTTTTTCATAGAACCAGGTCACTGCTGCTCATTCACATGGTTTGGGGCATTTTAGGCATTAATAACACCAAGTTCCCCTCAAAATTTCTGGGGCTGTCGTATGGATTTACATTTTCTTTTCCCCAAGCTGGTGGAGGACTGAGCCCACCCCTTGCACCACCCTTGGCCATTGATCAGCCTGAGCAGGGTTATGGATCTGGGCTGTTGCAACTGCTCTTAACTTTACTAATTAAAATTTATAAGTTCAGTGCAGAACTTATATTTTTTGTGACCAGAAAGTCGTCACAAAATGCACCAGTGGTGACTCCGTAGCCTTGACTTTGGATAAAGTAAAATCCAAGTCTTTGAGGGTGGGAAAAAGCTGGGATGTGTTGCCCAGAAAGGGCAGGGATGGCCCATCCCTGGAAATATTCATGATTAGGTTGGACTGGGCTTGGAGCAGCCTGGGATAGGAGAAGGTGTCCCTGCCCATGGCAGGGGATGGAATGGGATGAACTTTAATATTCCCTTCCAACCCAAACCATTCCAGGATCCTGAGGCAGCAGAACTGAATGGATTTGGGAGTCTGAATGAATTTTGGGATAATCTTGTTTACCTTGCACTGGATCAAAAGCAGTCAGCTCTCAGTCCACATGTTTGTTAGAATTTTTTTTTTTTAATTTCTCTCAGTTTTACGTTTTGATCAACTCCAGCCTCATTCCAGGAACATTTTCAGCCTTCAGAATTCTGTAGTGCAGATGCTCTGTTTTATTGATTTGAATTCAGTAATTAAAGCCTTGTCCTTGCATTTACAAAATATAAACATTTAAAGCCTCATGATTTAATTATGTCATCTATTGCTCTAGTAAAGCAATCAAGACAATCACTGGCCACTCAGATATGTAAGGACATGTCTAAAACTACTCCTTTTACAGTTCATGAGGGAAAAAAAAGCTGGAATTGAGAACATTTTTGCAAACCAAACATCTCAGTTAAAAATGTCACTCTGTTTCAACTGATACGTTTTATTCTAGATCTGACAGGTTTAAGTAAGATTTGTATGTCTGTTGAGTCATGTTTGAAACCCAAATCAATTTGGAAGCAGCAAAAAATCCAATTGCTGTCCTTTGCAGAATGTCAGAGTATCACCCTTCTGCAGCCGGGCTGCCAAAAAAAATAAAGGAGAAAAGGTAAAGAAATGGAAATTGTGAACGGTCCATAGATTTCTTTTACGTGACAGGATAAGTGGGAATGGCTTCAAACCAAAAGAGAGCAGGGTTAGAAAGGATATTGGGAAGAAATTCCTCCCTGTGAGGGCGGGGAGGGACTGGCACAAGGTGCCCATCCCTGAAATGCCCAAGGCCAGGTGGGACAGAGCTTGGAGCAGCCTGGGACAGTGGAAGGTGTCCCTGCCATGGCAGGGGGTTGGAATGACACCTTTAATATACCTTCCAACCCAAACCGTTCCATGATCCCATGATCTGAATTTTTAAATAAAAAGAGGGACTATTTGGGATGTTTCTCCAGAGTCCATTGGGTTATACAGATTATATACAGACTTATAAAGATCCCAAAGTGCTGCTGCTTCCCTGTGTGCTGTGGAGTCCCCTCAGCTGCCCAGCTCAAAGAAAGCCTCACCTCCCCACGTTTTCTGTGCTCCAAGCACCGTGTGGAGCCCCACAAAGTGAGAACCAACTCACCGTCCCAGGCAGCTCCACCTCAGCCTTTCCCAGGCTGGAGGAGGAAAGAAGGAGGAAATCTTTGAGGTGAAGTTGCTGTAATTAATTTTCTCTGTGTGCACTCTACTCACACAGTCAATTTGTCATTGAAGGGGATAATTTACTCTCCTCTCGACAGACTTCTGAGCAGCCAAGTAAAGGACTGGGGCTATTGCAGAGTGTGCAATCCTGATGAGAAGGCAGAAAAATCAGTGCTGCTGCCAACCCTCCCCTCGCTCTGAGCCCTTTCTTCCAGCTGGGCTCGAAAAGAACTTTCCATCAAAGCCAGGAGAAAACCATGCACAATCTGAAACCTTGATCTGACCTCTTGTTTCCAAAGGGTTGTGGCTTAAACCTCTGGGTCCTTCCAGCTGCCTTTATTGCCATCAGAAGTTCCCTTTCAGGCGACCTCCGTGGCTCTGGCCGCGCTCTCGCGGCAGCTGCCTCCTGCTCTGCTGGGACACGAGCGGCTCCCTGACCTTCCCTTCAAACACAAACAGACAAAAGGGAAAGGATGAAACCAACTCAAGCAAGAGAAAGACTCGGAGCGGGCAGTGAACATTTCGGAGTTGCAGCAAAACTCCTTCACGCCAAGCATTTTAACTCTCTCCCTACAGAACTGATGCCATGATGCTTTTTTTTGCTTTTTATATACCCCCTCTCTATACTCTTTTGTATAACTTTTATGTATTCTTAAGGGCCTTTTAGCCCACATACTTCCAATTGTTCAGGTTTGATAACCAGCATAGGCCCAGTATTCCCTTAAGCCAGGAGACCAAACATCTCAGAAGGCTCAGACACCAAGGCCTTCTCTGGAACACATTTTGTAAACTAAGATTGGCCTGTCCAGGGGGGGAAAGTTCCTCAGAGAGGGGGCTTCACTCAGCCTCTCATTGGGGAATCTTTGATAGAGATGCTCATTGGTAAAGCCTAGAATTTTATACCCAAACCATTGTGGGTGTGCATTTTGGGTGTGCATTTGGGTGTGCATTTTGGTGTGCATTTGGGTGTGCATTCCAGCGTGCTCCACCTGGACAGAGTGCACCAAGGATCCTTAAAATAAATACCAAGGTAAAATCCCTTTTTCCCTTCTAACCGTGTTTGGCTCCTGATTTTAACACCAAGAAAAGGCATCGGAACGAGGCAGAGATTTTGTCCTTGCTGTGCCTTAGAATAGATTTCACATCCTCAGGTGGATAAACCCAGTCAAAACCATACTGGAACAAGGAGAGAAGCAACCAAAATCCCACGCTGGGATCTGTTGAGAGCGGCTTTGCCACGTTTGGGTCTCTAAATAAAGAGGGAACTGACCTTGGAAAGGAAGACTGCTACAAGTGGTGCTGGAAAAAAAGATCAGGAGGAGCATTTTCGTATCTATTCTGCTTTATTGCATCAGCCAGGTGACCAATTTTTGAGCTGTTCTTTAAAAGACAAAGCTTGGGAAAAAAGACAAAATATAAGTATCAAGTACGATATTAAAAGTGAGATCGTTTTTAACATGGAAACATCTCAGAAAAAACAGGGGAAATAAAAGTGTTATGAATAAAACTCTTAATAATAATTTTTAAGCATTATAAGAGGGTTAGCGAGTCGTTGTGGGGATACAGACATTGGAATGTCTCCTGAAATGAATCCATTTTAAGAGCACAGGCTTCTGGAGGTGTTTAGAAATCACATTTTGCATCTCACTCCTTGATAATGTTCAAATCTGAGCATAATAACCCAGCTCCCAGTGCTGTGCTCTCCCTGTTGCTGCCTTTTCATTTTACAGCCCCAGTTAAGCACCGTTCCTTGGAGCTGAATGGAGCTTGATGTCTCCTCTACAGAGATTATTTCCACAGCAATAATCCAAGTTTTTCGTTTGCAACATCAGCCCATTGCTTACGAGGGACTATAACCAAAAAATAGCTCGTGCGAGGGGGCATTTTCATTTTCCATCTATTTGTTTGCTTTAAATTTCTCAGACATTCGTCACGAGAGAAGATGGCTGAGGGGGAACAGGTTTTTCCTGTTGTGTAGTGGTTTTAGCAGGGGGAAGAAATAGTTCTGCAATTTTCTCCTCATCCTTTGAATCATCACAGCAGTAATTTGATGTCCAGAGTCACTCCGCTTTATTTTTACCTCGTATGATTTGAATTGGAGGTACTACACAGCAAGTTTGGGTGGAATGCTGCCAGAAGAACAAATGTTGGCATCATGAGGAGCCCCAAGAAGGGTGAAAGGTCCTTCTAAACCATCAGCAGTCCTGTTTCGAGCAAATATTAGGACTTAAAACTAAATCCTGTCCTTTTAGGGCTTTTATTGGAAAGTAGGAGACCATTCAGAGAGAAAACGAGCTTAAGATCAACCAAATAAATTTATCAGGAAGAGAAGTTATTGAGGTTGTGGAGCATGTAAATATTCAGTGAAAGTTTTCCAACCTCCTTGAATGCTGACCTTGGAAATTTCCCGGAACCATCTGCTCCTGGAATCTGTATAATCTCGGGATCAGGGAATATGAATTTCCTAAGGGCTGGGTTCTTGGGGGAAGCAGAACCAAGGAAGCATGACCAACGATTTCCCAGCCTGGAAATCTCTGGAGTTATCAGCACAGATAACGAGGGGAGGCTTTGTGATGTGAAGGGCAGAGCTGATGAGAAAACCCACTTTAAATGGATGCTAAAACAGGGAGAGACGGAGCTTGGCTGGCACTCAAAATTTAAATAGAGCATAAAAAGCTGTTACTTTATTATTTCACGAGGAACTAAAGGAAAGTAATCAAGAATACTTGTATACAACTTATTGTAGTAAAAAAAAAAGAGAGGGACTGTAATTCAGATTTTGGAATCCAGCAGCTTTATGAACTAAAGCAGCAATAAATCCAAAAATAACAAAATGAAATAGAATTTAGGAAGCTATTTAAGGACAATTTGAATTAAACAGTGTATTAGTGAGCATTTGAGTGGATCTATGTATTTTTATATTGCTCCAGCTCTTGGTTGGGTATAAACAGCAGGATAAAATAGGAAAGTTAAACTCCTGGAAATCACAATTACTGCATTTTATAATGGCAATTTATATTTACAGTGTTCACTGCTCAAAGCTGAAATTGTGGCAGCTCTGTCTCTTTGAAGCCTGTTTACTACAAGACACATTTCCTCAAGGTTTACACTCAGTCTCCCATAAACAAATCCCACATGGATGGCCCCAAGGCTTCACCAGGACACAGAGTTTTCTCCAAATACAGGGGAATATTTTACATCCCTGTTTCTGCAGTGCTGCAGGTTAAATTCAAAGCAGAAATATTTTGTATATGAGTATCTTATTATTTATGATTTCACACAAGAGCAGAGAGGTTCAATGAAAGGTCCCTCCCAGAGGAATGTGTGAGATGGCATCTCAGGGTTCCTGGACTTGTTCACCTTTAATCCCCACAAAGAGGTGGATGAGAAAGTCCTCATGGAAATGGGGTGCTGATCACACATTAGAGAGAGAGCAGGGGGAAGAAATACAGGGAAGGACAAAGCAGAGGGAGAGGGAAGCTCAGTGTGCTCCGAACACCAGGACTGTTAGTTCTCAAAAGACACGGATCACAGAATCCTAGAATTAAACGAAAATAAAGTTGGAAAAGACATCCAAGATCAAGTCCAACCTTTGACCAGCCACCACCCTGCCCTAAACCAGGTTGCAAATTGCCACCTCTGCTCACTTGAACATTTCCAGGGATGGGAACTCCATCCGTTCCCTGGGCAGCCTGTTCCAAAGCTTAACCACCCTTCCAGTGAAAAAAATCTTCCTAATATCCAGCCTAAACTTCCCCTGGCACAACTTGAGGCCATTTCCCATTGTCCAGTCACTGGGAGAAGAGGCTGAGCCCATCCTCACCACGACCTCCTTTCTGGGAGATCATTGCAGAAGTTTTATAGAAAATGATATTGCTTTAATTAGTAAAAAAATCATTAAGTTTTACGTTAAGCATCAAGGTTTTCTCTTCCACAAGAATAAAAAGATTTATCAGAGCTGTTATTGAGCTAAAATTGCAAACTGCCTCTAAGTAAAAGCAGTGTGTGCATCTGACCTCACTTCAGAGGTGAATTGGAACAGCAATGGTTCATCAACCACATAAACTTTATAAAAGCAGCACATCAAAAGCAAGGAGGGTATCACCAGTGCACCGTTTAGCTCCCATATTTTAATTGGGAAGCTTTCCAGAGATAAACAGGCTGGAAGAGAGGGAGGTATTAGGATGTCTTGCACCTCTGGCAGCGACTTCAGTCATCGGAGGGAAGGTGTGAGACATCAAAGCAAACTTCCCTCTGATGTTGTTGGTGGCAGCCCACACCTCGTTTGACATCTGTAATTAGTGTCTGGAGGTGCCAGGGAGTGAGGACTCTCAGCTGTAGCCTTTGTGAGAGACAACAAAGCACTGCGGAGATGCTTCTATTTAGCCTTGATGTACTTTGGGTTTTTAAAGCAAACGCGAGTGTTAAATACAGGCTATGAATAGACTGGGAAAAGGGGGAGGCTGAGCAGAGCCAATGCTGGAGCCAAAGGGACTGCAAGAGACACTGAGAAATCTTTTTTGTGCTTTGATTTCTTCCTCCTCCGTCTCTCAGTGCTTATTAACCTGTTCCTGCCTTGCAGAGCAGCCACATCTCCATGGTTCTGGTGGCTTCCCACATCCATCACCTTCCTGAGGCAGCTCTGCTCCTTCCCGAAGGGACTCAGCCCAAGGCTCGTGGCCGGGGACCTTTCCTACAACTCCCTTTTCCAGAAGGATCAGTGTTGATCCCCCTCAGCATGGTCAGGACCCGTCTCTGTGGGTTTGACAGCTGCCAGCCCCGTGAGTGATGCTGAAAGGAGCAAGCAGAATTGCCCAAAATGCTTTTCCACATCTGGCTTTTGCATCTTATAATGGAACTTGCTGAAACTACAGTGACAGCAAGTGTTGGTCACCCACAACCAGAAACAGAACCCTACAAAACCCATGGAGAAGCCAACAGTTGTCAGATTAATTTCTCTCCCGTTCCTCAGCCAGAGACTGTCTTAGAGCAACTCAAGGGCCACCAGGAGCCTGAGCCTGCTCTTTTCTCCAGCAATCTTTGTGTTTCATACCCAGATTTATCTTGTCTAAAGATTTAGGAGTAAAAATTTACATGAGGCTTTCCCCAGTTTGTTATTTTCCCAAAAAGATTCTTCCCTGTGAGCATTAAAGGTGTGTCATTCTCTACTTTCGAGCTGCAAGATAATAGAAATGGGAGGAGGGGAAAAATAAATGAAATAAGGACAACAAAAATGTAGGCTGAATAACAGGAGAAACTTCTATTTCCTAACAGCCAGATACAATAAACTTTGAAATAACAAATTGGTCAAAACAGCAGAAATAAACTACAGAGAACAGCTACTACCTTGGCAGGAGATGAACTTGTAGCAGAGCAGCTTTTATCCATCCCCAACTTTAAATTGCACCCATAGAAGGAGAAGAGGGTATGGATATCAAAGGAAATTGCTTTAGGGAATTCAGGCTCACTATTGGCTCTCTGTCCTCAGGGATGTGGTTATGAAATGAAAAACACCTCCTCAAGCTGCTGTAATGGCAAAAGGAAAGAGAAATTCCTGTCTGGGAGATAATGTTTGTGAGAGACGAGGAGACAATCACAGAATAAAGTCAGATTTTCCCAGCCAGAAACAGCGCTCGTGTGACTGGGCCAGCAGGAACCTATGACAAGCAAGAAATCTTTGTTTAAGGATTAATTGCCACCTTTCAGCAGCACAGGGCTCCCATCAGGGGAAAGCCTGAAGAGAGAGATGTCTTCAAAGGCAGCTTCACCCTCATGGTGTCCCGGTGGCTTCAGAAAGGGAATTGAGGCTTCTTTAAAAAGGATCCTAAGTGCCACTGTACCCATTTATCCATTTATCCATTTCTGTGGGAAGGTTGTCGATAAAACGCGGGGATATTTATCATGTGCAGAAAATCAGAAGAAGGAGAATTCTCAGAGCTTACCTTGGGGAAAAAAGGGAGCTCAGTTTTTCTGGAGGGGACATTGGTGTTAAAGTGTTATCCTAAAAATTTCCCGGTGTTTGGAGAAATGCAGGAAATCGCTGAGGAGATGTTCTGAACATCTTTGGGGTGCTCTGTTTTTTCCCTCTGTGTCTCAGGGTTGGCTTGTACCCCCCTGGGGACAGATCTTTGTCAGGGATGACACGAATTTTCCCGGATTTCCAATAAAGTCTCACAACACCGACACCTTGGCAACAACACTCAGGTCTCCTTGCAGAGCTATGTCAGCATGTTTTCCCCTGTCCGTGTTCCTGGGGAAACAGATCCTGAAGTGGCAGAACAGCAGGAACAACCTTGCCTGCAAAATGGAAAACCAAGAAAAATATTGCTTTCCCTCACAATCTCCCGTTTTCAAGAAACAACCTCCTGTTTTCATGGGAAGGAATTGTTCCGAGATGGTGCGGATAACAGGAGCTTCAAACATAATTTCCCAAAGCCAGAAAACTCAAAGTTAAGGAGATCACCAGAGAGGGAATCCATTTTTAGCACTTTGCAGATAAAACATTTCATTTAGAACATCCCCTCCTGAAACATGGCTGAGATGTCTCCTAAGGACTGAAGTCGCTTGGGCATCCAGGGAATTTCACATCAATAAAACAAGTCATGCCTCTCCTGCAACTTTTATGACGACAACCATCTCCTTTCCACCTCCTTCTTTATTCCTTTCTGCTCCTCCAGTGACCTCAGCTCTGTAATCACTTAAGGCAGAACGAAAAAAAATGAAGATTATTGAGGACTGAGCCTCACAAACTTCTCCTCCTTCTCCTGCTCCCCCAATATTCCTGCTACTGGGATCTCCACTCCTCAGAATATTCTTTGGATGAAATCTGAGGGTCAACAGCATCAACTTCCCAGACCTTCTAACCAAAAGAGGGCAGGGTGAGATGGGATTTGGGAAGGAATTGTTCCCTGTGAGGGTGGGGAGGCCCTGGCACAGGGTGCCCAGAGAAGCTGTGGCTGTCCCTGGATCCCTGGCAGTGTCCAAGGCCAGGTTGGACAGGGCTTGGAGCAACCTGGGACAGTGGAAGGTGTCCCTGCCATGGCAGAGGTGGAATGGGATGGGATTTAAGGTCCCTCCAACCCAAACCATTCTGTGAGGCCTCATGTGTTGGGCTGGGATCAGTCTCTCACCAGATCCCATCTCAGCACTTCCCATTTAATCACCTCAATTCCCTTTCCACACGCTTTGATCCCCACTGGGATGAGAGAGAGGATAAAAGGCGCGGAGCTGCTGCGTGCTTTGGGGACTCCTGCCAAGAGCTGAGAATTGCTCCAGGCCCCAAACCCATCCCACATCCCCACCTGAGCAGGGGTCACCTCACAACAACAGCAGAGCTGCTGAGAGCCCCGGCCCTCAGGTGATTTACTGAATTTTAGACCCCCTTATGCAGATCCAGAATCAATTTTTAAGCTCAGAATTCAATATCTCCCGACATTAAATTTCCTGTTTTCCAAGCCCACAAGGATCAAATCTGCAGATCATATTCCAGGTGCTCTTTCTGTGACACACTTTTATGGGTTTTACACATTCCCAAATTGAACCAAAGGCTGAAACCCAATGATTTTTCCATCCTGTTGCCTGTGAAGCTGAACTTTTCCATTACCATAATCCCGGATGGAAATCCCATATTTTAAGGTGACATACATTTATATAAATAGGGAAATATTAAAAGCAAATTTGTTCAGCACATTAAAATCCTGCTCTTAGCAGTCAGAGGTAATCAGTTTGTCATCCCACAAAAAGCCAATGTGCCTGGAATGAAGCAGCTATTCAATCCCTTACTTTTCCCATATAAAAAGCCATTCTGGAATCATGCACGAAGGCTCCTGCTACAAGTGATGGGATTCTTCCAAGCATTACACAGCATTTCAAGAAGCATTAAACTTTTACCCTCCCATTTTTAGTTCTTACGTGTTTCATCAAAATCCTGATTTAGAGTGAAGCAGTGAACAAGGGGGGGTCTAACAAAGAAAGTTTTCAAAAATAGGTGGTAAAAAAGCCAGGGCATGAGATGTAAACCACTAAAACTGGGAAATATTGATTGTATTTATAAAACATGGAGCAATGAGGCAGTAATTTATAATTAAATACCACCTTTAGCACACTGTGTGCTCAGAATACAACTCAATGATATAATGCATTAATAACTCAATAATATGATATCCACTATTCCAGGGAAATTAATGTTAATATTTAGCCTGTTTATTAATGGCTAAAAATGAAGCTGCTATAAATTTGCACCAGGGGAGTCAGTAATGATGCATTACTCCTATTATTTCCCATTTAAAAACTTAATTTTTTTTGACAATTGCACCTGAAGTTCCCAGAGGTACAGTTTTGTCCTCAAATGTATGGATAGAAATTTCTGGAAAAATAAACCAAACTAAACAAATAACCAAGGAAAGCCACCAATCTTTGCTGTGTTCTGTATTCACACTCTGCACCGATTTGTTTTAGCAAGAAATTATTTCCAGAGCTATTCGTCATTTCCGTGTGAACCAATTGTTCAAAATAATTCTGTTTGCTTCTGTTTCTGCTCCCACCTCCCAAAGCCTCACTGGGTTAGGGTTACCCCCCTCACTGGGGATGAAACATCCAAAAAATCCTTTGGAAAATAGTTTTATTAAAGGATTTAAATATCTCTTCCTGTTTTATATCCTCACAGCTGTCAAAAAAAGGTTTTTCTCATGGCTGGGATCCGTCCAGGGCCGTTTCACATCATGGAATGGGAATCATTTAGGTTGGAAAAGCCCTCCAAGGCCATCAAGTGAATCAGCACTGCCAAGGCCACCCCTGCCCCATGTCCCCAAGTGCCACATCTCCATGGCTTTTTAACCCCTCCAGGGATGGGGACTCCATCCCTGCCCTGGGCATCTGTGCCAGGGCTCGAGAGCCCCTTTGGCGCAGGGATTTTTCTTGATATTCAATCTAAACCTCTCCACGTGGGAATCTTTGTTTCCACAGCTTGTGGCAGCTGTGATATTTCAAAGTTTGGTGTAGAATCTCTGTTTTGGTCTGAGAGGAGCAACTGTTGAGTTTTGCAGTCATTTCCCAGCCCCGTTTCTTCATGTGGATGTTTCACATCCCGTTTCCTTGCGGGTCTCCCTGCCCACTCCCATCCAACTGCAAACACATTGACTCATCCATCCCAGCTGAGGGCTGAGAGAAATCCTAGAAAAGATCCTACTCGTGTAAAAGCTGCAACTGGGAGAAAATTCACACCCAAAAGACTTTTCCGACCACAGAATAAAAATCGTTTGAAAGGTACAATTAGACTCTCATTAATACTGAAATTATTCCCAAGGCAAACAAAGTTTTCCAGGTCCAGTTTTTGTCTGTTGGAGAGTAAGGGATATTTTGAGGGGGCAGAGAGGGATAATTTGGATTTAGTTTTTCCTACACCTGATGTTTTCATCTTTGCTAAATGATGAACTTCTCATGGTTTATTCTCTTCTAATTTGTTCCCCTAAATTTTGGAGATGAATTGTCCTCTTAAACTCCTGAAAGGTGCCATGGGAATTAAAAAGCACAGGTGCAGAACTGAAGGAAATATTCCATGGCACCAGCAAGGGATCCACTGTAAATTTCAAAATATCCTTTGTGTTTGTTTAATAAAGGGGAATTTCAGGAAAACCTCCTGTTTGAGCCCAGGGCAGTTTGGCCAAGCAGGGTGATCACATCTCCTCCCATTCCTTGTCTGCATCAGGTTAGAGACTGCCACAAACAATTTTGTATAAAAAAAACTGCTTGAATTTTACACCCTGGGCATTTTGGAATAGAAAGGATCCAAGTGCCCATTCCCTGAGTTATCCCTGCTTCGGGTTTGCTCCAGATCACCTTGAGCCCTTCAGCTGAGACATGTGAAAATCAGGCACGAGGCTGCCCTGCCACATTTCTTCCAGCTCCTGGGAATTAAAGCCTTTTCTATTGCATTTTTGGTTTACATTTTGTGCAGCTGTAACTTTCTTCCTTAGGCAGGAACTGAAATGGAAGCTGAAAGTGGCATTTTTGGCCTTTACACTGATTCATTCCTTCAAAACATAAAAACCACGGGCTGAAGCTAACAAGGGAAATACCTGTATTACCAAAATGAGACGTTTTCTACAAGATGAGATTCTGGGTGCAAAACGCGGGAAGTGGAGTAAATCCTAAATTGAATTTAGTACAGAGACATTAAGTTCAATAAAAGCTGCCAATAAGAGCACTTTTTCCATTATTATGTTGTGTCCTGAAATTACACGAAATGAATAAATACAAGGATATCAAGAAATACAATTTAAAAGATAATATCAACTGTTAGGCTGGGTTATTTTGCTCAATCCAAAATGAAATTTGAAGAGCTGATTGTAAAGATAAACACAATTATTTCAGCCACTAGGAGTTAAACCCTTACCTTTGCTTTCAATCCAAGCTTCCTCCTGCCCCAATCCTCTCCCCTCCATTCTTTTCTTCCCAAGTGAAGATGAAGAAGCTTTTCATGGATATCCAGTTATTCTCAAAGCCAGGTCTCGTGGGACAGAGGCCTCGTGGCCAGGACTGAGCAGAACAAAGGGATATGGAACAAAGCAACACAAAAAATGGGGGAGTTTGGGGTCGTGGCTGATGCAAGAAATGCAGGGAAGAAAAACCAGCAAGGAATTTTTTTTTAGGTGAATGTGGGGGTCACAGCAAGCTCAAAACACAAACCTACAAACAGAACAGGAAACCAAAGGACCTTGTTTGATATATGGCAGCTCTTGTTTTGTCCCAGCACAATAATTTCTTGCCTCTTTCTGAAAAATGGCTCCGAAGAGAGAAAAATACAGGCAATAACTGTCCTGAAAAGAAAGATTTATTCCTTTTAATGCAAGTTTCTCAGAGTTCCAAACCATTGGCCTCACTCAGACCACAGTCACTGACCTACAAGTGATTCCCTGGCCTTGGCACCTCGAGCTCCCGCCGTGGGTGCAGCATCTTCACCTCCCTGTGCCAGTGCCCAGGAAGGCCCCATCCACCCTCTCCTTCACCAACAAAGCGCTGCATTTGGTATTCCTGGGCTGAAAAACCACATTTTCCACAAGTTTCTTCAGCAGAAATCCTGATTTCTGTGAGCCCGTTCAAACTCTGCTTTTATATCCTCTGCTGAAATGAACCCCTCAGATTATTCCACTGCCACAGCTTCTCCCTTTCCACTCCATCCCTCATCTCCCTGCTGCACAGAGGGAGGCAGCTAGAATCCGATCTTTCCATTTTTATTGCCACAAACCCTTTTTCCTTTGCTGAGCGTGTCATCCCAGCGCTTCTAGCTCCCTGCAGTTGGCAAATCCATGTTTTTCAATCAGGCCATGGCTCCTGTACAAAGAACCAAGCACAGCTCCCAAGATAATGATGTTTTCCTCCTGCCATTTCTCACCTGGGGTGAAGGTGAGCATGTAAACCAGATGTTTTGGGCAAAAAAAAGCAAATTCCCAAAGTCATGGCCCAGCAAAAGCCTCTTCTGGGTGTCTCAGGAGCTGGAGGAAATCCTGCATGATTTATAGCAGCAGGTACAGCACAACAAACAGAACATTAGACAGGAAAACAGGGTACTGCTCATTTAATATTATTATTTATTAATACCTATGCAAGATTCACAAGTGTTTCTCCATCTACTTAAAATAATAACTCTGACTGCTCCATATTTTTTTTTTCCCCAAATTCAGGCACTCATTAAAATTCAGTTTGGTTTTGTGACTCAAGGAGGGGAGAAGGCAAACGGAAAAACAGTCATTTTTTATGTGTTATTTATGCAAATACAGGGGGCTGAGCAATAGCTCCACTGTTCACAGACAATGCCTGGTCCTTGCTGTAAGAATGGAGGGAAAATGTTGGGAAATACTTGTTTATCCCTCTCTCATCTGCAAATCAGAGCAAAGCATCAGCTGTCTGAAGCAGCTGACTTCGCTCCATGGAAGGAACAAGCTGGGGTGTTCCTGAACCCTGCTAAAATATATTGGATTTTGTCATGGAAGCCTTTAGAGAACACACTTCAGTGCAAGGAAAACACTGCATTTTAAAGGATTGGGGTCATCTCCTCCAGTGTTCCCTAGGATCAGAAGGGAAAGCATTAAAATACCCTCAGTATTCCCTTTCCCAGAGAAAAGTAGGGAAGGGTCAGCACCAGGGACAGCAAGTCCAACAGGAGCCCAGCAGGCTCTGATTTGTGCTTGGACAAGGATTTTTGCCACTCTTTTTTTTTTTCCGGCACAGTTCTGTCTCTTGTTTGGGCCATTTACAGAATTTGATTCTAATTTTTTTTCCATTTTAAAGAATAGAAGCAGTTTTCAGCAATAATATTAAATTGAATTTGGGATTTGAAGAGTTTATCGTTTCAGGTCTTAATCACATGAGACTAAACACACATAAAGAACTTGTATTTTAAATCACTGGAGATCACCAGGTGAGGAATTAGGTTGTAGGCTAAAAGTTCTGAGAAATTATGGTGGCCACCATTCAGTGTGGTCAGGAAAATTCATGGATTTACGGGAACTAAAGAAGAAATTGTCCTTGAAGAATAATTTTTTATGATTGTCATCATTTAGCTACAGAATTATTGTTTAGGGGATGTTTTTTAAAGATATTTGTAGTCAAAAAGGAGGGTGGTCATGAAGGAAATCTGTGGAAATAATGATAGATGCAATTTATAATCGATAATAAATATTATTTATCCTTCCTAGGAAAAACAACTGCACCCCATCAGCAGATATAACACAATTGACAGAGAAACTGAGTTTAAAGAAGTTTCTCAAGCAAAACAAAAGGTTTCATGTGGTGAGCAGCTCTTACTTAAAAAAAAATATGAGTCTTGCACGATGGAGGGAAGGCAAAGACTTTGTTGGTGGTGCCAGAGGACAAGCAGAGGTTGTCCCTGATTTCCTCCTCCATCCCCATTACAGAAATTGCACCCCCAGGTCGAGCTTGTCCATCCTGATCTCCTCTGGCAACTGAAGGGGCTCCTGAAAGGATTAATAAACCTTGATCTAATTCTCATGATGTGTTCTAATACTCACAAAGGTCCAATTCTTGCCTGGAATGTCAAACCCACCACGGAGAAGCGACCTCAAAGTTGTGCAGACCAGGATACGGATTTTTTTTTTTCATTGCAGAAAATAATCAGAGAGCCCAATGTCAAAAGGGAGCCTGGATGGAAACAAAGGGGGAAATCATTTTAACTCATCAATTTAATACATTTATCTTTTTTTTGCCTGAAACCTAACTGTATTCAAAGTACTTTTATTCTTTTAGGGCTTCAGGACAGTTCTGCCCACAGAAGACAAGAAATGCACCTTAATCTTCAAGAAACTCAAGGCTACAGGGGAGATTATATCCCTTATTTTCTAGAATGCTGTCTCAATTCCAGAAGAGATCCAGTCCTGCAGAGTTTAGCAAATATTCCACAAAATCTGTCCATTATTCCTTGATTTCTGATTTCATACAAATAGGGCAGGGAACATCTCCCCAATAATCACCAACCACACCAGCCTTCAAGGTTTTAAAGCTCTGTTTTCCACCCTCCAGCAAAGATGAAGTGTTGCCTCACTTTTCTGGCTCCAGAGAAGGGATGATGAACTGAATCAAAACATCTTTTATCAGCTGAGTCCTGGCAGCTGCAACAACAGAGGTTGTTTAGGAGCATCTGACAGCAGCAACCTGGAACAATAAAATCCAGCCTTTTGTCAGGTGTGTTGCTTCGCCATGGACAGGATGAATGACTGACACATTAAAAGGTCAAAACACTTCTTTTTATGCAGCTGAATATTTGCCTTCACCCTTTAGGCCCCTCTCCCTCAGCCTGCTGATGTCCCAGATGTGAGTGACGAGCCCTCAGAGCTGCTGCTTTCCTGTCATGTTTTGAGGATTACAGGAATACAATGAGTTACCCATATTTTAAAGGAGCATTTCAAAGACAATGTGCACGGAACTGTAAAATCCAGAGGAGAGGTTTATGCTTTCCTCTGGTTATGCTGCGTTGTGCCTGACCGTATTTATAGAGATTTTTTAAGAGTTTATGAAGCCAGAGAGCACAAAACCAAACAAATTGCATTCAGGGCATCGGTTGTCATCATTCCCGAGCCCCCCTGAAAGCCCAGAGAGATTTGTTTCTGAGTTCAGGAGCATCACACTCTGCTAAATACAACTTGGTGAGGGGATTTAGCTGGGAGGAGACACCACCATGAAATTTTTCCACAGTTTTACATCCCTCCCAAAACACAGGATGCCTTCGAATGGAAACTCAGAGATTCAATGGAATAAATCAGATTAATCCCTTTGGAAAGGCAGCTCAAGAGCAAAGACTCTCAGCTCTTTATGTCGTGGATATCTTAGAGATTGGATGGGCAAGGGGCAGGTGAGATTTAGTTGCCATTATTTCGTTGTTTATGTCAAGTTTTCAAATCTTCCAAGGGGATGAAAGATCAGATTTGCTACATTACACAACATAAACCCTCTGATTCCACCCCCACACTCAGAGCCCTCCAGGTGGATTCATATTCCAAAAGGATCTGCTGGGATACAGGATAATACCCCCCAAATTTCCATGGGTTCAATACATTGATTTAAAGCCCTTGGAATGCGGTTGGCAAGAAATAAGACGACAAGAGGCCAAGGAGAACATAATCAGCAGCAGAAGTTTTAGTTCATGTCCATTTCCTTCTTCTTATTCTAAAATCAGGTGGTTCTGAAAAAAGAAACAAAGCCAGCAACAGAAAACTCCACGTAACAATCGAGTTTTAGAACAGCTGCTCCCTTAGGAAAAATGCCAGGGATGTGTAAAATGACACAAAATTCCACCAAAATTAAAGAATATTCGCTCAACCCAGTGAAAATTACAACAAAATGATCTGAACAAGAGCTGTCACTGAGAAAGAAATCATACCCAGTGTATTAAATGTAGCTTTTCCCAACGCTGACAGATAAACTTTGGGGTTTGAAACACTTCTAGTTACATTTATAAAGAGCACAGTGGCATTTTCCATATTTGCTTTACCAAGTCTCCAGGGAAGCTTCAGGATGAAGCACAAAATCTTTGAGAAGAGACTGAAAATAGCAGCTGAAGGCACTGTCAGATCTCAGTTCGCTGTGTCTCAGCAAAGCATTTTTCACTTCGAGTTTCAGCCTGATTTCTTTCAAGGGCTGATCTTAAACAGCGACGTTCAACCCCAACCACTCCAAGAAACAGCTTCTGAAAAAGCCAATTTTTAAATGCACTGTGAGAAATTACAGCTGTGAAAGAGCAGAAAATACCCAGACACGAGTCAGGACTTATTGATTGTTAGGTCTGGAAACCAGGTAAGCAAAAGCACGTGGAATTGTCCACAAGAGCTGTCAGGGAGCCTTCAGAAATTGTGGAATCTCCTTTTCCATTATTGCCAGCTCATCAAAGGGGCAATCCCATCACAGGATCAACTCCCACTCCTGGATTAAAGAGCAGAAACAGCTGGAACAGCTCAAGAAACGTGATCTCTTTGCTTTCTCATCAAAATAAACATCTTTTTTAGGGAAAAGATGGTAATTTGGGTAAGAAATACCCACAGCTGCATCAGGTATAGCCATGTGACTTCATGGAGAAGCTGGATCCAATGGGGATCTCTCTCAAATGTTCCTCAAGGTTGAGCTGGAGAGTTTAGATGAAATATCAGGAAAAATTTCTCCACTGTGAGGTTGCTGAGGCATTGGAGCAGGTGAAATCCTCATCCCTGGAATTGTCCAGGATGTGGCTCCTGGGGACAGGGTTTGGTGGTGAACTGGGCCAGTGGTTGGGCTTGGTTTTAAAGCCCTTCTCCAACCTTTTATGAGCTGTATTCCAAAAAAACCTGGTGCAGGTGGAAGTCGTGGCTCAGGATGTTGAGGCAGCTCCTGGAAGGGATGGACGAGACCCAAAAATGAGGAAAAGGGAACCTTTCCCCAACTCTTTGTGATCCCAAGAATATTTGCTGCTTCTAGAGTCAAGAGTGGATTTTAGACACTGGGATTCCACCTCTGGTTCCAACCTAAATCTGGGAAATTTCCCACCACTGTAGCACAAGGATATCCTTGAATCAATTCTGCTTTTGATGTTTTCAGCTCAGGTTTCCCCTTGATTCCTGAAATATGGAACACAACAAATACAAGAAACTTCCCTTCTTTGTCCCACAGACACCACTAAAATAAACTTTTTTTAGTTGTTTTGGAATTCAGCAGCTCCTCTTGTGGATTCTCAAGTTCTTCTAAAATAATTGAGGTATTATTTCCCTTCTCTAATTTAAAAGCACTTAATCCACTGTTTGTTTTTTCCAAGCAGCACTTGAATAGGCAAAAATCCTTGTTTGGTTTTGCAGCCAGCGCTGTCAAATCGTTTTTTCCTTTCCAAATCCATTAACTCTTTGTTAATCTTAATAATTCTGCAGGTTTTAACTTGGGCTTTCCTACCGTTTCATGTAATTCCTGTAGCTCAAGCCAACAACTATTCCTGTTCTGCCATGAATTCATTTATAAAATCTGCCTATTTTTTGCCCCTTAATAATTTTATAAAATCTGCATCTTTTTGCTCGCAAATAATTTAACAAAATCTGCATCTTTTTGCTCCTAAATTTTACAAAATCTGCCTCTTTTTACTCCCAAATAATTTTATAAAATCTGCATCTTTTTGCTCCTAAATTTTACAAAATCTGCCTCTTTTTACTCCCAAATAATTTTATAAAATCTGCATCTTTTTGCTCCTAAATTTTANGCTTGGACTTTGCTACCACTTCAGAATTACTTCATGTAATTCCTGTAGATCAAGCCAACAACTATTCCTGTTCAGCCAACAAAACATGAATTCACTATAAAAATCTGCCTCTTTTTGCCCCTAAATAGTTTTATAAAGTCTGCCTCTTTTTGTTCTTAAATCTTAAAAAATCTGGCTCCTTTTGCCTCCTAAATGCTATAAAATCTGCTTTTTTTGCTGCTATTGTTTAGCACTTCCCTTAACTCATTAAGAACCCATTTCAATCCATTCACCCTGGAACAAAACTGGAAGCTGAGAAACCTTCACAGGGCACAAAAACAATCCCTTCACCCCAAACTTGTTCTGTCTTTGAGCAGTTTTGGAATCAATAATGCTCCTTAACCACCCCTGACACTTTGCAGTGCACGGCTGAAAGCTTGGCTGAATACAACAAATAAATGAGGCAGAACAAAAAGAAAAACAGATTTTCGAGTGTTCCAAACACTTTTGTTGCATAAGAACCATTCAAAAAACCAGGGGTTTTGTTTTTCATAATCAACTCAAATGGATATTTAAGTAGAGTTGAAGCACACATTCGTACTTTCTGTGAGTAATTTGAAATGAACGGCTTTTAACATGAAAAATATGGAATATTTAAAGAAAAATACTGGGTTAGTGTTCCTATGAAATAAATTAGATCTTCTGCCATGGTGGGATGTATCCCAAAGGAAGTTTTTGAGGATAAAAAAGCAAATTTTGCTTCCAATTCCTATGACTTTGCATTATTGTGAATATTTTTAAATTGATATTTTGAAGGCCATTTACTCCTATTTTTGCAGTTTTTCAACACCTACATAACATTTTTTTCCTCTGTCCTGTTCTCAGGATTATGATTCCTGTTATTGTAACAATTACTCCAAATTCAGAATCATCCTTTTTTCTATTTCACACCGCCAATTGTCCTGAAATATTACCCAGAACTGATTGGATTTATTTAGTGGTGGTGGTTTTCTTCTTTAATTCCTTTTAAGTATTCCAATATTTAGGTATTTTTTTAACCTTTCCTTCATTATAGTCAATGAAAAAGACATTAATTACCTGATCAGGTCAAGTTTTGACTTAAATGTAGATCTACCTCAATTCTCTTAGGCTGACACCACATTCCTCATGAATATTCCATTTTTTACCTGGAGCTGGCTTGAAAACTTGGATCTGAAAATGAAAAAAGGCAGGGGAAAGTATTGTGCAAAGAATGTAATCCTGGTCTTGTGAATGGAGCAGAATCTCTGCTCAGAATTCATAATAATAATTCTAATAATTATGTCATAATAATAAAAAATACTAATAAAAATAGGAAAAATATTATCAAAAATGAAATTAAAATAACGATAATAATAATATTTTTTTTAAAAAACAGCATTGGGTCCAAATTAAACCACCAGGATTCCTTTTACAGAGCTTGATTTGTGCCACTCACCCAATGAATCCCATTTTCCTTGCTCTCTTGTGTTGCTTCCCAAGGTTAGAGCTTCAAAACCTGTAGGAAAAGCTGGAACACTTTAAAACCAGCCAAAACCTGCCATTTAGGATGTAAAAGTCCCTATAACTTATTCAGCCACAGAAAGTACCCATAAAATAAACATGAAATGGAGGAGAAGACAATTTTCGCGCTATTCCTCTGTGGATTCTTGTGGCTTTTTCAACTTTCAGTGTTTTAAAAGAGGCATTTTTCCATCTCAGAGTAGCCAGAAGTTCGGATAAATCCCTTCTCTTTGCTCCTGCTTCCCCTGGTGCTTTGAGGCTAAGGCTGAGCTTAACTATCTCTCAAAACACAGGTCAGAGTTTGGGATGAAAATCTGAAATATCCTATAAAAACTTACATGCTGTGATTAGAAAGTATTTCTGAAATTAGGATTTTGACCGAGAATCTTTTCCTCTGAGCCAGCAGATGCTGGAAGTCCTCGAGAGCAGAATTTGATGAAGACAAGCAGCTTCATTGAAAAGCTGCCTTTGCAAAATGAGCATCGCTTCCCAGGCCACAGATATTGCCAAAAACTTCCAGAGGTAAAATAAAAAACCAGGCTGGAGGCAAACAAAACTCTCTATATTTTTTTACTTAATAGTTGTAAGTTTTTTATCACGTTTCTCACACAGAGGGAAGTGAAATAACTTCCCAGAAGAGAGAAAGGAGTTTACAGCACAATAAAATCAGATTAGAAAAGCTAAACTAGCAATAGTAGCTGCAAAAAGAAATTTAACACGGGAACACACACTCACAAATCCGAGCTGGACAGAAAAGGCAAAGCCTTCCAGGAATATTCTGGAGTAAGTTCAGCACTTCTGGGCCACAGATCCAGCCCTGTAAATCTTGTTTTAATGGAATGAGTATTTATGGACTTTGGGTAGGCACAAACTTTTATCCATTCCCTGAGCATCAGAACAAGCAGCACTCGCACAGATGTTGAGGCTAAATTCCCATCTCACCCGGATTGATGTATAAACTCCTTTTATGGGTGAGCAGCAGCCAGGCTTTCCTGCTCCTGGAAAAGGAGGAGAGAAAAAGGCTCTTGAGATAGGGCAAATTACACGAGATAAAATCAATCAATCGAGGCAGGCGGCGCTGAGCTGGCGACTGACAAACACGAGGTGTGCAGGGTACCACAATCTCAGCTCCAGAACGTGCAAAAATATCAAGCAGAAAGTTGCTATCTGGTGGAATATGACAAAGTTGGTGAAACTTGGAAATTGGGGAATAATCAGAAAGGAATAGCGAAGCCACGGGCTGGAGGAAGTGCTGCTATCTGAGATGGGGTGGGGTTTGCTGATAAAGAAGGAAAGAGCTGGATATCAAATTCAGCATCAGAGGCCTCATAGAGAGACTCGATGTTTTTATCAGGAGTGTTGGCAGAGGCACCGTGTGGAATCAGAGCTCCAACACGGATACAGACCCTGAGTCACCAGGGAGGATACTGGGAGTTACTGGGAAATCACACAGCAGAAATCCATGTTACAATTATACTCGAAGAAAACTTTCTCATCCTGCTACATCCTCTTCATTTCCCTGTGGATAGGATTCCCCCTGCACTCTCTTCCCTCAGAAAAATCCCTCAGGAGAGCTCTGTTGAGGGTCTCTCCCCTCACAGTCGTGACCTCTGTGTGAAGATCACATAAATCCCAACAGTTTTAGTGCAATTCTCAGCATCATGAGTCCCAAAATATGGATTTCTGCAGGTGAGGGAGATCACTGGTGCAAAGGAGCTGATTCCCAGCTCGTTTCCAGCTCCCTGCTCTGCTGCTCTAATTAGCAGACACGTCCACGCCTCATTTCAGCCTTCATGCTATGCTTGTTCTTTAAGAGATCCTAAAGCACATGCTCAGCTGCACATTATGGATTGAAACGGGAACTGGAGGCATTCCAAAAGCCAGGCCTGACCAAGCTGTCTCAGGGAAAAAGTCACTGCAGATGAAGCTACAAAGATAATTAAGTCGAGTGTCAAGTGGAGTTGTTACTTCCCCACGGATCTGCTCCAAGAGGACACTGGCACCTCCCTGAAACCAGGGAAAGAAATGGAATCAACTCAAGTGAGAGCAAATTGGCTCAGGAATTGCTGGGATTGGCATCGGTGGTGTCAAAGCAAAGCACATGCTATAGATGGGGAGTTAGATCGTTCTGATCTACTCGGAAATGGGAAGCGTTTTTCTTGGATTCCAATTATGTCACTGTTAATGCCAGATCTTCCCAGACTATTCCCATTTCACAGAGTGGGATTGTTGGGGTGTCCTGTGCAGGGCCAGGAGTTGGACTGGATCATCCTGGTGGGGCCCTTCCAGCTGAGGATATTCTGTGTTCTGTGATTCTTACCACCATCAGCAAATGGTTTGGGTTTTCTTCTTCTTTTTTTGGATTATGGTCTCCAAGCTGGCCCTATGAGGCCAATTAGCTGTCTGTAATTAATGACTTGTTGCTGCTTGTCAGAGCAATGCCGCTTGTCCTGAGAGGAGAACCTGGGTGCTCCCAGAGCTCTGCAGACAATTCCCTGTTCATTTTGATGCCTTTCAAAACCTGGCACAGACACTGATACCACTTTCTGTCCTGGTAAAATTAGAATTCACGGTCCAGTTGTCAAAGGAAAAATGAGAATCCGTGCAAAGACCCATCACTGTGGGAATTACCTGGGACTGTCACAGATGACAAGTGTTAATTAATGTTTTTTTCTGAAGGGACTGTCATGAATGGACCCTTTTCCTGTCAGCTGTGAGAGAAAACCCTTTTGTCTCCTGACAGGGCACTCGCAGACTCCAGCTCCTTCTTGCGCTCTTGGAATCCTCAAGCTATGACTTCAAAGAGAAATTATGTATAAAATTTAAAAAAAAAAGGCAGTTCAGTGTATCTTTGTGAGAGACATTGGCAGGGAAACAGAATTCCCACGACCAGTCCAATGGGATGTGTAAGAGTTCCAAGGATTAAGGACGCTGCAGTTCCAAGGATGTGCTGATGCCAGTTGAACAGATCTGACCCCAACTTCCCAACTGATTCCAAAGTCCAGCTGAACTGAAGGAGCAGGGAGTCTCCACAGGACCCTCTTAACAAACGACAGCCCCCGAAAAAAGTGCAAAAGGGCAGCTTTAACCATTGGTATTAAATAAAAAGAAGAAAATTGCTTTGGCATCCTGTGCGTGGAACAGCTGAATTAGCTCACCTTCAACCCCTGGAGGGCAAAAATTCCAGCAGCAGGGAATTCAGGGCCAAAAGAAAAGATGGATCAGATGAAAAATTAGGGAGAAATGCTATAAGGAAGGGGCCTGAACACCCTCCACAAGTTCACACTTGAAGTGGACAATACAAAATTCGTGAGCAAAATTGGCAGAGAAGCCTTAAACCCGCTGAAGACACAAAGCAAAAAAAAAAAAAACAAGGTGCTGTCTTAACAAGACGCTCTTAAATAAAAGGATTTGTCATGGTAATAAAAAATATCAGCAAAAATAGATACAGCTTCAAACTGCAGCCAAAAGGAGCAATTCTTCCTGAGAAAATGAGATCAAGGCCAGCTCTGAAGTAAAGACACACACAATGAGTCTGAATGGCAAAGAGAACAACAAAATGAAGGAAAACAAGGAGATTAGCCCAGGAAAACAATAGGTAAGAAAATAAAACCAGATATAACAACTCTCTTGGGGGGAAAAGGATATAAAATCCAAACAAAAGGAAGTGCCTGACAAAGTACAAACAAATGACAATGGATGGAAGAAAAATACAATTACAAAAAAGGACTCAAAGTGTTGAAACACTACAGATTTAAATGACTACCCAGTCAATATTAATTCCGAGAAAAAATGTTATTTTGCAGGAATAAATACAAGAACAGAGTGTGTCCCTCTCTAACAAAAAAAAGTTCTCCAGTTCCTGTGTCCTTTCCCAAACTTTCTAAGGAGATTTGAATGCACAGCTTCATTTCCCAGACATTACCGTTTGCTCTGGGCTCCCATCAATACCATTACTCACAAGGCTTTTGTGTTTTTCCCAGCATTTTGTGAGTCAGCCAACACAGGCCAGGGATAATTGACAGGAGTCACTCAGAAGGAACATTCCAGACTCAAAGCAGAGAGGAGAGATGAGTGCAGACGTTCTGTGCTACCCCTTGAAAAGACATCAGAACGAGATTGACTTCATTTTTAAGAACAGGTCATTGCTTTTTGTCTGAAACAATTGGGAGAGTTGGTTTCCTGATGGGAAAGTCTGAGTTAAATCCAATATCTGGAAAAAAATGCTCAGGTGGCACTTTCTGTGTTGATTTCAGACCTCTGGATCCTTTTCCAATACATTAATCAGAAAACACAATAGAAATGAGGTTTCTTTGGGGTATTAATTTGTTTGAAAGTTACACAATAGCCAGAGAAGCTTCATCCAACGCTGAGTTAATCTTTCAAAAAGTTTCTCCCTTGTCCTAACCAAAAATATGTAAAGAGATGGTTCATAAATGAGTAGCTGACCAAAAAATAACCATACTTTGTACCAATCCGCATTATTTGAGCAAAAAAAGATTCTTTTTCAATGCTAGACCTGAAATTTTTTCCTAGAATCGTAAAATCACAGAATTGGTAATTTTGGACAAGATCTTTAAGGTCGTTAAGTCCCACCACGGCCGTGGTCACCACTAAACCACTCCCTCAAGTGCCACATCCCCACATTTTTGGAACACTTCTATGGATGGTGAATCCACCATTCCCTGGACAGCCTGATCCAATGTTTTATAGCCCTTTTCACACAGAAATTTTTCCTACGTTTCCTAGATTTTACCCACACAGAGCCATCCATGGAAGTGGCTTCTACAAAGCCTGGCAGAGGATGTGCCCTTTGCTCCTCTCTGGAGCCACTTCTGCTCCTTCCACCCACTCTTTGTGCAAATATTGGGAATTTTTAGATATTCCTACTGCTGGCTACAAAGGCAAGAAGTGGAAGTACCCAAAACTTCAAGCGTTTTCAGGGGCTGAATTGAGGTTCAATAAATTAATAAATAAAAAAACCCAACCTCAAAAAAAAGAATTCTGAGAGCAGGTGAAAAGCTTTCTTGAATCTCTAGATAGTTTTGAATTTTGGCTCTTATTTGGGAGGGTAAAAGGATACAGGTTAAGGAAGACAGATGGTAAACTCTTTTATCCTTTTACTGACCTTGGGATAAGGAAGGAGACAGTGGAAATGTTCTTCCAGGAATGGGGGTCCCAGGGACAGTTTTAACTGTTAATCCTTGTTTACAACACAAAATCACAGCTCCTAAGCCAGTTTTTGGGGTGTTTGGTGTGTTTTGATAAGGTTTTTTTCTCCTCAGTGGGTATCATCTAAAGCAACTCATATGGCGCAGATTCTGCTGACCCAACAAATCCATCTCTTTAAAATTCAGGAGTTATTTGCTCCTCACACACAGTTCTCTCTTCCCTCCTAGCAAAAGATATAAAAAACACAGAGAAAACTCACCATTCCTTCTTGGGTTATTGATCGAGTGGGTTCTGTGTGCAGCAGATGCAGATTCCACGTGTGTAGCCCACTGGGATTGTCTCTGCCCAGTTACATGGCTGAAAATATATCAATTTAAAAAAGGCCAATGCTTCTGAAAGTGGTTTAGGCCGTAAAAAGAAATGCACACTTATCAGAACTAACATCAGGAAAGAGATAGGGAGGAGCTGGGTTATCTTTGGAATGATAACAGCAATGGGAAAGCAGTATCGGCTGAATTTCCAAACTGCAGCAGACATTCTCCATGCGCTGGAAAAGCCTCAGGCACTTCTAAATATGCTGGGTTTATTCTGTCCCATGTTGGTCTCAGAGGCTGAGCTAAAATTAGCTTTTTTTTTGCCTTTTTTTTTTCCAGTTTAGTTGTTCAGGATCTTTCTCAGGTATGGTGAGGACAGGTTTGCAATTACTGGGTGTTTCAGGGTTTTACCCTCCAGCAGATCCAGAACAACATCCCCTGGTCCAGACAATTCTCTCCCTGCTCTCTTACAGTGAGAGGTCTTGGCAAACAGCTCTGGTTTCATGGTTATCACTGCCATAACCTCAATTCTCTCCTCACCTACTTTGCAATTCCATAAAATCCATCCTAAGAGCCAAACCCCTCTTCACCAGTAACAATTTTGTTGATGGCACCCCAGTTCCATGTTCTTCCATTGCCACAAACTGCAGCTCCCAACGACTGCAATTCCAAATATCTTCATTCCCAATCTCTTTTAAAGGTTGCCCAAAACAAGGAAACTAAAAACCTGCTGGTTGACCTAATTGGGTGCTGCCAGGTTGTCCCTCTGCTCCACCTGCCATGACCCATTAAGCTACAGGGCATCATTTCCTGTTAATTAAGAGGCTCAATTACAGTGTTTTGAGCTGAGCCTCCTTTAACTGTGTTACAACCAAACAAAACCCACTGAACAGCCCCAAACTGAGATTCTTGATGAAATCCTGATCCTCAGTTTAACTTCCTCTGTAAATTCTTCTTTTTTATGGGGATCTGCTTCTCACCCTGGGATTTCCTTCCACAAAAAAAACTAACACAGGCCTGCTTGGTCAACACATTTCTCACTTCCCAAAGCACCAATTCCTCATTAAATTAACCAAGCAAAGAAACAGCCAGCCACAAACTAGGAATACAAACAGCGGAATCAATCCTAAAAGACTGTTAAGCAAAGTATATTGAAGATGTTTCTTAATTTTGATGACCAATGAGGGCTAAGTTGTGGCCTACCTAAATGTAGTTGTTATTGACAGCACTGAGACAAGCTCGGAAAAAAAGACCCAAACTATAAACAGCTCCTTAAGCAGAGCTTTTACTGTCAGAGTGTTTTGGGACACTCTCCTCTTTGTGTGTACAGCCTTGATTTGCCTCCTTTCCCTGGTGCAATCTTCCCTTCAATCCAAAGCTGGAGAGGTGTTGAGCCAGGCCTAAGAATAGGCTGTAATCAAACCCTGAGGATGCTCTAATTCAAGCACAATTCCTCAGGACAAAGAGGAGGCCACCACATTCCAGGGACAGCACTCTCCAGCACGAATTCCCGAGGGGAAGTTACATATCAGTGAACCAGTGCTCACTCTTTGCCATGGAAACGGGTGAAGGGATGAGTTACAGAAGGAATTGTTTCAGTGGAGAGGCTGTGGAGAGCTGGCAAGAGCAGCAGCCTGGTTGGGAAACTGGAGGTGAGAAAAGTGGCGTGTTCTGAATCAGTCCCATGCAGCAGGGAGGAGATGCCACCCCCCTGAGCAGCTCTCATCTGAAGCACCCTCAGTGATGCCATGATGCTTTTTTTGCTTTTTATATATACCCCCTCTCTATACTCTTTTGTATAACTTTTATGTATTCTTAAGGGCCTTTTAGCCCACACACTTCTAATTGTTCAGGTTTGATAACCAGCATAGGCCCAGTGTTCCCTTAAGCCAGGAGACCAAACATCTCAGAAGCCTCAGACACCAAGGTCTTCTCTGGAACACATTTTGTAAACTAAGATTGGCCTGTCCAGGGGGGGAAAGTTCCTCAGAGAGGGGGCTTCACTCAGCTTCTCATTGGGGAATCTTTGATAGAGATGCTCATTGGTAAAGCCTAGAATTTTATACCCAAACCATTGTGGGTGTGCATTTTGGGGGTACCCACGGGGGTGCATTTTGGTGTGCATTTGGGTGTGCATTTGGATGTGCATTCCAGCGTGCTCCACCTGGACAGAGTGCACCAAGGATCCTTCAAATAAATACCAAGGTAAAATCCCTTTCCCCCTTCTAACCGTGTTTGGCTCTTGATTTTAAGACCAAGAAAAGGCATCATCAGATGCTCAGACCACACCACTGTTTGCAGAAATCAAACTGTGATTTCATTTACTGAAACAAAACCAGGTGAGGAGGAATGGTGACACTGTGGAGCTGTGAACAGCCTGATCCCAACAGGTTTTTTATCCTTGGCTTCCCCCTGACATCCCCACGTGAGCATCACAGGCAGAAAAACCATCCCTGAGATCAGAAATGTGTTCAACAAACCTTCACATGCTCCCAGCCCATCCCACCGTGGTGTTACTCAGGGCTTTGATCCTTGCATCCACAGCCATCCCCAGCTGGAGCTGCTGGGCACTGCCATCCATCCCAGTGACTGATGGCCACGTCCACAACACCTGGAGAAGGGAATAGGAAGGAAAGAGAATCCCTGCAATAATTCAATCTGCATAAAACACCTTTCCTGCAACTGCACTATTCCCACTTGTCGTTAATTATGACATCTCCAGCAATTTCTTCATTGATTTGAAGGAGGGCGTCGTGCATTTGGGCTTCTCAATCAATTCTTCTCCTCTTGGCACTTTTAACTGCTGCAGAATTTTCCACAGCGATTTTGTTCTTCACAGCTCCTTGAAAAATACCTCAGCCTCCAATTTATTTCCAGTCATTAAAGCAAAATCTTTTGAATGGACAATATGATTTATAAAGTGGGAGAGATACTTTTATGCACTGCTTTATGAATTCCAAGCCTTCAATATTTGTTACAGCTCTTTATTCATTTGGTCTGAAAAGCCAGGAAAAAAAAGCTCACCACTGCATAAAGAGGAAAACAATTCTCAGCTTTCAAACAATGAGCACATCAAATTAAAAAATCATTTATTTCAGTGCCTGTCCTGTCACAACAGCACACAACTGTGGAGCCTTCGGCTGGCACACGGATATGCCTTGGCTTTGAGGGAAGAACTGGAAGTGAGAGACTCTGGCAGAGCCCAGAGGAATCCACAACCTCTGGCGTGGGACTGAAAGTGCAAAGTTCGTGTTTTTCTTCATAAAATTATAAATGGTTTGGGTTGGAAGGGATCTTAAAGCTCATCCAGTCCCAACCCCTGCCATGGGGGGCACTTTCCACTATCCCAGGCTGCTCCAAGCCCCATCGAACCTGGCCTTGGACACTTCCAGGGATCCAGGGGCAGCCACAGCTTCTCTGGGCACCCTGTGCCAGGGCCTGCCCACCCTCCCAAGGGGAAGGATTTCTTCCTAACATCTAATCCAAACCTTCTCTCCCTGCCGGTTTGAAGCCATTCCCTCTCTTCCTGTCACTACCTGCTCTTGTCCCAAGTCTCTCTCCATCTTTCTTGTAGCTTTAACTCACCCTGAAACCTTCTCTTTTTCCATTTGAACAATCCCACTTCTCCAGCCTTTCCTCCCAGCAGAGCTGCTCCATCCCTCTCATCGTCCTGGTGCCTCCTCTGGACTCACTCCAGCACATCCATTACTCTGGAGCCAAGGTATTAAAATATCTCCAAAATGCTAAACCCCATCCACCTTCTCTGGGAAAGGGAGCACAGCTGCTTTGGTGCTCAGATCCATCTCTTCACAGACCCAAACATCCCAAGCACATCCCCATTTCTCCAGAGACCTGGAACAATTTCTTTGGGTGTCCCAGACCGAAGCTCTTCATCCTCCCGTCCTCCTGGACAGGTGGCACTGCTCTTGTGTGAGCTTCATGCCCAATCCAGGAGGATCTTTGCCATTCATCCCGAATCCCATTCCTGCCCTTTCATTTCCCAGGTAACTCTCACTCATCCCTTTTTATCAATCCATGACTTTTCCAGTGTTTTCTATCTAAGCTATTTTAATCTAATCTTTCCTGCTGGTTCAGGATGGCTCCACTTTCAGACCTCATTTATCACATAAGCACATGGCAGCTTCACCTGATTTCTGGGAACTATTCAAATTTGCTCTTTATTGTTTTAAAAATCTATTATGAACCTCTCGACTCCCCTGCATTGTGCAAAGAAAAATAATTATAAAAATACCCGCTCTCTTTAATACCAATAATTTGTCATCTACCAAGAATTTTTTTCTAGGTATAATAGCAGTTTAACTCATTAACTTTATGCTAAGTACAGCAATTTTGCTGTCTCCTACCCAAATATTTCTAATATTAATGACACAGCTTAGATAAAGTGATTTAAGTAGTTGTACATACAGTGTGCTTATGCAACGATAATTAATTACCTCGAAGATTGAACTCCAGTCTTTCACTTCCAATTGCACTTTCATCTTTCTGATCATCACCCTGCAAGTGTTCTCCTTCAATTCCATAATCCAGTTTGACATTAAAGCACCATTGAACTGGGAGGGAGGAGGAAGGAGCCGTGTCCCTGGGAGCAGGAGGCCGGAGCAGAGGGATGTGACGTGGAAATGGGATAAGAGGCTCTGCCTTCACCAGGGGAGGTGCCAGGAGGAAAAATATTGTCTTGTTTGTCCAACAGCAGCACTTCAGCTGCTGGCACAGAGGGAAACAAGCAGCACACAGCCCTAGGGAAGGGGTTCCTGCTGGCTGGAAGGGCTGGGGGATGCAGCAGCTCCAGGCTGGGAATTGGCCCTTGCTGCATCCCCACCCTGCACATCTCCCCCGGGAACTGCAGCAGCAGGGGCTCTGCTCACCAGGGAGCTCCTGCCCTCCTCTGCCAGGAGATCTGAGACCTCTTGGCCTCCTACACACAGAGCTGGCCTTCTCTGAGCTCTGCCTCCCTTCCCAGCTCCTTGGAGCGTGGAGCTGGGAAAGGCCCAGGAGAGCTCTGGCAGCAGCTCTGTCCCTCTTGGGAAGGTTGAGTACAACACAAACCTTCTGCAGGTCAGAAACTTCAGGGCTTTAAGGCGTTGGCTCCACAGGGTAATACCTATAAAATTCTACATTTTAACCCATCCCTGGCAGTGTCCAAGACCGGGTTGGATGGGGCTTGGAGCAGCCTGGGACAGTGGAAGGTGTCCCTGCCCGTGGCAGGGGTGGGATGGGCTTTAAAATCCCTTTTAACTCAAACTATTCTGATTATAAAAAATGAGAAACAAGGCTTGCCCATGGTGTGATTCAAACACAGCTGAAACCAGGACACTCCCCTTTGCCTCTGCTGAAAACTGGTCAGGAACTTCTGCAGCTTTTCCTTCTTTACAGAAATTGTGGGAGCCTCCCTTGCAAAGATGAGTCTGGAGCTGGTTGCTCAGATGAGGAACGAGTTTAGGACACCAAGAAAAATCCCTGGACATGGTCATCTTTGCCTCAGTCAGGAAAAATTGCTTTGTCTTCTTTGCCAAACCTTTATGGCCACGAGATTCACAGAGACAAGAAAAAAGTCTCCAAAATCCTTGACAACTTTCTCCTAAAAAAAAAATAAAAAGCAAAATAAATTTTTAAATATTATTTTAATACATTGTGCTTAAATTCCCTGAAATTGTCTTAAACACACAAAATGAAAGCTTTCAGTAGAAAATCACTACAGACTAGAACTCCAAGCAGTATCTGTCTACAATAACTCTCCCACACGTATTCCCAACAGCTGAAAAAAACCAGGACAACTGCACAATATTCAGAACTTACTCCAGACTTGACTCAGTGGATTCTTTTTAAAACAAGCCCATTTTGCATATGAATTAAAATTTAAAAAGCGCTAATAACTGCAGATGATGAGCACTAATCTTGGTCTTCAGCCTCAGCATCCCTGGAAGTCTCTCCCTCCTGCCTGAGCACCACATGTTCAGAATATATCCAATTTTTCCATCTTTTATTTGCATAGGTAGGGATTATTCAGTTTATTCAAGCCAATTATCTCAGCGTGATTCATCACCATGATGCTCCAAAATAAAAGCAATCATGCTAGATTGGTGCAATTAAAAGGGTATTTTTATATTTGGAGAAAAAAATTACCTGTTGAGCTGGGAACTTTTCTCCAAACAACATCAGGGTACTTGTTGAACTGGTGTGAAGCATTTTTGCCTCTCCCTGAAGCTCAAATGCAGAGCACTCTGCTCTGCGTTTCCTCTTGGTTAAATATCTGTGAAAATAAAGCTCTGGTTCCTCCACTGAGCCAAAAAAAGAAATTTCTTGGCCCATTTTAATCAAGAAAATTCTCCCTATTTTGCAGGAGCACAAAGCACAGCTCACATACAGCACTCCGGGGAAGGCACTGAAGGAATCAGGGATAGGGACCCATAAACCACTCCAGGAGGGAAAAGGGGAAATCTTTCATGCCATGAGCTTTTTCCCAGAGCCTCTCTCAGTCACTCATTTCCAACTGCTAGTTAAATATTGTTTAATTGACATTCCCAGCTTCTCTGGCCAATCTGTTCCACTGTTTGACTGCCCTCTGTCAAGAATTCCTTCCTAACATTTAATCTGCCTCCTTTCATTTTAAAATCCTTGTCCATATCAAAAGTCCTTTTTACAAGCATCCTTGAGGTGCTGGAAGGATTCCCATCTTGCCCAAATAATATAAAGATTTATCTGATTACTGCCAATCCCTGATCAGAGTACACAGAAATAATGATAAAGTAACCACAGGAATTAGGGATGGAGACTTTTAGAGCTCACCATCATTGCAATTCACCTCATCCTCCTTCTTAGGGATAGGAAAGGGATTCTATGGATATAAAAGCATTTATTGGTCTAATCCAGCTGCCTGATCAAAAGTTAAAACCTGTTAAGGGCATTTTCCAAATCCCTTTTGAACACCAACAGGCCAGGGGTATCCATCACCATTCTGGGATCCTGATCCAGGGTTTACCCAACCTCTCAGTGAAGAAATGCTTCCTGATGCCCATTGTAAACCTCCCAGAAGAATTTTGAACCATTCCCACAAATCCTATCGCTGGATCCCAGGGGGAAAATTTCAGCTGAGGTGCATTTGTGCACCTATAAAGACATATAAATACATATAAAGAGATATAAATGCATGTAAATACATATAAAGAGATATAAATACATACAAATACATGCACGTGTGTTTGCTCCTCTGCTGCAGAGAAGCAGCTCTACATTCCTCACCGAAAAACCTTTGCAAGTGCAAAAGTCACAGAGAGGGCCAGAAACCTCGAGGCTGTCAACAGAACAAGAAAATTCATTGCTTCAGTTTGCCTTTGATTTCCAGGGAAAGCAATTTGTGGAGGCAGCAGGCAGAAGGAAATGCAGCGAGGAGCCTGCCCAGACTGGAGCAGGAGCCTCTGACTTCAGAGCAGCACAGCCAGTGCAGAAATCCAGCAGCTCCTGACAAATTCCCTGCGTGGCAAACACATTTCAGGTGCAGAGAACGGGCTTCAAGCAGGAATTGATGTTCTGCTCACAGTGAAACGAGGCTGTGGCCGAACCCCACCGCAGCTGCGTCGTCTGGAAATACCTGAAATGTTCAGAAATCTGATTTTTTAAAGTGTCACTCCACCTTTGATGGCGGCAGAATCCAAAACTCGTTATTGTTCCCACAACTGATGGCTCTGTTCGTTCCTTCTTTAAAAGTCCCGTGTTTTAACAGAGCTGAAAGAACTTTCAGAAGAGGATAAAAGCCCAGATTCTGCGGGATTCACCCCATAGCAGGATGCTCTACCTGGGCTGTGGTGAAGCAGCTCAAACAATGCCCTGTTTAAAAGGCTGTAGGGGCAGATTAAGAGGGGTTTTGGTGTGGAAATTATTTTTCCACAATTATTTTTCCTTTACCCGGCGGATAAAAAAGGACCATGGAAATGATTTGATTTAGAAATAACCAGATTTGTTGAAAAGCTGAATAAAACAACCCCACCTCTTCAATCAATCGTGATAAAGTCACTTTTCATGAAATAAAGAAAACTCATTAATTGCTACTTTCAGCTTCATCTTCCTATTCTCCCAGTCTGGAGCCCCAACCTCAAATGCTGACATTGAGGCAGAGATTTGGAAGAGAAGTTGCTGAATTGATCTGGAGATGTGCCTGGCAGCCAACCCTTTACCCATAAAACTTCCCAGAGGGTGGGTGCTTTGAACAAATTCCTCCTTGGAATGTGTAGAGATTCCTCCCTTTGGTTTTGGGGATGCTCATCAAGGGTGTCCCTTCAAGGCACAGTCCTGAATCTGGATGAGTTCCATCCATCTCTAATAATTGGGTTTTTTTGCTAACTTTAGTATCATTGCTTTGATATTGTGCACTATCTTATACTATAACAATAATAATAATTTTAGCTTTTATACTCAGTGGTACATAACTTTGATCGAGTCCTTTTTGTCCAAACATTTATCAGAATAAATCATTTCCAGGCTCCTTCTCCGAGAAGGAGTTTAGAAAGCCACTGTTGGATTGTATCTCATCTTCATCATTATTTGAAGAATTTGCCAATACAAACCAAATATGTCATTTAAAATTACAGATTCATAATAAAAAAAACCAACAAAACAAACCAAACCCACCTTTTTCTCCCTGAGGCTTCCCCAGGATTTTACATGAGAATCAATTCATAATGTCCTTAATTGCCATTTGTGCTCTCTGTTCAGCCTCACATTCCAAAGCCCTCCAAGGAGGAACAAATCCAGTGGAAATCAATGCCATGGATGTGCTCTTTAAGCAGCAGCTGAGGCAGAACTCTCCAGAGGGACAGGAGCCTTTGGATTCTGTTACTTGCCAGTGTCTGGGGAGGAAAAACATCCGAAAATCCCTAAAGAATTTCGGTTTCAGACAAGGTTTAACCATCACTTTTTGCTGTAGCAGCTCAGGGGAGTTGAACTTGCCTTTACATCCTTGTCTGGTAAAGAACATGACACGTGTCCTGAAAATCAGGAATTTTTCCCTGTAAAGTGCCCTGATCACTGCAGGAGAAGCATGGAGAAAACACCTTCCCCTGTTTGGGGGCTCTTGGGATTCTCATCCACCTCCCCCAGGCTGAGCAAGGAAAAAAAATTTAAAATCCATATTCTGGATTCCCTTCTTCCCCTCCTTCCTTTTTTTGTTTTCCAGAGCTGGAGAGAAAACAAAGCTACTTGATTATTTACTGCCACCTTACATTTTTGATTGTAGTCAAAGTCAGCACTCATTAAAGGGTTCCAGATTCCAGGATCCACCAGGAAGGTGAGCAGCAGGAACATCCCAGTGCTGGATTCTCCATGTGGACACCCTCGGGTTTCCCCTGCCACAATAAAGCCTCGGTTTGTCAGGTGAATTATTGAGGCAGGAGCTGCAAATTAACACAAATCACACGCAGTCAGCACAAAGAAAATTCCCTTTTTTTTTCCACCCCTCAGAACTTCCAGAACAAAAGAGGGAAAAGCTTTGGAACCAGCAGCACGTGCTCGTGCAAGCAGCAAGTTCAGAGAGTGCTGAGAGAGACAATCACCCTCTTCCAGGCTAAAATTCCAGGGTGGAATTATCCAGGAGCACTGGATTGTGCTGGCTCTGTGCTGTGATGAGCTCCTTCACCTCCTGGCAAGTACAAAGCCAGCACTTTCTCCTGCAGAATTCCAGTTTTTGCTGAAAACGCTTGGAAAAAATGCCAAGTTTTTGTTTGGAGCAATGCCAGTCCGTGCCCCTCTCCAGCATTCCCTCAGAGGGAGTGGAGGAGTCCGAGCTGAGCTCATGGAAAATGGGAACGTTTCCCAAATCCCACTGGATTTGTTTCCCAAATCCCACTGGATCTGCAGCTGAGCGTCCCCAACGCTGCTTTTTATGGGATCACTGAGAGCTGCTGAGGCTCATCCTCTGGGGCTGCCACCTCCAAAACCAGCGGGGACAATTTGTTAATCAAGATTAAGGATGGCAGGAGTTGATTATCCCTATTTTTCCTATCCTGGAATGCACAATTCCCCCCTGAAGATGTTTAGATGAACAGGCCAGAGCCTTCTGCTTCCCAAATTCCTGCTTGGTACAAAACCAGGATCACAAAGAGAAGTTTAGCAGCAGCTCCTCGTGAAGGACTAAAATATGAATTTATTTTCCTCCCTCCCAGGTTTGTCACCTGTGGCAAGAAGGGAGCTTGGGGATATTTTTCCCATTAACGAATTCCCTCCGTTTTGGTGGAACAATTTCAACTCCGTGCACTTCTCCCATTGGAGTCTCCTGAGAGTTTCCTGCTCCAGCCTGGAAATAATCTCTGATTTTTCATTTATTCCTTCCAGTGAGAGCTTAGGTCTCTCTCACATCCCATCATACACAATTTCCTCTACATTCCACCATCCAAAGGATTTTTTCCCCAGTTCCAGTCACCTTGGGAAGGAGTGGAAGGTTCTGCTCCCGTCCAGGGTGTTCTATCCCAACCCTTTCTTTTCCAAAAATTCCCCCCTCTGGGATATTTTTTTGGAGTCTCCAGATCCTAATGAGATTGGTGCAGCCATCTCAGCCCTGGAATTGCAATTTTTTGTCACAAATCTCCAGGGTTTCCTCAGAGAGCTCGGGATTTTGGCAACTGTAGGACTTCAAACAAAGGGAGTAAAAGATAAAATTAAAAATAAATAAATTTGTGCATCTCTAAGCACAGAGTTTTTGTCTTAGTGTTCTACTGAAAATAGCTCAAGATGACGTTCCAATCTTTAAAATTTAGGGTAAAACCTCAAAAATAGAAGTTTTCTCTGTTGTTCTCAGTTTTCTTTGGAAAAAACCCCAACTTTACCTGGAAATTCCCGCTGCAATCCCAACAGCTCCAGTGCTGCTTTCCCCACCTGGGTTTTCCACAATTATTTTTCTTTATCCCTGCGGATAACGAAGGATCATGGAAATGACTGGATTTAGAAATAACCAGATTTGTTGAAAAGCTGAATAAAACAACCCCACCTCTTCAATCAATCGTGATAAAGTCACTTTTCATGAAATAAAGAAAAGTCATGAATTTCTACTTTCAGCTTTATCTTTCTATTTTTCAGAGCCTTCCCCGGAATCTCCTCACCTTCAGGAGTTCGTGCTGAGTTATTTTAAAATTTATCCCAGAAATTGAGTTTTTATCACTTTTTCTTAATACCATTTAAAAGAAACACAATATAACTTAATACTCACATTTTTTTCTGACATGTGCCTGAAATAATATCACCCAAAACATGTGAAAAATAGAAATACATTCCAGAAATCTTACAGCAAGGAAAAGTGTCTGAAAACATCTTTAAATTGCCCTCACAGTTATGTTATTTTTGTTTTTACAGAGATTTTAAGAAAAAGGCAGTAGAATATTGGATGTTTTAAAATCAGATTTTAATGGCACGAGGCAGAGGACAGACACCCACCCCAATAATTTCATTTTCCTTCGATTTTTATAGCCTTTCTTGCATTTTATTTTTAGCTGCCATCGGATATGAGCACAGGTTTTGTAACATTTAAGCAGGAAACAAATATGTTTATATATATATATCTATGTATATATAAATTCATATTTATTTTTATATATAAATAGTGACAGAGTCATATATATTTATATATACAAATAGTGACAGAGTTAATAATAATAAATTAATTTAAAACCTTTTAATAAGGTTTCAGAAATCGGTTCCTTTGTGACTTTAGCACAGGAAGGCCAGGGGATAACTTCCCAATTTTTCAGTGGCTGCAAAGACAGTTTGCAATAATTATTGATCGCATTAATTGATTACTTATTGATTTGTTCCTTAAGGCAGAGCTTGGTGAAAGCAGCCACTGAACCAGTGGCTGTTTGCCAATGACCCTGCTCCAAGAATCCCAAATCACAGGAATTCTTCTGGATCCCAGAAATTTTCTTCAGCAAGTACCTGACCTCTGCCTTTCCAGGAGAATTCCATTTCAAATCCTCCTTTTAATTGCCTGGATCTCATTTGAAATCAATTCCTTCGTTTTCCCCTTCCGTGTTTCTAATATTGCTGCCGAAGGATCGGGACCATTTCAAATAATTATCTTTTAATTAAGGCTGATTTTCAGTGGAAGCCAAGCACAGCCGCTTAACAACTTCCACATCAGTCCCCAAATAAATTCCCTGTGATTTATCTGGAGCCTCAAAAGCAGCAATAATGAGACGTTGGTGTCATCTCTGGTGAGTTCTTTACAAAAAGAGCAAAAAACTCATTTCTGAGTCACAGAAATGAGGAAAATCTGGACAGGAAGCAAAAAAAAAAAACCAAACTAGAACTCAGCACAGTCTAAAATAGCTGGTTTAAAGTTATTTTATCATTTTCAGTAGGAAATAACAGCATTTTCCAGGACGACAAAATGCAGTCAAACAAATATTTCAGTTGTCTCTGTAAATATCCATTTAAGGACGCTGGTTATGGTTTGATTTTCATTTCCTGGGAGTTATTCCCAGGATTTACCTCTTCAATAATTTCTTTTTTTGATCTTTTTTATATTTTTTTGCGTATCAGTTGCTGGGGCCCAGAGCACAGTGAGGTTCCTCACCGAGGCAGAGCTGGGACAAATGGGGAGATCCCCAAAAAAAGGGAGTCAGGAATGATGAGTGGCTCCAAAGAGACACCAGCACTGCCAGATTTTCTGGAGATCACTCTGAAAATCCAGGAAATGCTCCTGGAAATTCTTTTCCTACCTCCTGTGGGTGCCCCAAGTCCTCTCCAGCCAAGAGGCACAGCCATTCCCAGCAGCAGCTCCTCACAAATCAGGATTCCCAGCCCCAAATCCCACTGCTTTACTCCTTTGAAGGGTATTTAAGGGGGGATCCCAAAGCATTTTTCTCTTTATGAGTTATTTGGATATCTCTCCAATCATTTCATGGATGCAGAGGTTCTCCAGTGCTGAAATTCCCTAGGAATGAAAATCAAACGTCATAATTAGTCCCAAAGCCCACTAATCATTTGATTACCTGCATTTCCTGAAGCCAGAATAATTTAATTTCGAGTTTTGGGGATATTTGTACCCAGCAGGACACGAGCTTGAATTAGAACATAGAGTTCCAAAGGAAAAACATGCATTTTTTCCTGGAAAACCTTTTTGTTTGGAATAAAATGATGTAAAACCCCATATCCTGAATTGTGGAAGCGCTTTCGCACCCAGAAGGAAGAATATTCCTGTTGCTCCTGGGCCAAAATTGCCTGTAATCCATATATTTTTGTGACAACAGAGGGGTTTTGAGGGACACGGCATTATTCCTGAAGGGAATACCCCTGGAAGCAGCATGACAATGTTTGGAATAGTGCTTGGCACAAAGACAGAACATTTGGCATTTAATGCAAGCAAATGAAAGAGCTCTTACAGTCAACTGGAGCCAAGTCCTACTGCAGCGATCCCAAATCCAGTCTCAAATAATTCCCTCTGGATTTGCACCTGTAGGAAATGGGCTGAACATTTCCATGGTCCAATGTGCACTGTTAAACTGCAGCCAGGTGCATAGAAATGATGGATTCCAGGTAAAACTTGCACGGAATATTTCAGTAATTCGGAGTTTCTGTTCCCGACCTCCAGAACCTCAGTGTGTCCATCTTCCACATGTGGTCACCTGTCCCCTTTCCCATCATCACTGGGGGCTCTAATCCTTGTTTAACCTCAAATTTTAAATTATTCTCCTTCAAACGTACCAGGAAGTGCCTACAGAGAAGAATTTACAACCCCAAACCAAGAGAAGTTTAGGAAACTTGATGATCTTTAAGGTCCCTTCCAACCCAAACCACTCCAGGATTCAAAGAGCCTCCCCAACCACGGCTTGGATCCCATCAAAGCCAAGGTTTTGCCCCGAGTTCCCACTTCTGCTGGAATTTCCTGTGTGTCCAAGCAATGCAGGCCATGCTCCACAGCTGGGAAAGATTTTCCATGCCCCAAACACCTCCCAAATTCCAAATGGGACTCTTTGTGCCGAGCACAGCCCAGCTCTTCACTTTCAACAACATCCCCATCCTGCAGCTTTGTTTCTTCCCTCACTAAACCAAAAAAATTTCTTTATCCTGTGATTTTAAACCTCTGGATTTCCTTCACCTCGCTGCTCCAACTCCACCCTCTCTAAAATCCACCCCGCAAAGAACCCAAATTCCATTTCCTGTGGAACCACGTTGGGATCTCGGAACCTTCGGTTCCACCACAGTTACCAGATCGGGCTCCTTTTCCAGGATGAATCCCAAAAAATCTCCTCTCAGGAGCCTGAACAAGGAGATCATTTTGCTTCACCTCCAGAAACCCCTGAAATTATTCTGAAACTCTTCCCTGCCTGTGAAGGAAATGATCCCAAAGCAACAATTTTGGCTTCTAACACAAAACCCAAACATCTCTGTTGACTAAAATTCTCTCTTCCCTTGTCCTGCCCTCCAGACCTATGAACACCCAATCCATTTGTGGAAATTTAAATTAAGATTTTCCTTTTAGCTCATCCTTGATGTAACAAGCCAAGTTACACCTTCCAATTTGCAGAGAATTCAGGGTTAATTATTTTAAATTAGAGATAAGTTTATATTACAATGTCCCTTTCAACTCATCTTTGATTTAACAAGTTCCATATTCCAGTTTGAGGAGAAGTTGCTTTTAAGTATCTTAAATTAGAGGCAAATTCTTTTACCTCCCCATATTTTATCCCATGGTTTTTGTGCTTGGAATGAGGGATTTATTTCCACACTTCAGCTTAAAAGAGAGATGTTATGAACCACAGGCTCGGAATCAGTGTCAAAATGTTTCAGCTATTTTTATGCTAAACATAATCACTATGGAAACGCCACAGTTAAATTTAATGTGAATTTTCATGGATTTTCCTTGTAGTGCAGACCAGCAGTAGAGTCCAGACTGGGTTAAATGGGAGAGAAAAAATAGGAATTTAGGTGTCTGCACTCACTTTGAAAATATCTTAACCAAAACCATTTTTCTCTCTGTGATTTTAACCACACCCAGAAAGTCACTCCCATCACAAATGTAAAAATTATAGCAAAATGGACAAAACACACTGAAATTCCCTTAAAATGAAAACAGCAGCCAGGTCCAGGTTTTCCAGAAAAATTCTGATTTTTTGGGCCTTATTTTTGCAGAATAATTTGAATTTCAAGGCTTTGCTGTTATGGAGCATGGGGGAAACAGGTGAGCTCAGCATCTCTGGCCCGTTCTGGGGCAATTTCTATTTTTCCAGGATAATCAGTCTCTTCCCTGCCCTGATTGGATCACTGGGAATGTTCTGCAGGGCCAGTCGGCACCTCTGTGTCAGAGCTAAGAGCAAATCAAATCAGGGAGCTCAAGATTGGGAAGATCTGCCCATATTTTTGCTGCCAGGATCAAAATCCCAGGAGCGACAGCAAAAGCGCTGCAGGTTGCCAAAGGATCAACAATG
Organism: Falcunculus frontatus; assembly: GCA_013398115.1. Taxonomy (NCBI): domain Eukaryota; kingdom Metazoa; phylum Chordata; class Aves; order Passeriformes; genus Falcunculus; species Falcunculus frontatus. The sequence continues at coordinate 128,901 of VZRV01000009.1, forward strand.
TAGGTCCTGGGGAATGGAAAACTAAATTAAATCAAATTAGAATATAAAATAAAAAATAAAATAAAATAAAAAATATAAAATAAAAAATAAAATAAAATAAAAATTAAAATTTTAAAAAATAAACTAAAATAAAATAAAGATAAAAAATTAAAAATAAAGATAAAAAAATTAAAAATAAAGNATGCTTTCAGAAGAGAATCCAGTATTAGTAAGACTTTATCAAAGGTTTTACGATGCCTGATGCTTTGCTTAGCAGTCCTGGAGAACCTGGATGCTGGAGAATTCCCAGTGATCAATTTGTGTTTAGAAGAGGAGGGAGGAAATCTGTTTGAGGTATTACTGCTGAGAAGTGGATAATGTGGTTTTGATGCAAAAGGATTTGAAAAGTTCCTCCTCATTGAGAAAGTGGAGTCAAAACACAGAAAAAAGAATTTCTTAAAATTTTCTAGAGTTTTATAAAAAAAATTTAGGACTGTGATTTTATTAATGTGCAGATGGATTAGTCCACATCTTGAAAAGTACCCTCGCAGCATCCTAAAAATGGGTTATGAGCTGTCCTTTCTTCCTCCAAGAATGAAAAAACAAATAAACAAACAACAAAACAAAAAAACCAACCAACTTTAAAATTAAAAATAAAATAAAAATAAAATAAAAATAAAATAAAATTACAAATTTTAATCATAAAGAAAAAAGAAACTCATTGAGATTCTAACTTACAGATATATCAATTATCCTGAAATTTTGGAGCCTGCTGGAAGAGTGGGAGATTTCTGGATAGAAAAGACAACTTGGAGAACAAAACAAACCCAAAATGTTCAAATAAAAAATACAGAGATGTAATTTCATGCTGGCATGATGGTTGTTATAAGTTTAGGAGCATTTAAAGAAAGAAATTCTTCTAAATATTGTCATTATACCACCGTGTGGACCATCATTTTACACCCTGACACAAAGCAAACAGCTCAATACAAAGTTCTAATGTGATTTTTCTGTCACAAGCAACAACAAATTCTACAGGAACTCCTCTGCTTTGCTAATAAATCATATTTGTGGAACCTAAAAATCCCCGTTCTCTACCCGAAAACTTTCTGCTCTTCTCCTTCTTGGCCCTCAATAAACAACACTGAAATCAACGATCAGCAATCCTGACAAAACCAAAGCGCATTTTAAATCAGAATAAAAACCCTAAAAACTCAATCCAAATCCTGCATCTCTGCAGAGCAAGCCTGGAGAAAAGAAGTGGGGAAAAAGGTAGGATTTGGTTAATATTTAATGGATTTTTTTCCTGGTCTCACATGGGGTATCCTGGGAGCAGCTCCTAGGATGGGAGTGGTTTGAGAGGAAGCATCCATCAAATTAATTACTGAAATTATTACCTCGCTCCCAGACTGTGCCAGGAGTGCTGGAAAGAGCCCCAGGTGCAGGTGACAAAGCATCACCTTCAGCTTTGGAGGGTCAAAAAAAATCAGAATTTTCTTGAAAAACCTGGAGCGGGCTGTTATTTTAATTTTGAGAGCGTTTCAACGTGTTTTGTCCATTTTGTCACAATTTTTACTGGTGTGTAACAAGGTGATGGGAGTCTGGGTGTGGTTAATTAAAATCACAGGGATAAAAAGGGTTTGGTTAAGATATTTCCTAAGTCAGACACCTAAAATCCTATTTTTTTCCCCCATTAAACCCCCAGGAGGAGAGAGCATTTGGAACATCTGGAAACCCTTCTGGATTCAGGCAGAAATTGCAGCTGTACAGGAAAATCTTCATTAACTGAGGCATGGTGCAGACAGAGAGACCTCAGAGCCTTTTCCAGAGCCTCAAGGGGCTCCAGGAGAGCTGGAAAAGGGATTTGGGACAAGAGATGGAGGGACAGGACACAGGGAATGTGTCAAGTGGAGAACACAGAGCATTTCCTCCCTTAAATTCTGAATTCTCCACATTTCCTGCAGTTACAAGGTTAAAAAACAACCAACAAACAGGTGGAAAACCACTCCAACTTCCCGAAATCTTGTACTTCACAAACTACACACTCGGGAAAATAATTTATGCGGTTTAGGGGCTTGGCTGGTGGGAAAAAAAACCAGCTCTCCTCCCTCCAGGACTATTCTTTAGAGGTGTTATTTTTAAAATCTCTGTTACTACTCATCTAAGACGACGCCCACACTCCCAGCTCAAGCCAGGAGCTTGGTGACACCAGAAAAGCACATCTGCATACAAAGCTTCTCGTGGTTCTTTTGTAGGAGCTGTGGTTTTTGTTGGTTTTGCCTCCTTGGAGCTCAATTCCAGCTGATCCTTTCATCTTTTTTCCAATCTCGCTCGTGGAGGTCGAAGCAAACCCAAAATTCCTTCCACAACCCCAGCCAAGGGCAGCCTTGGAATGGGATGAGCCCAATTTCCCTTGGGAGGATCAAGTGGGAGGTGGGAATCAGATCCCCTCCTGAATTTCTGAGCCCTTCTACGCTGAAATTCCCAGCTTGGAAAAGGAAAAAAACCCTCGTGCCGTAATTTTTCCAGGCTCAAGGGCAAAGCTGAGGTGCCACGTGATGAGACCTTCCCTATAAACTGCAGCCTGGCTGTGTGTGCTAAAAAAAAACTCATCTTGCCTTTATTTGATCGCTTTTTCCCACAAAAATTGCCTTTTTTCCCCACCCATGGCAGTATCTGTGCAGCAGGATTTGGGGTATAAATTCAATATTAAAGATAATGATTTCTTCAGGGGGCAGAAGTGTCCTCCCTGCTCATGGTCTCTCACTCACAGCTGAGAAAGGTGGAGAGGTGAAGGATTAAAGTGGTTAAGATTCCAAAATTTCACCCCAAGTGCTGCTTTCAGTTTGCAGCCTGTGGATGCAAAGGTACAGATGGAAAATAGAGGGGAAGGAGCCCCTTGGGCACTTCCAGGGATCCAGGGGCAGCCACAGCTTCTCTGGAAATTCCATCCCAGCCCCTCCCCACCCTCCCAGGGAACAATTCCTTCCCAATATCCCATCCATCCCTGCCCTCTGGCAGTGGGAAGCCATTCCCTGTGTCCTGTCCCTCCATCCCTTGTCCCAAATCCCTTCTCCAGCTCTCCTGGAGCCCCTTGAGGCTCTGGAAAGGGCTCTGAGGTCTCTTTGCCTGCACCACGCTTCAATTAATGAAGCTTTTCCTGCAATTTTCTGCCTGAATCCAGAAGGGTTTCCAGATATTCCAAAGCTCTTTCAATCCCAGAAATCATTCCCAGGCTGTGCTGTCCATGCCCCCTGATATGAAACTTTTCCAAGTAGGGTTCACAAACCGTTATCTGAAAATGAAAGGAAATATACTTCCTCCTGCTCTTAAAATACCACTTAAGGGACCAGGATTCAGTTATTTATCTTGGGCAACTCTGGGGGAACCCTAAAAACCAACATTTCCAGGCCTCCTCTATTTTGTGTCCATTAAAAGTTCTTAATATTGTTGATAATAGGAAAGTTTTTGCCAAGTTCTTTGCACAAAATCTTTCAGGATCAAACAGAGTTTTGAGAAACCTTTGTCATCTCCATAAAGCTTTTTTTTGCAATTTTCATTCATTTTTAACTTCTGCACAGGATAAATAATTTCTAAGCATCCCAAGGATGTCCATACAGCAAAAGTTAAAGGTTTTTGGGGTTTTTTTTCCCCCCTCTTTTTTAAAGCAGGTGGTCTCGAGAGAGCATTTGTACAAACCAGTGTTAGACACGGTGCTGTAGGAGGCCGGGGAGAAGGTTTCTATTTGGAAATACACTTTGCATATCAGCCATGAATAAAACATGGCCCTTTGTGTGCACATTCTATCACGGAGCATGACTAATCTCGGGATACATTCTGCCTTCTCTCAATTCCAAAAAAAAAAAAAAAAAAAAAAGAAAATCAGCGGATTAGCAGGAGTTGCCATTAATAAAAGATAGATTGTCACCTTAAGACTCACTTAAAAATGAAATAAAACACAGGGGCTGCTGAAGGCTGTTCCTGTTGGCTGCCCAGCCTGGCAGGATTAATACTTTTTGTAAACTCAGGGCCTTCGTTCTCCCAGACTTTTATTTTTTTCCCCATTATCATTTACCATTATCCTTGTTGGTAGGCTGAGAAAAAACTCCTCCAGACCTTCTTGAAGACTTGTTAAGAGCTCCTTAAATAATGATAATGCTTAGCTAAAAAAGATCATTTTTAAAAGGTGTAGGCTTAGATCTTTTCTGATTGGAAAGTAGGACAGGCTGCAGTTTAAGGCCAGGTTGGGTGGGGCCTTTGGATGATCTGGGATATGGAAAATATCCATGGCAGGGGGTGGAATAAAGGGAATTGAGGATCCCTCCCAAACCAAACCTGTGATTCCACGAACCACAGACACGGTTCAGCTTTAGCACCTTCGAAGGCTGAGAATTTCACTCAAATCAGTTTTGCAAATCCCCTGAGAAGGGCCAGGAATTTCCATGAGTCCCTCTGGCCCTTCTCAGGGCAGGATGGAAGAGGCTCAAGGAGCAGCTCCAAGTCCTGAGTGAGCAGCAAATGAGGACAGAGGAGTCTCTGCTCTCCCTGGGAGAGGAGAAGGCACCCAGCAGGTACCATGCAAACGCTGCGGTTTAGTTGCCAAGCAACCCCCTCATCCTCCCAAATTCCTGTTCAAGTAGCAATAAAAATCACTTGTTCAAAGGGACTGGAAAACAAAAACAAGTTGTGGCTCTGCCGCCCGGATTTGCTCAGCAAAGTGCGGGAGAAGCAGAATCTCAGCCCCATCCGAGGTTTATCTGAATGTAAACAGAAATCACATTATGAAATTGCAGATGCCAAATCCACAATTTCCTCAGCGCTCAGAAAAGGAACTGAAAGGCTGTGGGAAATCAGTGCTCCAAAAAAACACTTTGGAAAGGGGAAATGCTCCCAAACCAGCCCCCAGCGGGACCCCGCTCCTCTCCAGTGGACCAGGCCATCCTGATGAGCTGAAAAATATTATTTTACTCCTGACTGTGGGGCAGAAATGGCAGGAAACACTGCCAATAGTGACCAAAGCTGACTGAAACAGGCACATATCTGAAGAGGTGTTTCTGATCCCAGATTGGGAAGGGACATCAAAAACCATCAGTGCCATGGGCAGGGACATCTTCCACTGTCCCAGGGTGCTCCAAGCCCCAATGTCCAACCTGGCCTTGCACCCTTCCAGGGATCCAGGAGCAGCCACAGCTTCTCTGGGCTCCCTGTGCCAGGGCCTGCCCACCCTCACAGGGAACAATTCCTTCCCAAAATCCCATCCATCCGTGCCCTCTGGCACTGTGAGGCCATGCCCTGGGTCCTGTCACTCCATGCCCTGGGAATTGCCTCTCTCCATCTCCTCAGCTCCCTCAGGCACTGGAATGCCAGAAACGTCTCTTTTCCAGGCTTGGAGCAGCCTGGGGTAGTGGGAATTGTCCCTGCCCATGGCAGGGGGTTGAATGGGATGGTTTTTAATGTCCCTTCCAACCCAACCCATTATTCCATGCAAGGATCCCAAGTAATTAATCCTCCTCAACGTTTTAATGAGCATTTTTTCCATGGGGAAAAATAGAATTGGTGCTATTTCTGTGTAGGTCTACGACCCTCCCAACTCATCCTCGTGCGATGGTAACAGGAACTTACACAAGAAAAATAGATTTGGCATTAACCTGCATTTGTTGATGGCAGAAGTTCTCTCTCATGCTCCCCACCACCATCTGCTGAGAGCCAAACGAGAATCATCAAGGATTTCAAAAATCCCAAACGTCTCCACAACAACGTTTGGAACCATATGGCAGAAATTGGGTTTCTCATCAGCTCCTTGCTCCACGTGTCTCCAGGCTGAGGATTATCCTGGGAAAACACGGAGCAAAGCGTGTTAGACAAAGAAATGGGACAGAATAATAATAATAATAACAAAAATTCAAATATCATCATCCCACGTTTTTCATGTTTCAAGAAAACCATGAAGAAAACAAGCAAAGAACTTTCCCAGCCAACACAAATTAGGCAAATAAAGTCCCCTGGATAACTTAATGGGATGTCAGCAAAACATTCTTGGTTATTCTATTTATTTGTGCTAATTGGCGGAGATTCAGGACTTTAAAAGAAGTAAAGGTGGAAAGAGGTTTGGATGCAACCTTTCCATGGCGAAAATGGGATTTTGAGGAAATAAATAAATTTTTATCCAGTGCTACGTTAAGGACAAACAAACAGCAAAATCTAATAAAACCAAATAATGTAAAAAATCAATGGAAATTCAGTGCCTGGTTGAAAAATCTGCTTTTTTTTCACATATTAAAAAGGTCAGTTAATATTTCCCAGCATTTCACAAACACGTGAAGGGCTGAAAACAGAGGAAGGAAAATCACATTTCAGACTTGGGGATGTTTTCAGGGGCACCCAACAAAAATAACAAGAATTCTGCTCTTATTTTCACAATTTGCACCTCTTTGTGGCATCAATTTCACAAGTGAACTGTGCACACAGCAGTTATTTAAACTCTGAGATAGGGATCTCAAAACACACGCAGAAGTTACTCAAATCCTGGGAGAGGGATTAAAAAAGGCCCAAAATGACAGGTTTAGAACACCCAAAACAATCAACAGCCCAACTTATCAAAGCTCTGAAATTCTCTACGTCATTATTCAAAATTAAAAAGCAGATAAAGAAATTCTTCAGTTAAATCTCCTTTTATTTGGGCTAAAATACCTCAATCTGCTGAAGCAGTTTGGAGCCTCTTAGGCCCAGACCCACATTTGGCCAAGGTTTTAGCCAGAGAAGGAAAATAATCCCTAGAAATTCTCTAGGAAAACAAACAACTCCATGAGAGCTCCTTTTGCCGTCTGGATCCTTCATTCTTTGTGATCTAATCAAATGTTTATCCTGACATCACCTGGTAAAATTGAACTTAAGCAAGGCCTAAACCAATTTAAATGTCAATTCCTTTGATTCAGCGGAGGGAGCAGAGGCATGAGAAAGCAGAATCCTCACATCCCCTCCACCTCAGAGCCACGTTTAAAGCTAAAAATACAATTTTATTTTTGTTTTTAGGAGATGAGACAAAGCTCAGGGCTTTCCTGACATCCAAAGGAGGTCCAGCCCTTCCTGGGGATCCCATCTGGATATTTGGATTATTTGCTACCTGAAGCATCAGCTCTGGAGCAAAGGGATTTCTGGTTGCCAGAGCTCAGCAAAGACATTCAAATATAATAAAATAAAAAGGAATTCATGAGCAAAATAAGGAAAAACCAAGATAGGTCAGGAAATTAATACGGGAAAAATGTTTGCATCCAGTGCTGCGCTGAGGTTGAATTATACATTTTAGTGTATAAACATAAACAATAATAAATCTTTGTTTAGATTAACACTGCTTTCAAAATCATGTGATTTATTCTGAAAAGGAAGGGAAAGTGCCTGAAAACCATCAAAAAAACCCCAATCAAAGAGTTTTTGAGCTCCGAGTTACCTACAATGCTGCTACCCCATCAAAGTCTTCATGGAGTTGGATGTATCTCAAAAGGACCCCAACATATGCTGCAATTAAGCATTGTTAATTATTTTTATTATTAATTATCTGGGGTCTGTATCTGCTCCCAGTGATCCAAGAGAGATTTATCCATAGGCTCCATCAGGAGGGACTGGAATTGACATTGTGGGTCAGGAACAGGGAGAGGAGGGACACGAGGAAAAGGTGCAATGGGAATATCAGCTAAAAGAAACCAGAGATTGGGATTTATTACGGCTTTTCCAGAGGCTGCAGCTCAACTTCCAGGTGTCCAAGGAATTCCCAATCCCATAAAGAGCCTCACCTGACTCCACTCGGTGCAAACACCTGACCACATCCAGGGATATGCAGGAATAAATCTTCTAAAGGACTCAGAAGAGCCAGAATTTTCAGTGCCCAAAGGGAGGAAAAAGCAAGAGTTGTCCTTCTCCCTCTGGTGTTTCCTGGGACAAACCATCTCCAAGTCATAAAATATTCCCAAGGCAAGGAGAGGAACAAAACCTGGGTCTTCAATAATCAAGGAAAGCGTGAAAGCTCGTTCCAGAAGTTGTTTCATACCTGGATTCACAAATTAAATAACACAATTATTGGAATATCGCAGCTTGAGTCCAGCAGCTCCCAGCACTTTACTGGGACATGGGAAGAGGTTATGAGCTTTGAATGAAAATGATATAAGAAATAATAAAATTCAGACAAAATAAGGGATAATTCATCCATTAAAAATACCAATAGGAGCAATCTTAGCACCTCCCTGACCTAAATCACTTCAGGCAAAGTTCAGGGTGCAAAAAGAAAAAGAAGATTTACAACTTCCCTTCTATTTATGGTTTCACTCCGTGTTTTCATTCCGGGGCTGAATTCCAGTTGAAACCTGGGGTCACATTAAGAGCTCCTTTTCCGGGGGTGTCAGGGATGTTTATTCCTGGGGAAAAGCGGGATGGAGCCAGGCTGGAGATTTTGGGGAGCTGGAGCAAAAGCAAAAGAGGACAAAAAGCCATCTGTGAGGCAGAAGTGCCACCTTGTGATGGAACACCGCAGCTCAGGAGGGGGCTGAGGATGCAATATTCGGATTAAAGTTGTCTCTCCCTCCCCAAACATCTTCAACCTCTGGATGAAGAAGATTTGAAGGAAATCAGTTGAAAATTCAGGGATTTTCACAAGTGGGTGGCACAAGCTCCCAAATCGAACAAAAAACCCATAAACATTTCCGGCCCTCAGGATTCCTGTGTTTAACCCAACTTCTGAATGAGAATTCAATTTCCTACGTCAGTATCTTATTGTTAATCAAATTACCATTAATTATCAGATATAAAAAATTGTATCTTCAGACAATTACTTTCCTTAAACAATTCCTGTGATTATCCACAAAAGTCATGTGAGAAGGAATATTCCTCTTCCAAATAAGAGCAATAAGTGGACGTTAATGGGATCAAATATAGAATTAAATATTACATTCCTTGCACAGATTATGAGAGATTTTACCAAAAGTTAAGAAAAGTTGTATTTTTGTATTGGAAATTTCCTTTTCACATGCAGGCCTGAAAGGATTTCACATGAAATCCTAAAGATGCATTAAATTATTGTGAATGAAATCCTCAAGAATTTCTCACATAAATAATAATTTTACTAAATATTTACATGAGAAAAGTTCAGAACATCTGGATTTCCCATTTTTTGGAGACACATCAAACCAATTGTTCCTGTTGCCCAATTTCAACTACGTGGATGTGATCAATCAATAAAAAAATAATCACAATATGGCAAGAAAAGGGAATTAAGATAAATAGTAAAAAAAAGNATGTGGATGTGATCAATCAATAAAAAAATAATCACAATATGGCAAGAAAAGGGAATTAAGATAAATAGTAAAAAAAAGAGAAAAGTAAAATTATTCAAATTATTCAAATTAAATTGTTAAAAACAATTTTAAAATAAAAATTTGAAAACTATTAAAAATAATTTAAAATAACTAAAAATAATTTTTAAATTTAAAACTTTAAAAACATTAAAAGCTATTAAAAGTATTTAAAATTATTAAAAATATTGTTCCTATTTAATGCAATTTTTCTTATCCATCCGAGAAATAGTCACCTGTTAAGACTTTTATAATAAGAAAATACAAGAGTAAATTTAGTGTAATAAGAGACCTCTTAGGAAATAATAAATGTATCATGAAGCCACCATACAAAGAAAGAGAAATAAAAAAAGGCGGATTAAAAATACAAGGTAAATTTACTAAAAGTTGAATTATTTTAATAAATTTGGTTATTCAGCCAACCTGGGCCTTTGAGCTGCTTGGTGAGTGCAGGATTTCATTTGATTTATCTCAGTAAAAAAAGATATTTTTGGTGAAAAGTCTCTATAAGCAGATTTGGGGTCATAAAATCTTGACCAACATTTCAGCGAAGAAATTTCCCCTAATATCCAACCTAAACCCCCCCTGGTGCAACCTGAGACCTTTTCCTCTCCTCTTGTCCTTTGTTTCTCGGAAAAATGATCCAAACAGGCTCAGAAGTGGATCCAAAGCCAACTTTTCCCAAAGGAACAACCAAAGAACGAGGAGCACCATGACCTCAGCAGTGCAAAGTTAGAGGCAAATCACGTGGATGCTTTAAATAGTGAAATATTGAAGGTTATTTCTATCAAATAAAGTCGTTGCTAATTTGATCCATCAGCTCCCTGGAATCCAAATTACAGCCCTGTCCCAGCCCAGGAAAATTCAAAGTAATGCAATTATCCTTTTAGACTATATAAAGCCTCCCATCTCCATGGCATCCACATTTATCCTTTCAGGTCCTTAAATAGACACCTTCACCTCGGATGTGCATCAGAAAGAAACTTCTGCTCTTGACTTTTTTATTCTTTCAAAATCACTCCGTGAAAATATTTATGGAATTTCACGTGTGGCTGGGGAGGTCTTATGGGCGCCTCCATTTTTAAAGGATTAAAAAAAGCCAAAATTAACAAACCCCAGAGGAATTTTACTTGCTTTTGAGGACTTCTGCACCAAGAAAAGCAGGAATTGCACGGCCAAATCTTCACCAAAACTCTTTCCGCTCAGGCCAGGGAAGCAGAAATGCAGCAAAACCCCTTTTAGATCAAGTTTTCACTGGACAGAGGGCAGGGTTAGACAGGATATTGGGAATATCTGGAATATTGCGAAGAAATTCCTCCCTGTGAGGGTGGGGAGGCCCTGGCACCTGTGTCCCAGAGAAGCTGTGGCTACCCCTGGATCCCTGGAAGTGTCAAATCATAAAATCCTGGAATGGTTTGGGTTGGAAGGCGCCTTAAAGCTCAGCCCCCACGGCCAGGGGCACCTTCCATAGACCAGGGTGCTCCAAGCTCCATCCAGCCTGGCCTTGGACACTTCCAGGGATAGAAAATATAATTTTTTGATACAACAAAGACGTCCTGAAACCCAAAAAGGTCAGGAGTTGTCCATTTAAGTACCAAATATTATATAATTAACCATAGTACAGACAGAAACATATTAATCCTCACCTTATCCCACTCATCTACCATCATTTTCCTTAATCCCTGGACTAAAACAGGTTTTAATGGAGATATTCAGGTGTTGCTGCTAAGAACGATACCCATCAAAAACATTTCCATGTGGAATTCAGAGCTACACAGTTTGGGGTCAAAAAATACTGAGGATGAGGACACCAGTTATCCCAAAGATCCCAGTGATCCAACTGGAAATGAGATTCCCAAAAAAGCAAGAGGTGGCAGTTTGCACTTGCTGATAAGAGCGGAGCACGTGGCTGTGAAAACTCTGCGGTGCAAAACCCACATAATAACCAGAGGTTTTTGGCAGGAGATGAGAAGCCTCTTCCCCCCCATCCTGCAGAAATTTAATAAGCAAAACACTCCCAAAAATAACCTCTTGTGAGTTGTGCCTGGTCTGGATTTCTGAGTGCAGCAGCAGCAGCGCTGTGAGGTTCGATTTTGAACCGAAAAGTAACAAATAACTTGACAAACACAGGCAATTTTTATTTTTATACCTGTAAAGTTTAGGCCACTTCAGAACTCCGTGGTTAAAAGGTGCAGATGAGCAGCCCGCGAGGAAGGAGCTGCTAATTTAATATGGATCAGTGGGATCCAGACAGCCCCAGAACCTCAGCTCCCCTCAAGCTGGGCTTAAGAATAGATCAGTAACTCTTCTTAACCATCAGTATTTATTTGCAAAGCTTGCTGGAGTGTAAAATGGATAAAGCTGAAGCTCCCATAAAACTTGTGAGTTGAAGAAAGGAAGAATCAGGAAAATAATTGGCTATAAATATGCCATATGGATTTTTCCTCTTTTTTGGCGGATTTTTACGGGCTTGGATGAGCTCCCGACATATAAAATTGAGAAATATTCCCCTCACACTTACTTGAGGGGAAAAAAAATAAACCCAAAAATTGTTCAAGGAGTAAATAGAAGCAATCCCCACAAGCCATAACAGCAGAAGGATTGCTTAATAACCTCCATGGATTTTAGATCTTTCCACATCACTTTGCCAGCCAGCACAATTCCCAGCCTGGCAACACTGCTGATATTTCAGGATGCGTCTCTCCAGTGGAGACAGTGGTTTAGAGCAAATTTTGGGGGCAGCTGGAGGCAGAAGAGGTGTGGGTGTCCAGTTTTCCTGTGCAGGGGAGGCACAGCTGGAGGAATCCCTGCTCCTCATCATCCAGCATCACCCTCAGCTGCACCACAAAGGGAATTTAGGACATTTAAAAACTCTAATTCCAAGGAAATCTCATGTAAAATTAGATCTAAACCTGCTGGTTTGAGTGTTCTGGGTGTTTAAACTTAGGAAACCCTCATCAATCCTCACCCTCTGGAAAGCTGAAGGATTCCCACACAGGATCTGTCCCAAATCCTCTGTCAGCAGCACAGCTGGAGGTGCCAGGGAAGCAGCACTGATGGGTTTGGGGATGCCATCATAAAGAAATTCCCAAAATCTTCCATCTTTGTGCAATATCCGATAAGGAAACACATCACAAACCCAGCATCTCGTTAACCATGCTTAATTAGCAGCCAGATTAATCTATAGTTGTTTAGTCCAGTTAGATCATTAGCAGAGTGTTCACAAAGAGAAAAAAAAGTTAAATTTCGGCAAGTCAAAGAGTGAAGGAGAAAATATTTGTGGGGATTTTCAGCCCCCCTCCCAAAAGATGCTAAAGATCTCTAATTATCAATTTTACTGGAATCCAATCCAAGATGCAAGGCCTTGGGAGAGATGATTGCTCCTGGTTTTCGCTGAGTTTGATGAAATATTCCCCTCAAAAATAAACCACAATGGGGAACATAATAAATATATAAATAAATATTTATAAATAGGTAAACATAGGATGTTTATATTTATAAATATACATATTTATAATGTTTCTATTTAGAAATATAATAAAATGTGATATTTGGAGTTGCATCATTTGAATGCAGCACTTCAGGAGGTGGGATTGCAGCATCATAAACATGACATAAAGTAACCATCCACAGAAGAGAGGTCCATAAAAAACCATGGAATTAAATGTACATTTAAAATCCTTGATGTGCTCCTCCCTGACCTCACCCACGTGGAAATGCAGGAATTCCAATTAACCGCAACATTAAATAAATAGAGAAATTCCCTCCCAATCTTATCCTCGTCTCCAACAGTTTCATGGGGAAATTGGTGGAGATTTAAACACTGGAGATCACGGAATGGTTTGGGTTGGAAGGGACCTTCAAGCTCATCTCATTCCAGCTGCTCAACATTTCCTTGTCAATCCATAAAAAAATCTCCACAAGAGTGGCCAGAAAATGGGGTTGGAGTATCAGTGTTTCCACTAAAAAGAGCGAAAACACAAATAAAAATGAGCAACAGCTAAAATATCTGTCAGATTATTTCATTTCATGGAGGTTTTTCCCCCTTTTCCTCATGGTAAATTAAATATTTTCAGCCTCTGAAGTTGCAGTTCCCTTCATTCCAACATGAGAGGTTTTTTTTCCTGCTTTTCCTACCTTGATTGTCTTTTTTGGCTCAGAAAATTAAATTTCATGAAGTTGGTCCTTATAGATTGAATGCTTTGTGCTAAACAAATGGCTCTAGTATTTGCTGGTGCTTTCAATAAATTAGAATTTGATGTTCAAGCCAATATTGAGCTGACACAAATTAGATTTACCAAGCAAATTTTTCCCCCAAATATCATCTTATCGAACAAGGGCCGTATTTTGCACCTGTCAGAAAATGTTTATTGCTTTATTTCATTAGCATGGCCTGTCAACCTTTAATTTTAAATTGCCTGGCAGAACAGAAAAGACATTTTGCTAAGAGAGAACTTACTTTTCACAGCAGGAAACATCAGTTAACATGGAATGAAGCACCACTGGGTCTTCAGGGTAAATTTGTGGTTTTTAAGCCACTTGGACCACGATTTTTCGCAATTATTTAAGTGGTTAAAATCCAAGTGGAGGCAGATTTGTGTAAGAGAACTTGTCAAGCCTGAAACATAATAATAAAAATAGTTATAACGTATTTTAAACCAAATGGATTTTTCAGTTCTTGCTCTATTGCAAATATTTTCCTGCAGAAGGTGGGGGTTTGCTGGTATAAATTTAAAGGAAAGTTCAAAACAAACATGACAACCAATTTGTAGCTGCTGTTGCTACAGATTTTTTTATCTTAATGGATGCACTAAAATCCTTTTAAAATCCATTAAAACCAGCCGATTTTTCTCAACATATCTGCACAACTCATCGTGTCCAAGAGGGAACACCAGATTCTCCCCAGTGCCCAGGAATTGTGCTTTTGGGAAGGAGACTCCAGCTTCAGGCTCCTGCTGCCCGAAACCCACTTTTTCCATGGTTTTTGGTGTCTTTTGCAAAGACCAGAGGAAAGGGACAATTCTGGGAGCAGGAGGGAGCTTTGCCATCTCTAGGGGACTTTTGGCACCAAGGCCACCACCAGCACAGGCTTTGATGGGAGCCTAAAGCATCCTTGGAATACCCTAAGGGGGGTTGAAAACTGAATTTGATTTTTAGGATTCTTGGTCAAAAGCCTCAGGTGTCCCATGGAAGGGAAATGCATCTCTCCAGAAGAGACCAGAGATCGACTGAATTACTTCAGGAATTTACATTGGCCAAAAATGCAGCTCCACTCTGAGTCCGAAAAGAGGAAAAATTGGGTTTCGGCAACAAAAACACCTTAAATTATCTGCATATTTTAGACCACAAGGTCTCATTTCCATGAATTGCTGATGGTCAATCACTAAAAACCAAAGTCTTTCCTCCACAAATGTTACATTTGATGATAATACCACCAAAAGCCCTCCTTAACTCCCGAGGTTTTGATTTCACCGACGGCACCACACCAAGCGAGTTCGACTTTTTGCTGCTAATTTTAATTACTGCCTGTTTGCATTCCTTTAAAGCCCAGCCAGATCTGCCTCAGACACAGCGTTCTCCAGGTTGTCATTCATTTCCTGATCCTAAAGCTAATTGGCAGCACTTCTGGAAGAGAAAATGCTCCTCAGAAACACCCTTTAGATATTTGTTCTTTGGAGCTCATCACGGCTTTATACTCATCAAGTACCAAAGTTTTGTGTATAAATTAAATAAAATTGCAGCCCTGAAAGGCTGCTTAGACCACACAGAGCTCACATGCAAAAATCAACTCATATCATGCTCTTCCTGTGTTTTCCAGCCTAGAAAACCCAAAATCTGGTTAAAATTTTTAGGGGAGAGGGGGAAAGGGTAAAAACAGACTCCTCAAGCTGAGGAAATACAGCCAAATTCCTTCTCCAAGATATTTCACTTCCTTACTATTTCTCTTAAAATTCATCCTCACACAAGCACCAATGCCCAAAATAAGGGCCCCTCAGTCTTACTGCATATTATGCAAAATTTGTTGTGTAAATACTATGTAAATAATCTGTATTTTGGATCCTGCACATCCCAACGTACAAAAACATGTTCTTAAAATGTACATTACTGTTACTTCCCAAGGTTTGGAAAGTTTAATCAACCAACCAGCAAACAGTGGTGGTCATGTTTTAATAATGAAGGGAAATAATTCCTTCCTACTCCTAAAGCCTTAAGGATCCCCAACTTCCAGGCTGTGCCACACCAGCCCTGCTGCCGTTCACATCTTTTTATTTATTGCTAAACCCAAGATTTTCATATGATCTGCACGCAGGGAGACAGGGCAGGAAAGAAAAGGACATGAACAAGGAGCACAAGCATTTTATCATTATTCTGATCCCAGTTTTTATATTAAATTCCAACGCTGGCCTTGCCCTGCCAGGGCTGGGGCGTTTTGCTGTCGCCGCATTGGAGGTGATAAGAGAACCCCGGTGTTTAACCCGGATCTGATCCCCACCCCTCTCTTGGCAGTGTCCACCCTGATAAGGACTGATAAGAAAACAAGGTTTCAGCAGGATCTCTTGGCTATTGACGCCGTTTGCTCGCAGCCATCATCAAATCCCCATCCAATCCCCCGTTAGCGCCGTCAAACCGCGACTGCCCGAGGCGGGAGCCGTCACCTTCTCACCGAGTGCCACCATTTATTCCAAGCCCTGTGACATGGATCTAATTTTACCTGCAGGAACAACAGTCTCCTAAGTTTGTCAATTCATTGTGGATACACCCATGGCCAAGAGATCAATGAGGGAGTGGGGAGCCAACAGGCAAAGCAAAGGTGTTTCCCTCCAGAGGGAGCAGAAGATTCGCTGCCGGGCCCTCCCAATGCTCCTCGGAGCTCTGGGGAGGGGAGATTGCTTAATTTAATGTTCAAACAAACGATCCCATTGGAAAAGGCTCCCCGCACTCGGATAAGACTTTCCCAGAAATTTAATTCCTTAATTTCATCAGGCGCCGCCTCGGCCGCCGCCGTTTTTGGGGACAGATTTAGAGGGCACCTCGTTTGAGGGCAATTTGAGAGAACCAGAGTTGACACAGTGTCAATCTCTTGCCAGGCTGAGTGGCATCTCCCAGGAAAACAATTGAATTTAGGGATGCAGCCTGCTTGTTCTAATCTCCTGTCTCTCACCAGGCTAAAGTACTCTTTTACATAAGCAGCAAATATATTCAATATTTGATGATGTGCAACTGAAAATTTGTCCTTCCCCAAGGAAAATAACTCCAGGCTTTTAAAAAATGAGGACTGGAAGCTCAGCCATTTTCCCCTCCTTCATTTTTGCAATATGAAAGGTCATAGCAGCCACTGCTACCCTAGATTTGATTTATCTCCTCGATTTTATAGAAACGCTTAACTTCACACAACATTTTGGGGTAGGACACAGAGATTTGAACAGAGATATTCCTCAGAGAGAGAAAATCCCTCATTTTCGGGTCCTTCCCACAGGAAGAACAGTCTGTACCATGTTCTTTCCTGATGAGCCTGGAGGGGAGAAAGAGGAATTTGTAAATTGTGCACTCAGTGCTTCAGGAGACTTTGAGTAGAAATTAACTCTTAAAATTAGTTGGATATATTAAAAAAAAAAATTAATTAAATCTTTATACAGCTGCTGGGATTGACTGAAAGAACAAAGAGTCCTATTATTTTATATAAATGTCACTCACCTACAGGAATAATCCAGGCTTTTGGGAATGATGCATGGGAACAGCTGATTTCCAAACTCCCTGATGTCCAAACAGCTTAAGATGTTTATTTAACATAATAATCATTGCACAGCTGAATGTCTTGTGCTGTAGTAAAACACCTACTTGAATTCATTAATTAACTTTACAGAAGGTGCAAAAATATGAAATAAATTTCCTTTTTCCAGGTTGGGCTGTTATATAAGGAATACAGCCTGACCTAACTAAAATAAATTATACATCTAGCAGGAAGTGACTGTCCATACCACGAAGCCCTTGGATTTTGTTCTCTGCAAAGATCATGGTGTGAGCAGCCTGTGATGTTAAATGTTCAGACAGACTGATGGGACAGTTTGTGGCTCATCATTTCCATGTCAAGGGACACGTTGGAGCGCAGGTATTGAGACAAGTGACACTTGCAACTCCCAGCAGAGAGGCCACACAACGTCCTTGAAGAGTCTGCCAAGAAATTCAAGTTGTCCCTGGTTTAATATTTCTAGAAGGAGTTTCCAGTTTAAACATCAAATATCCCTATGGCTCCCAGCAAATTCCTGGTGAAGTTGTGATTATCTCCAGAAAAAATTGAAATATTCCCTTGTAGTAGGTGTGTTTGGGTAGCTTCAGGAGGCTGAGGGTGGCACTGAGGAGGGTCCCAAGGTGTTTCTCAGGTGTTGGACACCTGGACACTGGTACAGGTACGTGGAGTTGAAGGGCAAAAATCACTGAAAAGCAATCCCTGCTTACATTTTTCCACAGAGCAGCTTTGAGCCGAGTTTGGAAAGTTGGTAAAAGTAATTTTTTACTTGTTTTCCTCTCCCTTTTTAAGCAACAAGGAGGCCAGGCCCATTTAAATTCTGCTTCTGGCTTGCAGCATGTCTGAACGCAGAGAGGTCATGGCTCGATGCTGCTACTTTGATGATGGAAGAGAATTTTATATTTCACTCCTCCAAGTTTTCCTCCATCTCCTGGCTCTGCAAGCCGATGAGTTGATATTTCTAAGTGCACAAACACATGATTAGCATCGTTTTCTGTTCTCAGAGGCGTTTGATGTGCTGAAAATAAGGAATATCACACAAAGTTCAGCACCCAGGAACTGGCCTCACGAAACCTTCGCACCTGGCTCGGTCACACGGAGGGGTCACAGGAGCAAGGAGCGGCTGGAGAGGGTGGTGAAAGGTCCCTGCCCATTTCTTCCACCTCCTTGGAAGGGAAGTTTTCCAGCCCCTGGGGAGTTTTACAGCAAAAGGTTTGACTTCAGCCAAGCATTTAATTCAAGGATGGATTTCAGGCCCTCTAATACAGAGTGGTTCATCTTACAAGGAACTGTGTTCCCAGCCTGAAAAGGTTAAGAGACAACTTCTCCTCAGACTTTCAGCTTCTTCCCTCCTGCTTCTGACCCCACTTACTGTTAATATTAACTTGTCATATTTAAGAACTGTGACTCAGCCTTCCCAGAACGAAGCAGTGTCCCTGAGGCTGCTCAGGAGCCACGTGTTTCGTATCCTAAACCCGAAAACCTTCACAGAAAACGTGGATTTGTATTCAAAAAGGACCCTGAGCTTTTATTCCACCACCCTAATCCAGCACTGAGGGGGCAGAACTAGACCAAAGCCTTCCAGATGTGCCATCCACCACTCAATTCCTCCCTCAGAGGGGCAAAAGAGTCCCTTATCCTGTCAGATGTCCTTGGGAAAGGCATGGATGACCTTTCCCAAGTGCTGGAGCAGAGCCAAGCCGAGCTTGTAAGCCCAGAGCTTTCCTCAGAGCAACAGGGGAGAAGCAGCAGGTCTGGGATTTGGGCTGGGACAAAAGGGACAAGGCACCACCATCTGCTCCAGCTCATCCTGGGCTGCTCGAAAAGGATGAGGGAAGAAAAGATATTAATGCTGAGAGCCCTGGGAGGTGGGATGCATCCCAAATCCCCACGCCACAGCGAACATCACACATTGTTTCCAGCACTGTAATTATCTGATAAAGCTATTAGGCAGCCCCCCTGAGGTGCCATAAAGAATTCATACTTCCCACCAAAGCAATCGCAGCCACAGCCAGATATTAGTCAGCAACTGGATTCTACTTGGGGAGGGGAGGAAGAATTTGTATCAGGAGAGTCATTTCCTTGTATTTCTGAGATACTTAAGGTTTGTGATGGGAGGATGAGTCAGCTCTGCTGAGAATACAGAACTTTTCTTAGCATGGACAAAGAGAGGAGCAAACATTTAATATGTGCACAAGGGTGGGGGTCTCACATTTGCCTCCACCCCACACTGAAACCTTATTAAGTGGAAGATAACCAGACTTCTAAGGATTCACTCCAAAATTAAAAGTTGGAGCTCAAGGCCAGGCTGGACACTGGGGCTTGGAGCAGCCTGGGACAGTGGAAGGTGTCCCCTGCCCATGGCAGGGGTGGCACTGGATGGGCTTTAAGATCCCTTCCAACCCAAACCATTCCATGATTCCACGATTAATGAAGCCCAGTTGTAGAAATAAGATCCCCAAACCTCAATTGCTTTGTCCGTTAAATAAATAATGGCAGATTATTAATGACACAAAAGAAAAACTGCAATCACAGCCACTTTGGATTTGAGCAAAGCTACCCTAGGAAATAAACAGCAGCACTTGGAGAAAACTCCTCTCTGAGGGAGTTTCCTGGCATCATCCAGCCACTGCTCACTGTGGATGCTGCCAATGCCCAGGTGCTGCAGCCCCTTCCTGACCTGGTTTGTCCCAGCAGCGGCACAGCTCCAATCAGACCTTCCCTGGGGCTGCTTCCCGGGAAAAAAAGGGATGGCCTGGTTCAAAATCCGGACCTGGAACAGTTCCCAGGTTGCACACCTGCCGCTGTATCCACGTCTCCTGTGATGCTGCTGCTCCAGAGGAGTTGGGAAGGTGCTCCTAGAGCCGCAGTGGGATGGTTGCTATGTGCCAGGGAAACACCCACGGGTGAACCCTTCCCAAAACTGCCCATCAGCACAGCTGGAGACCCACAGGGAAACTCCTCCAGGTCACTTCTGGTTTATCTTCCATTTTTAATGTGCCAATATTGACACAGCTACAAATACCCATCTCCCTGCTCACCTTCAGCAGGCAGCAAACACAGGGGGTGACTTTGAGCCTTGTTTACCAGCGAGACCGATTTCAATTCTCCTCTCCACTCATCTTTTATCTCAGTTTCTTCCCTCGTATCCATATTTACCCTCTGCTCTGGCATCACAGCGATGTGGTAATGTATAATTAATGTGCATTAAGCACCGCTCTGTAGGGGCCTGACAACCCACACTGGCCAAAAAGGAGCTTCGTCCTCCCTATTTCCAATATCCCCATCAGAATAATAAAGCTGGGGTTGATCTTCCTTTCTTATTTTTCTTTTTTGGGACCGGTTTTGACCATCCCAGCAGTCTCTGGTTGTTTTAAAGTGGTTCCTGCACCCAAACACTGTTTTGGCCCCACCAGAGGAACTGCAGCGTGCTGGAAAAACAGAGCTGCAAAGCAGCACTAAAACATTCTGAGCTATAACATTTCCACTCGCATTTTATCATTTCACATATGGAGATATCACCTAATTGTCAATAGACTCACAACAGTTCTCATCAAGGGCCTCACCCATAGCTCCTCAGAGTCAATGAGACCATTCTATTGCCTTCAAATGGCTTTGGATCGCCCCCAAAAGGAAAAAAAAACCCACCAAGATAAATTGCAAATTGTCTCATTAACTCCTCCAAATGTCTTTTGAACCTTTTCCAGAAAAATAAATGAAGGGGAAAAAAAAAAAAGTAGTCAAGCACTCCAAGAACATGACTGGAGTAAAAGGAGAAATAAAAATAAAAATGCAGCACCCAGAGTAGTTTTAAAGTTCTACGGAAGAAAATATAATCACATATTGCAACTGACTCCTAAAAGCCAGGGAGAACAAACCCTGCCACGAGGCTGCCCCTCAACCCCTTCTGTCTCCTGTCTCAGCCTTCTCCTCGCTGCTCTTGTGGGAAGGATCCACACAATCATTATCAGAAATAACCACGCTTCTCCCCATCTGCACTCGCTCCAAGCTGAGCGGGGAAATAAAACAGAAAAAGCCCAACAAAACCCCACACAAGTGACAAAACAGTTACATCAACAGATGTGAGTCCTGATTTAAACTGCCATTTTTCTGTCCCTAGAAGTCTTTGTTTTACTTGGAGCATGTGGACTCACAAAGTTTCCCTTTTACTCAAGCACATAAAATTCTTGCAAGCCGAATATAACAACAAAAAAATCCATCCTAGGCTCCCAATTCCAAAAGTTTTCAGATGGAAGGAGCCTAAATATCTGTAAGAATCCTACCCTGAGCTTAGAATTCATTATCTGGGGAGCAGCAAATGCTCTGGGTATCTGTGATTTTCACTTTATCACATGCCTAGAATTGGTTCATTTGAACCTGTCTCAAAGCAAAAAAAAAAAATTAATGCCACTGTCCTGAATATTTCCTGTTCATTGCTGAAAGAAAATCCTCTGCTGGGTGGTGATTACAAAGCCTGATTGCCCTGGTAATTCCAATATCTGCTTCCCTTCATTTCCAACTCTCCCCCCAAATAAAGCCGAGGATGAGGGAGAACATTCATCAGCATTACAAAATTAGCATTATTCAAACCATCCCCAGTCACATCCTGCTGGATTTCGCATCAAACAAAGCTTTGTTCTGCAGCTTTTCCCCCCGTTTGAGGAACAGATTGTGCCAACCCCACGCCGTGGCTCACCAGAAGGCGACTTCAGAGAGAGGATCAGTCTTCATTTGTGACTTAAATGGTTCTGATGGAAAATTGAGTTTTGTGATTTTGAGAGGGGAGAAGCCTCACAAATGCAGAAAAAAAAAAAACAAATCCAAGTATTATTGGTTTCTTTTATATTGTAAAAAGTCTGTGATCTTAAAAATATTGCAGAACAGAATTGTGGAATAGGAAATGCAGCTATTTATAAAATACAGAGCAATTTCTGATTGCTTGTACTCCACCAAAAAACAAGATATTTTGATGAAAAATCCCTCAGTTTAATCACACATCCTGAGGTGATATCCTTGCATTTTCTGCTGTGTCAGGGTGGATAATTTAGTTCCATCCAGATAAGATTTGCAATATAGTTTGAATTTCTCAATGCATTCTTCCCTACTCTCCACAATACATTAGAGCCCAAAAATAGACATTAACCACAGAGGGCCAAAAAAGCAGAAGAACTCACACCAAGCTGACTGGTTTTGGAAATTAAGCCAAATTATTTTGTATTTTCACCTCTTCAAAAATTTATTCCAATGTCTATCACCCACAAAAATACACATCCACATTTCACTCCACCAAAAAAATAGATAAATAAATAAATCATTTTTACAGGAGGATTAATTCATGCCGCAAAAGGCCCAGAAATATTCAGGAGGTTCAGGTGTTTCCTTCTCTTTCTGAATAATTGGAGACTTGACGTAACGCATTTCCAAAGGACAGGCTTGGCTCCCTATCCAATATTCCTCACAAATTCCAATTTCTCCCTCCAAGAACTTAGGAAGAAAACCACAATTTCAAAAGTTATGATAGAGAAGGCTCCAGAGAAGGATTTCAGCCATTAGAGAACATAATTACTCCATTTTTTTATTCTTGTTCCTTGCATGGAGCTTGGCCACGGGCTGGAATCTATAAATTAAATGTCCACAGTCACCATAACTGCACAATAATAATAATTAACAATTTTTCCCCTAAAAAGGCCCCCCGAGGTGCAGCCAGCTGTCCCTGGGGAAGGGACACAGAGCAAAACCACAGCATCATTTCAGTTGGAAAAGATCTCCAAGACCTTCAAACCCAAACATTCCCAGAACTGCCAAGGCCACCACTGCCCCATTTCCCCAAGGGGCACATCGAAGCGGGAGCTCCACGAAGCGGGAGCTCCACGAAGCGGGAGCTCCACGAAGCGGGAGCTCCACGAAGCGGGAGCTCCACGAAGCGGGAGCTCCACGAAGCGGGAGCTCCACGAAGCGGGAGCTCCACGAAGCGGGAGCTCCACGAAGCGGGAGCGCCACGCAGCGGGAGCTCCACGAAGCGGGAGCTCCACGAAGCGGGAGCTCCACCACTGCCCTGGGCAGCTGTTCCAATGCTTGACACCACTTTTGGTTGGGAAGACTTGTACCCCATCCCCTGATTAAAAGTTCATCCCTCAGCCATACTCTGCACCTCAGCAGCTTTTCCGGACCCAGTATTTTGAATATTTTCCTCTTCCGTGTAAGAGCACAAAAACCCCAGAAATCCAGCAAATATAAATGGCCAAATAAAAAAGGAAACCTATTCACAGCCAGCAGTGAACCACACTCCAGGGAACTTGTAACTGCTCCTCAGGAGAACTGGGTAAAATATCTGTCTGGATCATGTCAGGAGGAATTACCAGCACTTTTTTATGGGTATGTCACCCAATCCTAACATTTATTCACTTTATGTTACAGCTTCACTTTTAATTTGATCATCCTCCCGGCTTTCTCCGCATCCCAAACCCCCCCTTGGGAACTCTTCAAAAATAACACAAGTATCGAGCCCAGTCCACATGAAAACACCCTGTATAAATCCAGGCCAGCAGTAAATAACCATTGGCTTCTCCCCTCAGATGCCACAGCTGGATTTATCCCACTGAAGAAAGTCCCAAGGCTGCCTGTCCAATATCTCCATTTTCCACTCCTCAGTCCCAGTGGATGCATTCCCTTCTAATGGGCTTCATTTTTGCACTATTTTTGTACTAAAATGGCTCAATTTGAAGGCAGGATAACTCGTGCTTCATCAGGATCCCAAAGAACATCATTTTAAATTAAAAAAAAATTGAATTAGTTTTGCCAGCAACCAAAGAACGGATGACAGATGTTCTTCAAAACCTTTATCAAAGATGACTCCTGTTTCGAGCAGCTGAGAGAAGTTTTAACAAATAAGTCAGGGCATGACATCAAACTCCTTTTCAGCACAGGCAATCCAAAAACACGTTTAACACACTGAGGTAAAGAGAAAGATTTGCTAAGTGCTCAATACTCAATTCTCCTCCTTCCTCAGACAGCAGGATGCGGGTTGAGGTTTTTTTATAGCAGGAAAAAATAAAATTTAAAAAAAAAAAAAAATCAAACAACACCAAAAATCTGGCGCCAGCTTATTAAATATTCAACCA
Organism: Falcunculus frontatus; assembly: GCA_013398115.1. NCBI lineage: Eukaryota > Metazoa > Chordata > Aves > Passeriformes > Falcunculus > Falcunculus frontatus. The sequence goes on from VZRV01000009.1 coordinate 153,089, forward strand.
GTCTGGCCCAGCTGCATGTGTCTAACTCAGTCTGGCAAGTTTGCTACTCTCTGAAGAGAGATTTATTTTTGCATTAAACATGCGTTCAAAAAATTAAGTTCAAGGCTTTGACAGGCGAGTTTGGGGAGTTTAACAGGGGATTTATTGGTCTGAAGTTGCTGCCACCTGACCGCACGCCACGGAAGTTTCTCACTCATCCTCTCCAGAGGGATTTTTCCACACCTGACCTCCGGTCCCCAGGAATAGAGGCAGCTGCTCTCTTTAGAGCATGTCTTTTCCTTTTTTTGCAACAAAGCTGCCTTGAATTCAGAATTTTTTTTAGGGAAAAAAAAGAGAAAATTGTATTTTAATGGATTCTTTTCCTTCACCAAGATACGTAAAAATAGTTCCCTTGTGCATTAAATGACTATAAAAGGTGCTGCCATAATTTCATTTGCTTTTAGAATCTTCCTCCACACATGATGTCACATTTTGCACATTAAAATGAAACCTGGTGACACTGAAAGTCCTCAGGCAGCTGGGTGTTGTTTTTGGGACAGGGCTGGCTCCCCACACACTCCACACTTTTCCAAACAGCTTTGTTTTCTTTGATTTCCGAAGTGCAGCAGAGGTCCAACAGTCCTGTCATATTAAGTTAACAAGAATAATAGGAAAATAAAATAAAAAACAGTGTTCAGGTTGGGGTCTTGTTCCTCAAGAGTATTAAGGGGGTTTTTGTAGCTTTTTCCCATTTTTATATTAAATTGAGGATGAGGTGCAAAGTGCTGCCTGTAATTAATTTGCACACCCACTCTATAACCACTTAATTTCTCAAAAAACAGCACAAACTCAAATAATACCATTAAATTAAGCCTTAATTAAGTGACAAGATCAGGCCACCTGGGCCAGCAAAGTGACCCTGAGTCCCCACTCAACACCAACACCCCTGGGACAGCACCGACTCCTCACCAGCACAAAAGTGTCTCATTCCCTTTGGTTTTTGCCTGGCAGATGTTGAGTCCTTCCCTTGCCAGAAAAATCAGCACTTCCCCAGCAGCTCTGCACAGGGACAGGAGCATCCCACAGGCTCTGACAAAACAGATCCCAGCATGGCCATGGGCTGCTCCCAGGCAGGAGCTCTCCTAACTCAAAAATGTCAGGAAAGTCCAAAAAGTTGGTATTCAACACCTCAAAACCATGTCAATTCCATGACATGAGAAATAATTCAATTATTTACCATCCACCCAGAGCAGCTCCACCGAGACAAACTCATTATCAAGGCTGCAGTGAGAGATTATTTCAAAATTTTGGATTTAAGCATAAGTAACCTCAGATTAAAATGGGTTTGCAGCAGTTTATTTGTATTAGTTCTATTAATTTTATTTCTGAGGCTTAGTTTTTTTAATATACTGATATATATTATATATCTACACAGATATACTTCTATATATATTAATACACTGACATTTTTCTGAGCTCATTCAAATTATCATTTCAAAATTTGCAAGAAATCACTCAAAACTAAGGGCCCCTTTTTCCTAACCCCTTTTAAACCATAAGTCATCGAGTAACTCTCAAACCTACTCACTTTAAATCGCTCTCCAATGCTCTCTCTCTGGATGTTGTGTGGTTTCACTTAGGACATGACAAAGATGGATTTGTTTCCATATACAAAGAACATCCTTTAAATTATAAGAGGAAATTATCACTAAATGCCAAATGCTTTAGTACAGCACCAAATTCTGAACCTAAGGTGGAAGGAAGAAAAATATCCCCTTGTGACAGAATTGTTTTATTCCCTGCTCTGCACAACTCCTACAGCCCCGACCTGAGAATAACCCAACTGGAATTGGTGCTCCCTGGAGCAAAATCCTGGTTTCCTGAGGCAATCATGGAATCATTTGGGTTGGAAAAGCCCTCCAGGATCACTAAGTCCAAACACTGACCCCTGTCCCCAAGTGCCACATCCTGGTGGCTTTCAAATCCCTCCAGGGATGGGAACCCCACCATGGCCCTGGGCAGCTGGGCCAGGGCTGGACAAGAGGAATTTTTCCTTTTATCCAGTCTAAGCCTCCTCTGGTGCAGCCTGAGGCTGTGTTTCCTCTCCTCAGGTGCTTCCACATGCTCAGGAGAGAGGATCAGGGTGGGAATACGGCTCTTCTCTTCAGCACAGAAACTCTGGATCCTCTACTTGACCCAGAATTCAGCCCCTAAATCATTCCAGGAATATCTCCAAGCCCACATTCCCAGCAAAGGCTGCAGCTGCTGGTTCCTCTGGAATCCCTGTTCCAGCAATAATACCTGGGAATGGTTCATTGAATTACAGAGGCAGCAGAAAAGGACAATTTGTTCCTGTCATCCTGATTTTTTAGTTCAGACCATCCTGACAGGTCTCACCGGTCGCTGTTTGATGTTCTACGGGGCCATACAAACCCCATAATCATTGCAAACAGCATTTTTTCCTCTTGCTTTTCTGTACATAATTGCCAGGTATAAAATACAGCTCATCTTGAGCCAGCAAACCCCAGCACAGGACTGCAGCTCCATTTATTTCTTCTATAAATAGCATTTCATAGAGTGCTCGCTGTGGAATTTATACCACTTGAGCAATAAAATGAAAGTGGTGTTTTGGAAACAGCATAAAAATGCATTTTTAATCATGAAATCTTGTAAACCTTGCCTGGGATAGTGCTAGAGACATCTTTTCCTTGCAAAAACATCGGAGGGATATGTGCTGACCAAATCATGGGTCAGATGTTGGAGTGATTGGGATTCAGAGAGTGGCTCCGGACATATTGAGCTGTCTCAGCATTTTAGGGTTGAAGTTAAAAGTATGAAGCAATAAATTTTGAAGGCTATTATTCTGTAAATGCTTCTGGGCACTGCTAGAGAAGAAAATTTGGGCAAGTTGTTCAGGTACAGGAGGCAGATGAACGTAACTCCAGGATTTGGGATGAGACAACCAGAGCATTTCACGTAGTGGCTGTGGTGGAGACGTGGCCTGGTAGAACCCATCTTGGCCAAAAGCCATAAATTCCCAGTGCTCTGAGGGCCCTGATCCTCCCCGGTCATCATCAGACTTAGGCCTGAGTGGGTCTTTGTCTCCATTACCAGATTAACACCTCATTTTTGTTAAACTTGAGCCTAATTGTGTTGGCACTAACACAAAAAAATCCCAAAATTCTCGCAGGTGAAGACATCCAAGAAGAGAAGAAAGGGATCATCGGGATGAAGTCAAAAAGAAAACAAAGCAAAAAAAAGAAGAGTTAAAAACCCAAACACATCAACCTCTTCCTATTCATCCATGGAAAAAGAAGAAACTACTTATCCTAAAGCCTGTTTATGACCTATTTCCCACAATTCTCAGGAATCAACAGAATAATGGAACCTGGTTTTCTCCTTTTCCTACAAAGTGAAATAAAACCCAGGGAAAAAGACGGAAATGGTGATTAAAGTCAAGGAAATTAGTGGGGAATAAGACAGGGACCAAAGGCAAACAGGATGCAAAGCTTGGCTTCCAGAGTGTGCACTGAAGTTCGAATTCGTTGTCTTAATTGAAGACTGAACAAACATGATTTTAAATTAAATTCTGAACACCAGTAAACTCCTTTGGCCCAGACACTTTCACTTCATGGATGTTTTTTTTCTGGGGAAAAAACACCCTGAAACCCAAGAAATTCCCATGAGGCAATTTACAGCTCTTTTTTCTGGAAAAGCAGAAAATCCAACAGGAAAGGCTCAGTGAGGACATGCCAAGGAGGGGGTTATCTCCATGCCAGGGTTTGGCTCCAGGGGAGCACTAAAGGGTTATCCCTTTGCTTCTCCCCTCTCTCAATTCCAGAGAATTCCCACAACACGGATTCCCAGCAGCTCTGCAATAATTCCTGAGCACCGCAGGCTGACCTGGCTCCAAAGGTCTGCTATAAATAACCTGGTTAATTCAACGGAAGGGCTTTGGGGAAAGAAACAAGGGAATGACGATCCCAAACGAGCCATTCCTTAAACTTCCTCAGGGCTCTTAGAGCGCCAGGACCAGAAGGTGCTGATCCTACACAAAATCCGGAGGGCAATGCATATTTTAAAGGACAATCCACTGCAAACACCAAAGCAAGGCTGGCGCTGACTCAGGGAGCTCTGCCTGGAGCACAAAAACCAGGAGCAGTCTCATGGAGCCCGCTGAACCCGAAGGAATCAGACATGGCCTCGGGAAGGCGACACCAACATCAAATATTCCAGCTATAAATACCCTGCCTGCCTCTGGCAGCGGCCTGGGCCACGCAGGGATAAACAGGACAAACATGGCAAGGCTTTTGGACCTCCCTCCGTGCCACTGACCACATTCCAGGCTGACAGAGCCACCAGCACACGGAGGAGGAGCAGCCACTCTGAACTTGCCATGGACCGGGTGGGAATGTCAACATTCCATGGAACAGAGCCCCAAATTAACGGGGAAATTGAAAGGGAGAGCCTGCCCTGGGAGCATCACCCCACTGCTGCAGCGATAAGGGTGAGGGCTGCAGGTCCATAAAAGAGTTATGGGTTTGGATGAGATTAATATTCCTTTTTTGTTGCACACAGGAGGAAAAGCACAAGTGAGATGATTGCTGACTCCATCAGCATTTCCCTTGAACTTTCAATCATGATTCACCTCCCATTTCAATAACAATTGGAGCAGTACTTTAAAATACACCCTATTTTGCTCAATAACTGCAATTTCCAGCCTGACCTTTCAGAAACAGCAAACAGCAGATCTGCACACCTTGGGAAAGGGAGGGAAACCACTCATGGAAAACTGGACAGACCCAAAGAACGCACGTCCCACCACCACAGCTCCAAAACCATCAAAAACCCCTCCCAGACAAAATTTATAAATTAATGAAGAAATCCTTCAGTATCACCACGAGGACTAACAGGAGTGTGGTGAATTATTTACTCACGGAGCAGGAGACAAGGGAAAGCTTGCAGCAACATCAATACTTGACACGTTAACGAGTCTTTCACTTCTGTTTTATCAGCCTGCTCATGTGCTCTCAAGTTTGCTGACCCACATTCTGGGGCTCAGTGAAAAGAGCAGCCTTGAAAAGATGTGACAATCTTGTCCACGTAAAACCAAAGCTGGAAAACTCAGATCTCTTTGTAACAAATCTCTTCTGCAGCCACTACAGACGTGACTCATAAAGAGCAGCTGGGATTTCATTTTGGATCTTCCATGACACAAAGCTGTTCACTCATTCTGGTTATTAGCCCCAAATAAATGCACGTTTCAGGAAAATATTGGAGTTTTGTCATTGATTCCACCCTAATATTTTTCATTTACCAATGATTCGTCAATTTCCAGACAGAGAAGGTCACACCTCTGATCTCTTCAAAAAAGATTTGTCGATAACTGAAGGAGCCAAACTCATCCCTGCTCTCCCAGCAGGGAAAGATGCAATGGAAATAAATGGTCAAACCTCTCCCTTCCTCTCCATTCTGCAACACAGGAGGGAAGAGGCCACACCAGAGCTCCCACAAAATCAGAAAAAGCTGAGAATGCACAATTTTTCCATGACTCCTCCATTGAAATAAACCCTTTCCCAGCAAGAATTTAGAAGTTCAGAAGGACAAGACACTGAAAATGGGAATGGATAACCAATAAGCAAAGGATATTTTAATTCATGTCTTTAAATATGGACAACATCTCCTTCCAGATCAGCCTTGCTTCAAAGGGACAAAACCTCATTTGACCAAATTTGATGGTTTTATCAGAAATTTTTATGTACCTAGAGAGACAAACAAAAAGCAGATGTTGGAGGCAGGAAGAGGAAAATAATCCTCCATTTTCCTTGACTCTTTATCACTCTTGAATGATTAAACAATTGTCACTCCCACCAGGCTTGAACAGTGACCACATCCCTGCTTCGGAGGGAAAAACCCCCACTAAAAAAGGCTGCTTGGAAGGAGGTATTTGGCCCGGGGATATTTCCTGGAGTAGTTACAGAAAGGAGCCTGTTTGAGCATCTCAGGTCACCAGCAGACAATTGAGGCACAGATGCAGAGAGAACATTGAGCTTTGGGGGATAATCAGATTTATTTTTTTCAATAAGTAGAGCATATTATTTTCAAGTGGTTAACTGAGAATAACTCTTGCAGAAGTACAATATAACAGTAATTATTCCAAAATCAATGGCACAAAAGGGTTCATTTCAAATCACGTTATGATTGCTGGATTAAAGTAGTTATTATATAATCGGATAGCAATTACTCCACCTTAATAATTTCTGGGTTTCTGAGGGTGAAAGTGATAATACAAGCTACAGCAGGTGTCAAATTTTAGATGTTGTGGAATGAATATTCCAAAAGCTGGAAAGAAACAAACAGATTAGCATATAAAAACCACAGGCACGGAAAAGAGCTAAAAATACCCAACGACTTCACCCCTCTTGCCTTGAGCACACATTCAGAAGCAGCTCGCTCGTGACAAAGGGCTCAGAGCACGCAGCTCAAATCACAAAGAGGCTGAAGGTTCTCAACATCCTTTCTCCCAAGAAACTTAATTGGTTTTAGTATAACCAACTTAATTTTCTGTGGCTCTTCCAGGTCTTGAGCAGAGAAGAGGGACAAGTCTGAAATCCCAGGTTTGCAGGACACACTGAACACACATCCCATGCCTCCAGCACAGTTGGGTTTGCTCTAGTTCAGGGCTTTGCCAGCTCGTTTTGGACTCCAATTCATGGAATCTCCCTCCCTGGGGATATTCCACAACCCTCTGGACACCATCCCATGCCATGACCTTGCCTGAGCAGGGAGATGGGACCAGGGAATCGCCGTGAGCCTTTCCAACCTGACCCGTTTTGGAATTTACTGTAAAAGTAAATTTACTCCCAAGTACTTTGTTATTCCTGGGTTTCTTGCTCCTTTATCTCACTTCTTTTTAATCCCAAACTCATTTTCTTGTTTCTTTAAATACCAGGTGCAAACTGCTTTTTAATCCATTATAAGAGCTGCCTTTTTCCAGATGCCACCTAAAATCCTGCTTGGAAGATTTGGAAAGAATGTAAAGGAGAAACAACCCTCTTGACAAGTTTCTCCAATCCCTCTGTTCCTTCTCTGATAGATTTCTTTTAGGAGCTGGGAATAAGAAAAAAACTATGCCAATAGACTCAAGAAATGGTGGGCTTTTTTATTACAGATTCAAGGGTCTGTTCGTGAGGCCCCAGATAGAGGAACTGGGGCTTTGTTCCTGTTTTTCTTAGAGGAAATTTCCCATCCGTGCCTCAGGACACCATCAGTGCCCAACAGCTGCAGCACAAAGGTAGAACTAAACACACAACTGCCTGATTAGTCTTCAAAATAGAGTTCTCTTGGTATTACAAACTAAATGGCAAGTTCAAATGAAGTCCACCTAATTCTTAGAGAACAAATATTTGAGCCCTGTCACGGAACACAAAGTCCCTTTGGCAAGGGAAGCAGACACTGAGGTTCAATACAGGTAAATGTGAAGAGTTTAATACAGTTAAAGCAAGGAAAAAGCAAAGTCTCTTAAAAAAGGATAAGTTTGTATCGATTGTAGATTTACTAAATGTAGTTCAACACACGAATTTTTGCCCAGCCCTGTCAAAATGGGAAAACACAGAGGAAAAGCAGCCCTGGAAACACAATTAGGCAGCGATGCAAGGAGAGGGATTTCTGTCACTGAACGTTTCTGCAAGACTGATTTCATTCTGTGAGGATTATCAGTAACCAAATTATTACAGGTGCTTCACAAAACCTCACCAGTCACCGAGTTCTGAAGTAGAAGCCAACAACATCAGAAAGATTTGATTAAAAGGTAAACATCTGAGAAAACTACAGTCAGAGTAATCAAAGTGTGAAGGACAGATGTCACTCCAAGGAGAACTGCGCAGTCACAACCTTTCCACTGCTGAGTCTGACCTGTGACTGATCCCTGTCACCCTGCCCAGTCCAGCCCTTCCTTGGACACCTCCAGGGATGAGGACTCCAAACCTCCCTGGGCAGTTCCAAGGCCTGAGCACCCTTTCCATGGGGAAATTCCTGCTGATGTTCACCCTGAGCCTCCCCTGGCCCAGCCTGAGGCCATTCCCTCTCCTCCTGTCCCTGTTCCCTGGGAGCAGAGCCTGACCCCCCCCGGCTGCCCCCTCCTGTCAGGGAGTTGTGCAGAGCCACAAGGTCCCCCCGAGCCTCCTTTTCTCCAGCCTCAGCCCCTTTCCCAGCTCCCTCAGCCTCTCCTGGTGGCTCCAGCCCCTTCCCCAGCTCCATTCTCTTCCCTGGACACTCTCTAACACATAATAATCATCTAAATGAATAAAGCTCTTTTTTTGTGTTAATATAAGCTCAAGGCCTTTGTTGACCTAGAGGTCCTCCAGACTCTTCCCTGGATGTTCTCCAGCCCCTCAAAATCTTCCTTGCGGTGAGGGCCCAGAACTGGACCCAGGAATTGAGGTGGGGTCTCACCAGTGCTGGGCACAGGGGGACAAACACTGCCCTGCTCATGCTGCCCACAGTATTTTTGACCCAGGCCTGGAACCATGGGCCTTTTTGGCCACCTGGGCTCACGTTCAGCTGCTGCCATCCAGCACCACCAGGTCCTTTTCCACTGGGCTGCTTCAGCCACTGTGCCCCAGCACTGACAGAGCCGGGCAGAAGCGATCCCAACAACCCTGCAGGCACAAAACTGGGATTCCAGCAGAAACCCTGCAGATTCCAGCACATCCCAGCACCCCCCTGCTCCCTGAGCAGCAGCCCCAGGTGCTCCCCTGTGTCTTGAGGTGACTTTATGATGTGTATCCCCCATCATCGCTCTATGCCCGGATATGATTCCTGTGCCTTTCTGTGCCTTTAAACTGAGCCCAAGAGAGGGAAGAGAAGGAAAAAAAAGGGCCAGACGAACTTTTTTTCAAAGCAGTCTGTGCTCCAAGGTCACCACTCCTCTGCACCTGTCTGCTGTGGGGAGAAGTGTGGAGGAAGCACCCTTCCTGCTTTCCAGCCAGCTTCTTCGGCTCCGTTTCTTCAGGGAGAGATGGAGAGTTAAACCTTGTTTTTCTGGGACTTCAGATTCTTTTTTTCTTCTCTTCTGGACTGGTTCAGAACCTCAGAACCTCACCGGGGGACCTTCCCCCGGCCTGGAGGGGGGCTCCACGCCGACCCAGCTCCGAGGAGGAGAGAGACCACACTCACAGAAGGACTCTCAAATCTTTCAGGTTTTCTCTCCACAGCGAGAGATTTCATTATTTAGCATTATTATTCTTTTCCTGTGTGTTTGTTAAATAAATAGTTTTCATTCTCTCTTTCACATTCCTCCGAGGAATATTTCTTTCCCGAACCTGGGTGGGGGAGGAGCAGCTATAACCTGCCTTCCTTTGAGGAGATGTTCCTTTTGGACGTTTCCCTGAATTTGGCCCAAACCAGCTCACCCTGTGATCCAAGGACCATTCCCTCTCTCCCAGCACTCGGAGAGCAGAGGGCACCCTCTCACATGAGCAAGCAGGGAAGCAAAACCCATCCCCAAGGCCGTGATTAATTTATGATCCAGTGTGAAACTTGTTCCTGCTGCCCTGCATGATCTCAAGTGCTGCTCCTGCTGGTGAGGAGCTGGGATGAGGCACCAGCGACGCCCAGGAGTCACGGCAGGGCTGCACAGACGGTGCCAAATCCCTCACCGAGTTCTCCAGGCTCAGGAAAATCTGCCCTGTCCCTCCCAGCACAGCAAAAAGCACTGTGCTAAAAAGCGTTTCTCAGTGCTTTCAGCAGAGAGATTAAACATTAAAGCAGACAGCAGCGCTACAAAATATTAATGCAGCATAAATAAGCCCCTTATTATTACAAGAGCATATTAACCATTCACCTCAGCAAAATTCTCCTCTCATCTCTCTGCCTGCCTTCCAAAACATCAGCTGCTGTGTCTGATATAAGCCAATTCCTCCTAACTTCATGTTGAATTTCCTCGTGCTAAAATGTTGAAAACATGACATAGAAATCTCCAAAGAAATCCACGAAGTGCTCACAAAGCTGGCAAGTAAAGTGTATTGCAGATTATTTCTCCCAACCCAAACTGAGGTAGAACATCTGCATAAAGAAAAGGTGAGATCAGAAGGACTTGAAGACAAATTATTTCTCCATCACCACTCACTGAGAAAAGCATCACAACACATCCAGTTACTGGACAGCTTGGGGAAATATATTAAAGATGGTATAGAAATATCCACTCTACTGAAAGAGGTTCACAGGGCAGGAGACTTTAGCTGGCTACTCCCAAAAAATAGATTCCCAAAGATCAATGGCAGCGTTGCAACAACTCTCTGCTGGTGACTTTTAAAACATTAAGCCAAGAACCTTAAATAAATCCTCAAATATTCCTCAGAAATTCAAAATACTGAGTAAGACTAAGGCATGAGCACCAGAGGGAGAAAGAAGTTATAAAAATCATTACTAGTGCAGTTATTTAATGGTTTTATCCACTTTATTTAGAAACTCTGAGTGCTGCTGTGCCACTAACAAAAGTCATGATTTCTGTAAGAACAAAGACCCCGTCCCTGTCCCGCCCTGGGGTGAACACTCCAGAGACACCACAACCAAAGTCATTATGAGGAGACAGAAACTCTGGGTGACCCCAACCCTTGAGCAATTAGAAAACCAAAAACCCCACGGGCTCGAGGAGCTGGCAGCTGGCACTTGGGGCTGGCAGCTGCCAAGAGCTGGGCTGTTTTAATTGTGGGCAGTGATTGATGGTGCAGCAGAGCCACTGAGGCACAGGAACAATCCCCCAGCAACACAAACCACGGGGGTCACTCGTTTTGTGCAAAGAGCTGCTTTCCCTGCTGAATTACGGCATCTTGGAGGTGTAAATTCAGTGTTGGAGCTAAGGGCGCTCCTGTTGCCTGAACCAGGGGGTATCATCAGCTTGGAATGAGAAGGAAAAAACACTTTTTTTATAATTTATATACACACTCATGTGAATTTTTCTTCTTTATGCCTCACTTTTACCAACAGGTTTGTGAAGGACACTCAAAAGGCTCAAGACAGCATTGATTAGGAAGGCAGATATTGCATCATCTTGACTCAAATACAGGGGAATTGTCTTATTAATCATAATATAAATAATATATTCCTGTGCCCCTTAGAATTAACTTTGTTCATATCAATGGGATTCAGGAGGATCTGAAAAGTGGAATCACCACTAATTCATGTCCCCAAATGCCACATTCACCTGGCTTTTAAATCCATCCAGGGATGGAGACTCCACCACTGCCCTGGGCAGCTGCACCAGGGTTTGACAGCCCCTTCTGGCAAGAAAATATTCCTAATATTCAAACCCAACCACCCCTGGCACAAGTGAGGCCATTTCCTCTTGTTCTATCATTGTAGGACAAGAATCTCTTCACGTGCCCATCTTTCAGTCTCTCAGGTGTACAAATCAATGCCCACGAGGGATTTTATTTCCTTTCCAGCTGAATTAACTCCAAACTCAGCAGGAATAAGTGCTACTCCAAGGATTCTGTCTCATCAGGGATTTTTGGGGGGGTCCATTCACCAGGAGTTTTTGATGAGTTTCATTTCAGCGCACCAAAAGTAAAAACCCAATGGAGAACAGAGGATGAGAGGGAAGAAAAAAAAGGAAAAACAACAACAAAAACATCATTTGGCCTCAGGCATTTTTACAAGACCCCATCCCAGAGGGCTGATTCTGGAGGAGCTTCTGGTTCCTCACCAAACCTGACTCAGAGAGGCGTTTTACTGATTTTTTTCCCAGCTCCTACACTGTTTATAAACAGCAAATTCTTCATGCAAAGGGACAAGAGGCTGATCCTCCAGGCTGCAAAGGGCAGCTGACAGGCCAAGGGAGGTCAGCCCACCCTGGAAACACCTCTGACCAAAACCCTTCATGGCTGTCCCATCTCCTCCTCTTCAGAGGAACTCTCCATTTATTAGGAATTCTTCTAAGGTGGAGATGATTTTTGTGATACCACCATATGGCCCAGTCCCACTTAAACCAGGAGCAGCAAATGTTTCTCCAGACATCAGAGGGAGAAGTTGGGTGCTGTGATGTTCAACCAGGAAAACTCCCCTGGGCCCTGCAGCCATGGACCAAGCTGAAACTTCTGCTTTGAAGCCTCCAGAGCTAAAAGGCTGCTCCATCAGGATTTGGGGAGTCTTATTTTACAATGTTTGGGACATAAAGAAAAGAAATTGTGTGGGGAAGGAGTTGATTTTTCTAATTTCCACTCCATGTGCAGTGCCTTAAAGCTCCCGGTTGGGGAATGAGTGCAGAAGAAAAATAAAAGCAGTGTTTCTGCTGTTATAGGGATTTTTCCATGAAAAATAATCCAGCAAGGGACTGCTCTCCACCTTCCTGTGTCCACACAGAGCTTTTTCCATGTCCTGCTCATGGTTTTTTCTCTCATTTGCCTTTCATTGCCTCATCACAAAGCTGAGTGACAAGAGCACTCACTCACAGGTAACACCTTTCATTGCCAAGCCACTGCTCCACTCCTCCAATCCCCTTCCTACAATTCCCTTCAACCCAGGAAAGCCAAAATTTGGTGGGAAAGGCAAAATTGAGTGAGAAACCATTCCAAGGCACAAATGGGAAACCTCCTTCCCAAAGCACAGGAGAAAGCAAGAGCCAGCTCCCACAGAGACCCAGGAGGCTCCTGGATCTCCCGGCACGGGCACAGACCTTGGGAATACAGACAGCCACTGGAATAAATGAATTCAGCAGCCCTGGGCAGGACATCTCTCCTACAGCAGCCACAAGACAGTAACATCCCAGGGGGAGGAAATACTCAAGCACCTCTTTAGAGAAAGACTTTTCCAGAAAAAACCAAGCTCCTTACCTTGGAAGCAGCAATCACCTCATTACCAGAGAAGAAGCCAGCAGGAACACCCCAAACCACCTGCACTTCATCTTTCCCTCTTTCCTCCCTCCTTTCTCTGCTAAATCCCCTCCCCAGAGCCCCTCCTTCCCAAGGGGCAGCAGCTGTTCCTGGTCTGCAGCCCGGATCCCACACAGCTGGGAGGGATAACAGAGGGAATTCTTGCAGCTGGAGGGAATTCCAGGCACTCACCTGCCCTCAGCCCTCCTGGAAGGGCAGAGAGCACCTGCAAATCCCTCCTGATGCTCTGCAGGGTGTATTTAAGAATAAATGCTTGGATCTAAGTGGGAAAACAGGGAATTCCATGGGATCTCAGGAGGTTTAGCAGGACCAGGTGCTGTGTCCCTCTCTGGGTTCCCACAGGAGGAATGTGGACCTGTTGGAGGAGGCCACCAGCATTCCACCAAAGTTCCAATATTCCAGAAGATCTTGGTTAAAAATGGTTGTCTGTTTGTGTTCCTGTGCTTTCCCTCTCTGAGTTTTGCTGTACCACAGAATGGCTTTAAAACTTCATGATTTCCTTTCCCTCTCTTGCCCTGAACCCTGATATTTGTGTTATTGATCCACTCTCCTGCCCAGCCTCTCACCCAACACTTTTTCCTCTGTGGAAAACCTCTCTCATTTACTGAGCTCCAGTTTCAAACCACTGCCAAACACATCCCAGAGAGGGGATTCCTTAAATAACACCATTGCAGGGGACAAGAAATAAATTAATTCCCTTTACTAAGCCCTTCACGGAAGGCAACTTGAGTCTTTTGAAGGCTCCATGACCTGAATTGTGTGCAAATTCCAAAGGTCTTGGGATCGCTGGAAATGCTGATTCCTTTCCCAGAGCAGGAGTGGTTATTGATAAATTTGGGTCTAAATTTGAAGGGGTTTTCGTCTCCCCTCAGCTCCCTCTTTTTCAGATCCTTCCTTTTTTTCATTGTCACGCAGGGAAGTCAAACTCCTGCGCTGTGAAATTGCGAACTGTTTCCATGGAGATGATTAATACGTTCATAAATTCCCAATAATTCATTCACTGCAAGACCACTGAGGGTGAAGTGTTGGCTGGGAAAAGAAGAAGATGCCTTTAAATCCAGATTTTTTTTCCCGCTTTTATAATAACCTAAATAAAGAAACAAAACAGTTGAACAAGTGCAATTCAAACAACAGGAATATTTTAAATTATTTTGTCTCCTTTATGGTGCTCAAGTTTCATCCCAACAGGTGTCCTTTTGGATTTTAGCCTCAGTAAATGCTAAGGAATATCTTGTCGTCAAACCTTTCAATAATGAAAAGGTGAAACAAGTTCTTCAAGAATAATTAAGGCGTGTAGATGGTGGATTATTGTTATTTACATAATTCCATCCCGTGAGAGGCACTCTGGGGCAGCTGCCTGACAATAATCCCCATTCAAGGTCAGGATTGTGCCTTAAACAACAGCCCAGGTACGACAGGAATCATCTCCTGCCTGATGGAACTGCACAGCTCCGAGGGGAACTCAGTGCAAACACCGACTTTTGATGGACAATCCTGTCCTCAGCCAGGACTGAGCCTTTCCAAAGAGTTTCATGGGAACTGGAGCAGCTGTCAATCCTTGGGAAGAGCCCTGGTTTTAAATAAGTCAGAGTTTCACTTCGATTCAAACGCAGATACGAAATCAAACATATTGGGGTTTAGCTCTATTTGAGCTAAAATTAATAAAAAACCTGTGAACAGTGAAAAAAAATAGTCAGTGGTCATATTAGAACAGATATTAAAGAGGAAATAAAAATACCTGAGAGCTTTCACACGTGCTCTACCTTTTTTATTGCATCTCCTCTTTCGTGAATCATTTTCTACTAAAGCTGTGTTGGTAAAATTCAGCCAAAAATCCTGGGTTGTGAGAGACCAGCAGAGCTTCTCCCCTTGCTTCATACAGAGCTTTCAGCTGATGGCAGTGCTGGGGAAACTCACTTCAAAGCACACGAGTGGAGATGAAGGGCTGCATATGGAAGATGAAAATGCTCATCCCGGTCCAGACTCTCCAAAGAAGCAGAAGCAATTAATTTTAATCAGATTAATTAAAATTTCGAGCTGCACTTTTGACACACTGGGTCCTAGTTACCTGGTTTGACCCCAAGGGATCTTGGGGATTTGGGGTAAAACTTGGGATTGAAGGGGCAGAAAATGAAGCTGTTTTTTATCTCGTTTTGTAGGTGACAAAAAGCATCCCATTTCCCGAGCTGGGTCTGCCCAAACATCTTGTTCTGCCTCACCAAAAAAGGTTTGAGGGAGAAACTCCAGGCCAGGATGAGGGAAATCCCATTCCCTGCCAGAAGAAAAGGCTGGAACCAACACCTCGGATCCTCTGGATCCGAATCAATCCTGTTTTCTGCAAGTCTGAGAGGCTTTGGGGAAGGTTTGGTTGTAGGAGAGTTTGGAGAAGCACGGTGAGGAGCAGCTGAAGGTGTGCTTTGTGTGGTGTAATACAAAATTCTGGAATTCTGAGGAGTGCCTGGCAAAGCTACACAAACTCTGCCACTCAAATTCTACAGGAATAAACTGCTGCAGAAACTCCCAAATAACATTGACACGACTCCACAGAGCTGCAGCAGTGCAGGATTTCCCTCGTACCAGAGCAAATGGAGATTTTTACAAAAGTAAAATCACTCTGGGGTTGCAGTGCCCTTCCTCTAACAGTGCATGTATAAATACATTGCCAGGGTAAGGGCAACGTAATCAAATTGAAATATATTCCTGTTTGACACTTTCATCTGGTTTCTCCTGTTTCTTTCCACTGGAGAAAGACTTTTTACAAGGGCATGGAGTTGTAGGATGAGGGGAAATGGTTTTAAGATGAAGTAGGGTAGATTTAGATTAAATTTTAGGAAGGAATTCGTGGCTGGGAGGGTGGGGAGGCCCTGGCACAGGGTGCCCAGAGAAGCTGCGGCTGCCCCTGGATCCCTGGAAATGTCCAAGGCCAGGTTGGATGGGGCTTGGAGCAGCCTGGGACAGTGGAAGGTGTCCCTGCCATGGCAGGGGTGGAATGAGATGATCTTTAAGTTCCTTTCCATTCTGTGACTCAATGATTCCTCCAAACCACTGATTCCATGGAATTTCAAGCCACTCAGGAAAAGAGAGTTCACACCTGGCAACTTCTTTCTAGCCCAGAGAGCAGATTCTCTATTTCCAAGTCTGTTTTCCTGTTCCTGCACAGCGTTTGCAGCACCAGCACGGAGCTGCCTGGAGTGAAGAGGTTTTGGGAATAGCAGAGATTTTGGGTTTTGGGTGCGGAGAGGGATAAATTCAGCGGTGCCTCAAAGTCAGCGAGGGCAGCAGCTGCTCTGGCTCCAGCCCTGATCCTGCTGCAGTGGAGCAGAGCCAGGGAGGCTCCTGCTCTGCCCGTGGGCTCCCATCCATGAGTTTGGATCGGGGCTGCAGCTCCTGGCTCATGGATGAAAGGCAAACACAAGCCCCAGCTGTGGTTAAACGCTGTGCTGGGGGACCCAGCTGCTGTGCCAGGAGCTGGGAGCTGCCTCCATCCAGGGGGAGCCCCCAAAACACAGCCCAGAGGGGGCTGAGCCTGGGTCATGTTCACTTGGGAGCATCCCAGCCACTGCACGGACAGGGAACGGGGCCCCCTGGAAGCACACAATTCCAAAATCACATCCAAAGGAGGATGTGAACAGCCTAAATGTCTCTCTTTTCCCAGGATTTTAATTTATCTCTTTTTTAAGACTTCTGATGTCTCCACCTAGAAATTGATCTCAGTTCAGCCTGTCAGATTTCCTAAATTTTCCTACCTAAAAATGTAGGGAATCTACCCTTTATCCTGGGATCACACTCCCAAATCCTCCCATTTGGGTGTGATAAGGACTTACTCCTTATCAAGCAGCACTTTTTAAGAAACATGAAAGCTGCTCAGGATCCTTTCATTCCCAGCTTGGAATGACTCTGGGAAGTTCCTTATCTCCATCCCTCATGGGTAGGGCTGAGCTATGGCACAAACCAAAAATGGAAATCCAATTCCTGGCACTGCTCGGCTGGACTTGGATCATGGAACCACCTCGAGCAGTCAATAGCACGGAATTAACAGCAATAAATGCTATTTCTGCTGGTAATTGTTTCAGGTTCAGGCCTGGGTTATCCCCTGTTGTGAGGAAAATCTGCAGGATTTATCTCCTGCAACAGGCTCCAGCAGCTCAATGAAGTAGGGAAAGCTTTGGAAAACCTTGTCTTAGTTCGGATTGATCCTTAATTGTCCAGCTTTGTGTTCTTCTCAATAAGCTGGGTTATTCTGTGACTCAAAGTCTTCATTCTCTCAGCACCAAGTGACTTCTGTAAATGTAATTCCTACTGGGCAGGTTGTCTAAGATCTCCTGTGCTGCCTAAATCTGATTTCTGTTTTTAAAACACATCCTAAATCCAGTTTTTAAAACAGATTTGTGTTGCTAATTCATTTTTTGGCTGGTTTTTGCAGCTTTTTTCCTGCCTGCGTAAAAAAACAGCAACAAACAAACTCAGCTTAAACAGCATGTAAAATTTGGCTTTCATGAAGAAAGACAAGGATGTTGTTTAACCCTCCAGGAAAAAAAAGAAGGGCTGAGTTCCCTCCTTAAGTTTTTCAGCAAATCTTCATCAAACCCATGAGGGAAATACAACAAAAAGTTTTATAGTATTTAAAAAAAATAAATCCATAAATCAAATTCCAAGTCATTTTTCACCTCTTCTCCAGCCCAGTTTCATTTAGGTAGATGGCATCTGTGGGCCTCCTGCAAAATAAAGCACTTTTAGCAATTTTTTATGCCAGGATGAAATTCATCCTTATTGGTACCTCAGCATTTCCTGAGCTGTGCAGAAGTTGTCACTCAGAGAGAGAAGCTGAGGTCTAATTACCTCCACCAAGAGGAAAATGTGTCCTTACAAGTATAAAGTGAGCAGCAAATACATTTATTATAACAAATCACCCAATAACAAGACCAGCACAAGGAGATTCGGTGCTGGGATGACACGACATCATTTCAAAGAGAAAAGACAATTCTTATCAACCACCCCGCAGCTTTTAAAGCAGATTTACTGATGGGGACAAGCTGGGTGTAAAACAAGGAGCTCGTAGTCTGCTGCTCCTTCCATATTTTATTTATAGACTCCCCAATTTGCCAGTTAACCACCCAATCTGTCTTGGAAATGTTTCATAAAACTGCTGCTCTCTCCCAGCTCATTTTGCAGGCTGAAATTCCTTGAATTGTGGCTCCCAGAATTGGACACTTGATGATTTATGAGGACAATGACTGCTCACTGCTCACCTCAAACGGGCAGAGAAAATAATTGTTATTCATTTTTATGCCTTCATTTATTTTTCCTCTCTTCAAGCATTGTCTCCTAATGTGTCTTAAAAATACGTAATTTTAGGAATGGAAAGAGTTATGAGCTCCTGTCCAAGGGCTGATATTGAAATGTGTTTAATGGTCACAAATTCCAGGGGGAGCAAAGGGAATTAAGGATCTGGATCAGCCCTGGATCCTGGGCCTGATGGAATTATCCTCTCTGATGGTTTTCAAAGGACTAAATGAGGCTGCACCAAAGAAAACACAATCTTTTTAATCAATGTTTCTCTTTAATGCAGCACTGCACACCCTCCTTTGCACTGATAAGGAAGGGAATGAAGACACCAACACGGGCAGCTCTTCCTGGATCTCCAGGAGTCATTAAGATCCCACAGCTTAAATTAAATCAAAGGAAAAGATTGACCCTCAAATTGTAAAACAAATAAGCAGCAGCAGGGAGAGGACTGTGATTACCAGGAGTGGGTTTCTATTTGTGCTCCCACCCCTAAAACTTTATGGATTAATCCTAGACGTGGTTATTTGTTCCCAAAAAATTCCCAGTGGCTGCATCGCTCTGCAAAAGGTGGATGAGTTCCCCGCATCAAGTTCCTGTGTAAATTTTCAGGAAAAAAAGGGCCTGTAAAAATCTTATATTTAATTTTATTACTTTTTCCCTACAAATCTTTACAGAAGAGTTGGATTGGTACAAGATCAGCAGTTGGAAGAGAAAGCCAAAATAGGATATGGGGGTCTCAGAGACCCTAAGCCAGAGAAAACAAGGAAAACCATCCCCATAAATCTTCTGGGTGTGATTTATGATCATTTTGAAGGCTTTATTCATCCTGGCAAAGCCAGCCTTTGTAGACAATTATATATTGGATTCCTCATTGAAATAAGCTACAAAATATTCTGTGCCTGGGATTCCTAAAAAGGATCTTAAATATTGATAAGGAACATCAGTATCTGGGAATACAAGGAGATTTCAAATTTGGTTTGATGGGTTTGGCATTTGAACTTATCTCCTTCCTGCATGGAGCATTTGCTTTTGGAAAACACCTCACAAACATCCAATTTTCAGTGGTTTTGTTAATAATGGGAACTGCAGTGATGGAGATGAGGCAGGGATTTCATTCCATCACTATATAAAATATATAAAATACAAATTTGAGACAATAATCATCCTTGGATAAAATTGAGCTTGGGGTACTCAAAATCCTTTAATTCCAAGTAACAAAAAATGCTGAAGTGGAGGAGAGGAAAGGGAGAGGGAGAGGAAAAGGACCTCAAAAAAATAGGAGACTCTTTCAACACCGAAGTATTTTTAAAAAAATCAAACCCAAACTGAGACAATTAGTGCTATCCATGCCATTCATATTAATTAAAAAATGCTTATCACCAGATTATATTGCTTGTTTGCACCATCCTTACTTCATTAGCGCTAATTTGAAGTAATTACGACTGATATGTGAAATATTTAATTAAAAGATTTATCTGCTTCTATTGTCATGTTTCTGGAGCATCTGCAGCGTTGCCAGGACTACAATTCTACCTCTGGACCTTCTGGGAGCCTTCCCAACCTCCCCTGTCTGTTCTCGTTACGGGTCGGAGTCCGATGGCTCAGGAAGGGATCCAAACCTCAGGCTTCACCTTCCCCTCAAGAAATCAATATCCTGAGGGAAGAACTGATGTCTTTTTACCCTGCTTGCTGAGAAATTGAGATGCAGGCAGCCACACAGATATTCCTGCCTCCTTCCAGCGCTCTCCTCTTCCCTTTGGAGTCGTCCACCGGATTCAGCCAAATTTGACGGACCAGGAAACGCCGTTTCTTTCCTCCAGGTTTCAAGTGTGGGCACAGAAAAGGGCTGGGCAGTGGTGCCCTCCCTCCTGAGGCCTCAAAATGGGATTGCTGCTTTTATTTCTCACATCTCTGAATCACAAAACCTGGAAGATCCAAGAGCCTCACCCTGAAGCAGAGGAGGGGAAGCAAAACCCAAAACCGGTGGCTCAAAAGTCAGGCTCTGCTCTTTCCCAGCTCTTTCCCCTCGGTAGCACCAAGGACTGACAGGAGCAGTGAAAAACAGGTTCTGCTCCATTTCCTCCCCGACCACTGCTGTTCCTCTCTTGCTCCCAGGAATGTCTGCTGGGAATGGTGGCACGGCTGCCGAGGGTGAGGACAGGAGGCAGCAGAGCTGATCCCGCACCCGTTGGCACAAGAGCCCTCATGGCACAGCCCGGGCACGGTGAGGTCTCCCCTGCTTTGCACCAACACTTCTGGCTGCAAAGAACAGCCCCAGAGCTCACAGGCTCTGTGAACTCATGGAATCACTCAGGTTGGAAAAGATCTCCAAGATCAAGTCCAGATTTGGCCAAGTACCACCTTGTCAATCAATCCTCATCACCAAGTGCCACATCTGCTCGTTGTTGAACCCTTCTGGGGATGGTGACTCCATCACTGCCCTGGCCAGCCTGTTCCAGTGCTTATCTACCCTTTTAGCGAAGAAATTTTTCCTAAAATCCAACCTGAACCTCCCCTTGAGACCATTTCCCCTTGTCCTACCACCTGGGAGAAGAGGCAGACCCCCAAATTCCATTGTGCTCCGTTAACAGGTTCATTGTAGGTTAAAAACTGCTGTTTCCTGTCCCAATATCCTCTAAACTCTGTTATTTTATATTAAATGCAGCCTAGTGATTATTCTGCCCGTGAGTCTGTCACCCTGTAAGCATCAGCACTGTTAAATGGGTGTATTTTGAAAGCTACACCTTGAAAAGATCCTTTTCATTGTGTTACAGGACCAATGATTCCTATAAAATTGTTTCTTTTTTCCAAACCACACCACATAACTTGGTCACAAGGCAGTGCCAGGCTTCAGGATCTCTCTCAGGCACAGAATGAATGGTCTGAATCATCGAGTGCAGCTTGGCTAAACCCAGCTCTTCACTCTGGTGAGGGAAAAGTGCCTTTTATAATCTCATAAACTGGGAGGCTGAAATTATCGCTGCAGTTGTCAAGAGTTTTATAGAGATTAAATCTCCTCCATGATAGACTGGTAGCAAAGCTGAGGGTTGGTTTATGAGGGAAAAAAGCAACCATAAAGAGAGAATTGGCTTCACTCGCTCTCCCCAAACCTTGTTTGAAAACTCTTCCTGGCAGTCCTGCAACAACAACAACAAAAAAGCACAAAAGCACAAAAAACGAACAGTTTCTTCCTGATTTTTTCCTTCCTTATCAACTACCGTGCTATAAGGAGCATCACCTCCTGCAGGATATGGCTTCAATGGGAATTGGGAACATTTTCAGGGAAAGAAGTTCACATTCAGGAGTGGGGCAGTCCTGAGACTAAATCTTTTCACTTTGGCTCAAGGGTGAGGCAGTGCCTTGGGGACATCTCTTCAGCTGCCACATTTGTAAGCAAATACCTCAAGAGGAAATCAATTTTAGGGCAGAGAATGCGGTTTGGATCACAAAACCACAGAAATTGGGTGCTGGGAGGAGAAACCTTGGGAATATCTTTGTGGTCTGCGCACCAGAGTCAACCCCACAAGAGCTGCTGAAAGATTTGTTGGCCAAGGTTTTGCTTTGATCCAGCCGACTCCATGTGGATGAATTACATTTATTTATTCAGATAATTATGTGGAATTAGCTTTTTATCACTATCTTGATAAATCCATTGGAAATCAGTCTGGCATCCAGCTGAAAACAAGGGAGCATTTTCCAGTTTGAGTCTTCCATCCACATTGTGAGGATCAATAAAGGGGATTGCAATTAACTCCAAGTACTTAAAGTGGATGAAAAAGCCTTCCTCAAACTCACAGGATGCTTTTATGGAAAGTTGTGGTTGAGTATTTTTGTTAAAGGACAAAGAGACAGTCAAGTAGCCCAAATCCATATCTCAGGAATTATTTAATGGCAGATATTCCCAGCAGATGCTGAACGCAGCCCTTCCAGAGATAATGAAAGAAAACTAATCAAAGCAAAGCTTTGAAAACGAGAAAAACAGACCTCCCAAACTCCATTCTCGCCATCCTTACCCCATAACACAACTTCTTAAATCAAAGAAACTGCGACTTTTTTGACAGAATTGACACCATCTGTAAATTCATGCAAAAAGCAGCCACTTTCCCCCAAAAAGTTCACATTTGGATTACTTTTCCTTCATGTTAACTTTCAAATAAGCCTTCCTCCTGCATCCAGCCAAAGCCTTTACTCTGACATTGCCTTGAGATGCTCTGGCTGTTAGTAATAATAAGGACAAGTGAGAAATTATTAAAAGAGATTTATTGAAAGTGACTGAATGCTCCAGGGTGCCATAGGAGGAGGTTCGATCCTCAGAACAATTTTATACAGCATATTGAGGCTGTTCAGACTTTCAACTCACAAAAAAAAAAAAAATGGAAAGTTTCTCCTGATTCAGAGCTACTTTGACACAGCTTCAAAGCAGCAGCATCTCAAAGCAGTGTTGAAGGAAAAATGGAAGTATTTTGCAATGACAGCTCTAATATCTGAACTCAGCCTAAAAGCTGTCAAATAAATTAATAGTGATCTAGCAGCTCTGGTAGGGAACCTTCTCATGTACAAATGGCCTTGGGTTTCAGCCTACTTTTTTAGGACAATGTATTTGTAGAGGAATTTAGGAAATTTTCATTTGTGCTACCCGTTTGTGGCACTTGACCATGACAAATCCACTCAGCAACCATTGATTACAATGTTACAGGCTAAAAACATTTAAAAATATGATTATCCAACTTATCTGAGCAGCCTGGTGTTGTGAAAGATGTCCCTGCCCATGGCAGGGGGTGGAACACGATGAGCTTTAAGGTCTCTTCCAACCCAAGCCACTCTGTGATTATTCAATTTTCCCTGAAGGCAATGAGGTTGAGGTTAAACAGCACCTGCATTCACCAATATCTGCTTATTTGGGGTTATTTTTTCTTAAATGTTTATATTTCCCTCACAGAATCATTAAGGTTGGAAAAGACCTCCAAGATCATCAAGTCCAACCTTTAACTGATACCACCACGTCCAAGAAACCATAAATTTTGGACACTCCCAGGTAGCAGATGGGGGTGATCCATGAGTTTACTCAGCTAGGGAAGGACAGCTGGGAATTACTTTAGGAGAGTTTGATTTGAAAAATCCAGAGAGGGTTCAATATCGCTTTGGCTGCCCAATTCCAACATCTGGTGGATGCACCAGCTGCCATGGGATTTTGCAATCGGCGTTCCCTGCACGGCCACAAACCCAGAGGGCTGAGTTGGGATGAACTGAAGCTTTTCCATTAATTTATGGCAGAGGAGGATGAAGTGGATCATAAACTCATAGGGGAAGAGGCAGAGTGGGTCTGCCCAAGCGTATTTTTAATGCAATTTTAAAGGAAAGTATTTCTTTTGCTTAGCTTAAAAGGTGAAATATTTGTTACACCTCTTAAGGCCTAAAATTGCCACTAATGATGGCTGCTAATGTCATTTGTGACACTGCAGCCTCAGCCACAGCCAGGCAGAGGCAGAAAGAATCGGATTTCCCTGCTGGGAGTAGGGAGAAGGGAACGATTTCAGCAGGGACAGAGCCCTGGTGGCAGCGTGTTTTCAATTATTTCAGAGAGAAATTAATTTGGCCTGTGGGGTTAACCAGGTTCAGGAGCATTTCTCACTGGGATTTCCCACATTTCTCATGTATGGTTGCAAAGGACACAGCCACTGGGAGTGCAGGTCAGGCACCAGCCAGGGTTATCCAATCTTTTTAATGGCAAGTGTGTGTCTTGTTCCTCCTCATGTCCAGCAGGAGAAAGGATAACAAAAAAACCCATGAAAGTCAGAAACACCTTTGTGGGAACTCAAAGATGTTCCAGCTGGGAAGAACGTCACTTGAGGACATGGTTAGCCCTGGGATAACAGTTGGACTCGATGATCTTAAAAGGTTTTTCCAGCCTAAACGAAGTTTCTGTGAATCTAGGAAAAATCCAGAGAACCTGCAAAGCAATGGCAAAGATGGATCCAGAAAGCAAAGCACAGCAACCGTTCCTGCTGCCACCAGTCCCAAGCACAGCAAGGAGTGACCATGGGAAAGGTGAGATTCCAAAGGGAAATGCTCCTCTGGTCCCATCAAGGAGGGGAGAAGCAGGGAGATGTCACAGCACCGGGAATGCAAAGGAAAATGCCAGAAAAATTCTCAAACACAAGTTTGTACCAATGGCTTGGCTGGGCATCCTTTCAGGAAGGCAAAGGAATTCCAGTGTCCTGCTGGGCTTTTTGTTGACTCTCTCCTGTAGAATTCGACTCCCGATCAAAGTTTACAACATTAAAAGTGAAGGTAAAACACGTAAGGATGGGAGAAATGTCACAACACCACCCAAAGCCTTTCTTACAATCATCACAGAATGGTTTGGGTTGAAGGGACCTTAAATCCCATCTCATCCCACCCCTGCCATGGGCAGGGAAACCTTCCACTATCCCAAGGTGCTCCAAGCTCTGTCCAACCTGGCCTTGGACACTTCCAGGGATCCAGGGGCAGCCACAGCTTCTCTGCAACAGGAATTCCTGGGTATTTACTAAGTGAACATCCCCCTTCAAACACAAATTTTTCAGTCCTCACCCATTCACAAATTAGAAAATCATAAATTCCAGCCTAACTCCAAATGGTGCCTTTTAAATGCACACTGGCCTTTTGCTGGAAGTTGTGTGGTTGATTCTAAATTAGGTGAAATTTTAATTGCTTTGCCTGTTCCTCTCCTGTGTCATGGCTGGAGCCGGTGATATGCTAAATGGTGACTACCCAACATAATTTAAATGTGTATTAATTAACAAGGGTAAGTTTAAAATCAATTTGCACAAGGGAAAAATTAATTGAGACATTTGGAAAATTATCTCCAAAATCCCTTTTACTTGCAAAAGGACAGGAGAAGAAAATCTTTGCAATTACAGTCTTCAGAAAGTGTCTGTTCCTTGGATTTTTGTTCCAGGACTGCCCTGGATTTAATGCAAGTACAAATCAGTTCCTGGACTTTAACGTCCAATATAAATTTTGTTATATCAAGACTTTGGGGACTCTGCAGTAAGAAGCTTTCAGGATTATTTGGACATTTTGAAGTTTGTTCTTACCTTCCAACTGCATTCAAGTGAGACAGGCCCAGGGAGGCAGATTTCCAGAAGCTCCTGCTGTTTGTTGGGTTCATGTGGACGTTTCCCCAGCAGAGAAAATTCTCCCAGTGCTTTTCACTCAATTCCCACAGCTCAGAGCTGCAAAAATGCTGAACCTCTCAGGGGAAACTCAGTAATGCCAGAGCCAGCAATTAATTTTATCGGATGCAAATTTTTCTACACTCGGGATGCTTCTCCCGAGAGCCAGAGTCAGATGGGTTCTTCCAGATGTTCTGGAGCTCAGGTGGGATCTGCACATCCCAGCTGCTGCTCTGCTGGTCCAAACCAGCAGCCCAATAAATCCTCATCTGTCTCCAGGCTCTCAGTTATCTTAAATTTTATGGGTCACACCAGAGGATTTGGTTTGTTGAATTTTAATATTAGAAAAATTTAATTAGTTGAGAGTGAAAATGCGGAGAACTGGTTTGGCTTTTAGCAAAAATGGCCTCCATCCATGCTAATAATCCATTCCTTGAGGGCTGGATTTTCTTTGGACCTTTGTGTCCACACTCCTTGCTTTAGCTTCACTTATTTTACCTTCCTGACTCTTCCCAAAACCAGAGTTCAGCCCAATTCCTGAGTCAGGCCTTGGAGAGCACAACCATTATCCTCCAGGTAAAGTAACAACTCCTCCTTTTCCAATAAAACCTCTGGAGATAACGCCTTCAAACGGGCTTTAATGAGACAAATGAAATCTCTTTGGGTTGTGTTTCACCTCGGTTTAAAAGGAAATTATTCCCCAATAATTCACTGGAGTGACCCTCTGCAAACAATATTAGCTGAAATAACTGCACTTCATTATCTCTGTGAAAACAACACCCAGAATTCAGGGTGGCTGAAAATTCCTTGGAACAGCACGACCCTGTGTTAATAACAGGATGTGAAACCAACGTTTCGGGATTCTCAGGAGGAAAATGATTTATTTATAAAGCACCTTTTCTCTCTTAAGTGCCACTGAATCACTCCAGGTCACAGGTAATTAAAGCACAGGAAATGAAGGATGGGATTTAAGAGCTGGAGTTCCTTTATTTAGCAAAGAGCCCCATGGATCACAAAATCACAGAGTTATTTAGGTTGGAAAAGACCTCGGAGATCGTCGAGTCCAACCTTGGGAAAGGTCATGAATCAACTGTGCAAATACAACAGCCCACAACCCACAATCACTGCAAAAGGCACAAATTTGGGTTATTTTTTAGAAATCGTCTCTGAGAACTCCTTTTTTAAAATAAATGCAATCTGTTTTTTCTTTAGGACAAATAAATGCATAAAAATGCTCCATAAATAAATATATACCAGTGAACGTCCTGGGAGCACTGCAGTTCTACTAAGACATAACTCCCAGAGAAAAGAAATTTGGATGTCTTATCCAGACCTGCTTGTTATCATTGATCCTGGGAGTGCCAGAACAGCACAGGCAGTGATCTGAAAAGGCAGGGGAAAAAAAGCCCACACAGAACCTGAAGCGTTTTTCAGCTGGATTTGAAATAAAAAATGCAGACAATGAAGTTTTTTCCCTTTACCTGGTGAGGGAGGATATTTCAACTATTTGATCTGAGGAAAGGAGGCACCTGCTTGAAAATCCAGCAGCCAACGAGGCTTGTTATACAAGCAAGGTTGTTTTCTTCAGTGATTTCTGAGAGCAAACTTTCCCCTGCGAAGGCTGATGACAAACAAGCTCCGTGCTTTGACATCTGCTGCACGAGCTGAGTTGGCTAAATTGAATCCCCTTCTGTCTCCTCCAAACTGCCTTGATACGGGAGCAAATAGGGAAAAAGAGGTTTTTCTCTGCCTGTTTCAAAGCTTTCCCAAAGAGAATCGTAACTGACAGGAAATGCAGTTTGCGGGCTAACGAGGAAAAGAAGGAGCGGGGAATTAACTCGCGGCGTTTGGGAGGTGATTTCTCCTCTGTAAATGGGTCTGTGCATATTTACACCTCAATTCGGAGCTTCCCCAGCCTTTTCTCTACCTTTCCACTTTGCTGCATAAGAAAAAAGCTGAAATTAGGGGCTGCTGCTCATCTCCAGCAGCTTTGGAGGGGACAGGTGGTTGGAGAAGTGAGGACACCATGAAGAGGTCTCAGGTGAGGAAAGTTCCCTGCAGAAAAGACAGGACACGAGGAATTAATGCCATCTGCTCACTTCCACAATTCAAAGGCGGTTTGTTGTTTTCTAAGTTGTTTTAATTGGGTTTTTTTCCCCTTCAAGGGCTGCCCAGGGAGGTTTGGAGTCCTCATCTCTGGAGGTGTCCAAGGAACGATCGGATGGGGCAGGGTGACAAGGTGGGGATTGGGCACAGGTTGGAGAGTTTTTTCCATCAGATCTTAGAGGGCTTTTCCAACCAAAATCATTCTGCGACTTCCTAATTTGTGTTTCACCACTTTTCACCTTTCAGGCTTTCGATCAAAACTGCTCCTATTTCCCTGCCAAAGCATTTAAGCCTTCAGGAGTGTGGGGTGCACTGAATATTTTTGGTTTATGCTCTTAGAAGAGGCTCCACACTGTTCCCGTGTTCCTGTCCCAGCCTTGTCTCCCAGTCTGAGCTGTTATTTTCCCTTCACTGCTCTGTCAGGACTTTCACTCATCATTTTTGTCAATCAGAAAGGATTGTGAAGGATTTCCTCCGCAGCTGGGGCAGAATCTGGAGCCCAGGAACGAGCCCGAGCCAGCTGGGTTGTGTGAAACCTCCTGTCTCCTGTGCACATCAGAGTGAATCCCCTCGAGTTGATTTTCAATTATTGAAAAATGGCTTTAAATACCAAACTGTGCTGCAGAGACAAGGAGCCCGAGATGGTATAAAAAGATCTATTTTGTCCCTTTGGAAATCAATTTATCGCTCCGAGCTGCTGTTTAAGCTGATGTTTGCTTTTCAATCACATCAAGCCACTCCAGGATACTCAGTGTCCTATCATCCTCAATCTGGGGGGTTTTAGGGATGCTGGGAAGGAGGTTTGGAGGGAAGCTCAGAGGGAGAATCTGCTCTGCAAGGGCAGGAATGAATTCCAACAGTTTTGGACCCGGCATACATTGAGGGAATGATAAAAAGATATAAATTAAGAGTCATATTGAAAAGAAAAGAGTGATTTGAAGTGTTTGGGAGGGGCAGGCTTTGCACAAAAGCTGTCCCAACAATTTCAGAACAAACAGCAGTGACTGAGCTCCCCCAGCTCACACCCAGCCACCTTCTGCTTGCTCTGGTGCCTTTTTATGGGGCTGACAAAACCCAGAGGCAATTCCAGCTTTTCCTGGGGAATGTGGTGTCCCAACACGGATATTGTGTTCATCCAGTGGGGTTTCAGGTGAATGTAGATCAGCCCTGGGCACCCAGGCCAGGCTGGATCAATGCAGCCCCGTTTGTGTCAAAGGCACTGACAGCAGCTTGAAAAGGGCTCGATAATCAACTTCTCTCTGAAAGACAAAGTCAGCCCTCAAAGGCAAAGTTTTGCGGGCACTTTCTTAAGAAAGTTGGCCAGGAAAAACTGACTTTATTAATTATTCAGCTCACCTAATTGACTCCCAGTTAAACAGCTCCATGTATTCTCTAACTAGGCAAAAATCACTTGAAAATTCCTTTTAAATTCTGCTTTTCTGCTCAGGAGTGGGGTGTGTTTGATCAACACCTGAAATATTAAAATATATCTTTAAATTAAAAGAATCCAAATACCAGGAAATCATCTGCAATAAACATGGCTTTTCCTATGATATATGAAATTAAACAGCAAAAGATATGTATTGAGAATCCAAATTAGTTCTTTGTAGAGAAATGGGGTTGGACCAAAAACTTTATCAGCATTTCCAGTCAAATGTCACTCAGATTTTTAAATGAACAACATTTGCTTAACAGGCTGAGATATATTTTATACAAAATGAATGTAATTCATCCAAATTTAAACCATTTCTATTACAAATATTCACCCACCACCAGTTCTGGTTTATTCCTTTCAACCCCTCCCTGTGCTCACCTTTCAGCTCTCACTGTCCCCTTGCATTGCTTCCCATGATGTTTTTGTCCACTAAACCAATTTTTTTTCTATTCACATATTTAAATAATGCTCTAATTTTCAATTTCAACCGTATTTTGCTGTCCCTTTCCCCTTTGCTGAATGAAATCCCTGCCTTCTAGGTGCACATCCCACCATCCCTCTGCAGCAGCTTCTCCAGCAGAGCCCCAGACACGGATTTGTTCTCTGCTCAGACACTTCACAATCATCAAACAGAGCAGCCACCTCGTATCGATGAAATATCTCCACTTGCAACTGAGAACGTCAATTATTCGATATTTCAGGATTCTGTCTTAAGCTCTGCCAGGAGTGTTACTTCCACAAGTGACAGAACCTGGCTTCTCCCCAGCTCCACAAGAGGCAAACACCAAAGGCCACTTTTTGCTGACGCAGTTGGAAGGATTTGGAGCATAATTAAAAAGCCAAAAGGATTTCAGGAAGTTGGAAGGAAAGGTAAGGAGAATAAAAGCAAAACAATTCAAAAATATGAATCTGAGGGGGGGAAAAAAGCAGTCCTGTCCTCTATATTCTGATTTTTTTTTTAAATTCTAGTTTTACCAATAATACGATTTTGCTCCTCAAACGCTCTCTGGGCGTGGATGATCCTGAGCAGGGGTTATTGGAATCAAGTGGCTGCAGAAGACTGAGGGCTCTGTGCAGCAAAACCTCTCCTTGGCACCCTTGGCATCATCCCTGCACCATTCCTTCCATCCCACTGGGAATTCCCTGCCTCCTGCTGCACCCAAACTCTCTTGAAACACTCAGAGATCTTCACCACCTTCAGAGGGGATGAACAAGTCTCAGGGGATGCCTTTGGAGAGAAAGTTTGGGCAGCTGTGCTCACCAAAAGCAGCATTTCTGTGCCCAGGAACATGCAAAGATTTGTCACTAAAAGCCATCACTTCCCCCAGGCTCTCACAAGTGACACTGAGTGACTTCAGAGCTGTGCTCTGTCTCTAATGTAACAAATTCAGGCTGTCAGCCTCCTTTGATTCCAGCATTAACTCCAAAAAAAATTTTATAATCAATTATCCCTTCAATTTTTTAGGAATCTTGGGAATTCTCTGCATTTAACAGAAGGTGACTGCAGTACCTCCAACTCCTTTCTCATCAGCTGCAAGGAATTTTGATTTTCCCTGGCAATGTTGAATTGTGTTGAAGGCATCTTTTATTTTGGGAACTTCAGGGATCTCTCAGACATTAATTCAGGAGGGCTGGCACCAGTTCCCCCTCGGAGAAAAGTGCTGCTGTCCCTTTTCCAGGTGAGCCATGGACACTTTAAGTGCTTTGCTTGAGGCCAGGAGTGAGCTCTGGGAGAGCCACAACATCTCTCACACTGCTGCCAACAACAGCTCACAAAAATAGTGGGAATAATTCATGGCAACCTCAGAATTTATGGCAGAATTTAAGGTCTGAGCCCATTGGACTAAGAATCCTTCAGCTATAATTGATGTTATTGTTCGTATCCATTCTCACGTGACTACTTGGGAAAGAATTCCACAAATATATTCTTTTTAATGCTAAAATAACCAGATTTCCCTAAAAGACACCAATGCAGAATTCATTAAAAACAACCCAAATGCCATGAAAACCCCACTAAGACCCAAGCCACACTTTGGGACATCACACCAGCCACTTTCCATCCCTAAAAACGCTGCAGTTACTCACTAAAGGGGACAGGCCACGACTTTTCCAGGGGCCTTCACCAAGCTGGGATTTGTTTTTCGTCCTCCTAAGTGAAAATTTCCAAAGTACAGCCGTAATTTGTAGGAGAGAGATGTTTATGGATCATTTCCTGAAATTTTGTGTGTTCTCCCCTCCTTTCAGCTCTAAAAGGAAATTGTTGGTTATGATTCATTGGTCAAACCAATGCAAATGCTGCCCTTTAAATATGGTGTGATTAATTTAATAATTCACTTCTGCTGCAGGAAATTATCCCCTGGATAGAAACAAACAGTCCAATTCCTGAGGAATTTCACATTGTTTTTATAACACTTCCAGCAATGGTATAAACAACTCAGAAGTCTCTCGGAAACGTTTTCAGTGGTAATTGCCATGTCACCATTAAAAATTATTCTAATTTTTGCTCAATTACAATAAAATGAAATATTTCCATGGAAATAGCACCGGAGCATTACCTGGTGGTTTCCCAGCCTCTGGATGTTGTGATTCCCAGAGTGACTGGGTTTTTTAATTGTTTTAGAAAGGGGAGGCTAAAATATGCAAAGAAGTCCAAGGCACAGAAAGCAGCTCAATTAATTTTCGGGAGGTGCTGAATGGGAGGATTTTGAATAGAACTTGGATGTAGGGGGAGAAAAAAATCCCCAGCATTGCCCAAATCCATCAATCTTCCCACAGGACCAAACCACTCTGTTGTAGCATTCCATATTTCCATATTCATCATCTTTTAGGGGACAAGCAACTCTTCTTGTCCAGTGAGAGGTATAAAATACCTCGGCTGCTGAGCACGGCTTTGTCGTGTTCCCAGGGCAAGGATGGCAATTTTTTACATGGAATTGCGATGTTGGAGACACTTGGAATGTGCAATTAACCACGGCACTCTGCAATTTGGCTGTCAGCAGGGAGGAGGAGATTCCTTCTCCGAATCCCTGAGGATTTTCCTGCAGTGCCATGAAAATGTCCCCTGTGCTGCTGTTGCAGGTGCCTGGTGTGACAAATCTTGCCCTCACAACTCACCTGCAACTCCATTCTGGGGTTGGGAATAGGCTGGAATTTTCCCAAGGTGGCTCCAACTAAACCAAATCTGCTTCAAAAACCACACTGGAGGTGACCAACTACATCTAAAGCACTTTAAGGAGTCACTTGTTTGGACAAGGAAGGGCTGGGGAGGGTTTAATCCAAACCATGAGGAACCTCAAGTGTCACAGTGGGTTCTCCAAGGCCAGACCTGCACCACAGACACCTCAATAAAGTCACACCAGCCACCCCTTTTTGCCAAGATCCCAAGAGCTGCAGGTGATTCCCTACCCTGATGGACAGAACACCACGCTCACTCAGTCCTTTGCCACGGAAAACACAAGGAAAAGCCCAAAAAAAGGCTGGAGATGTGGGTCTTCCTCTGCAATTGAAGGAATCTCTGCAGGAAGACCTGGATTGGCAACACGCCGTGAGCCCACAGTCCCTGGAGGTCCAAGGAGAGGCCCAATAACACATTCCCATTGCAGGGAGATTCAGACTGAGCACATCCATCTTTAATGATGGGAACATCCTCTTGGATTTATCAGCTTGGGCTGTTGCCTCTCATTTAAAGCAAGCTCAATTTAATCTTTTGAAGAGTAGGAACAGGTTCAGAAGCAGCCTAAAAAAAATCTGTGGGGTTTGAGTCCTCAGCCCGTGGTAGGAGGCAAAGAAACAAAGCTGACTGCCCTTGTTCACATCTCCTTGTGGAAAAGCGGAGGAAGAAACGACAGAGGAGGAAACTGCCAGACCCTGGACTCGTCTCAGCACTGGAGGTCAAACATCTCAACATTGTCATGTTCATCCAGACCCAGCCTGAGCCTCCTGGTGTCCCCAGGGACTCCAACATATGGCTCTGCTAGAGAAAGTCCCCAGGCCTGCAAAGGAGGTCGCATTAATATTTCAGATCACATTCAAGCACAAGTCCTTCAAGAGAGCTCCCAGCACTTCTCTGCGTACCTGGAAATCCTCTGTTCAACTGCTTCCTTACCCAGGCACACGTGGGGATGTGTCCAGCTGTGCTCTGCAGCTGCAAACATCTGCCTGGAGCTCTGCCACCTGCCTGGGCCAGCTGTGACCACACATTCTGTCACCAGTCAGATGATGAATGACACTGAGGAGTGTCGTGTGGAGGAAATCAGTGATCATTTGACAGCACAAGGGGACAGAGCCTCTACCTGCCCCAGGGGAGGCTCAGGTTGGACAGCAGCAGGAATTTCTCCATGGAAAGGGTGCTCAGGCCTTGGCAGGGGCTGCACAGGGAGGTTTGGAGTCCCCATTCCTGGAGGTGTCCAAGGAATGACTGGATGTGGCACTCAGTGCTCCGGGCTGGAATCGGTCACAGGTTGGACTCGATGGCCTTGGAAGGCTTTTTCAACCTTAATGACTCTAATTAAGCTAAAATATTAAAGCAGCTGAATTCTCTAATGGAAGTTATTTGGCCGTTCCCAATCACCAGAGCCCAAAGCTGTTCCCCTTTATCAGCCCTACAGCAGAGCAGGGGAGCAAAGCTCGTAGGGAGACCCAGAATCAGCTCTGCAATTGTCTCCAACAATTAAGGAAATTGGCCATTTCCGTACATTTTAAACTTCTCAGCATTCCCTGAAGATCTTTCCAAGAAATAAACCTTTTTATATGATCAATTCATCCAGCACAAGTGAGAAATACAGATCTGTATTACACACATCTCCTGGTCCAGGCAGCTTTCCAAAATACCTTTGCCATGAATTTCAACTAATTAAGTCATTTCCAAGGTACAACACTGCCTGGAAGAAGAAGTTAATGAAATGAGTATATGATCCTTTAGCTAAGCTTCGTAGCTGAGGAAAGAATTTGAGCCTGTCATCAGGTCAGTGTGAAATTATTCATGTCTAAGGCTAAAATGATTCTGAATTAGCCTTAAGTTAATAATATGCTTGATAAAGGTTTTCGTGGAAGGAAACCCTAGAAAAACCCTTGTGGAATTTTTAGTTTAGCTTTTTTTGAGATGGAATTTCCTAGAGGAAAGACGAGCCATGCAAACTGTGTCTTTGATCTGCTAAATTTCACCTAAAAATTTGTCATTAGCACTCACAAAAATTAATCTTTCTGCATCCAGAGTGATTTATACCATGCATGCTTATGAGATGTACATCTCCACGCTATATATGACAAAAAGTGGATTTGATCAACTCCACTCATCCTTCAGCAGCTCTGATCACTTCTGAAGGTACTTTGCCCTCACCAGTTCATTTTCATCTGAACTATTTCTTATAATCCCCATCTTTGTGCTTCCAGCAGCTGCAGAAGAACAAAGCCCTGCTCAAGAAACATTTCCTTGCAGGACATGTAATTATTAAATCGGGTTCTAATTACAGATCAGAAATTACAGACACTTCTTTAGTGAGAAAATACCCAGAATGCCATCGAGAAATTCAATGCCTATTTTGAAGTTAAACTAAGAGCATTTTGGTTTTAAAAAAGGAAGATATTTTGGGCTCAAATCATGCCTCCTGTATGAATTACATATGATTATATTTAAGGTGCTGCCAGGCATTAGTGTACACAAATATTACTTCCTATTAAAATATCTAAAAACATATGTCACTTCTGTGTGGCAGCAGCAGCCAGAAGAGCCACGCAGCCGGCATTTTCTGTGGGAAGAGGAAGGCAAGATGCCTCTGGATATGTTCTTTCTATAGAAATACAGCCATCAGCGTGCAGCCAAAGCCCTCGAGGAAAGCCCGAGCTCCAACATGAGCACTCAGCTCCCGAAAAGCAGCTGCGAGCCAAGGGGAGATTAAAGAGATTAAAGCAACCAGCAAACGCTTGGTGCTGGCTCCAGCTGAACCTCAGCTCCACAGCAGGGCCCTTGCAGCACCCAAAAGCCAAGGGGACGGGCACCAAAATGCAAAATACAGCACTGTTTGACCAAAGCGAAGGTTGATGGCTTAAAGCAGAGGTGATGTGGAAGTAAAAAGCTGTGGTTTGGCTCCAGCCCCCCTGGCAGGGAGCCCAGCACTCACCCGGGCTCGTTGTGCCAACAGCAGGGACAGGGGGACACCCACAACCCACAGGTGGTCACCCCACAGCCACACCCTCAGGGCTGGCATGGGGCAGCCAAGGAAAGGCCACCCCCAGTGATCCCAGCAAGGAGAGACCACCCAAAACACAGCCGGTGCAGCCAAGTGATGGAAACTGGAGTCAGGCCTGAACCACTTGGCCAAAGGCATCACCCTCAGGATGCCACAGGGATGGGTGGCCATGGCTGGGGTCTCCAGAGTGGAGCCCTCCCAGCTGCACCAGTGCTCCCAGTTGAGTGAGATGAGCTTCCACACGGTCCCAGGATGGGTCAGGCTGGAAGAGCCTGCCGTGGGTCGCTGGTGTCACCTCCCCTCTCCAGCAGGGCCATCCCAGAGCATGTGGCACAGGGTTGTGTCCAGAGGGGTCTGGAATATCCCCAGTGAGGGGCACTCCACACCCTCTCTGGGCAATCTGTGCCAGTCACCCCCACAGTGGAATTTTTCCTCTTGTTCTGGTGGAAATTCCTGCCCATCCATTTCTGCCCATTGCCTCTCATCCTCTTGCTGGGCCCCACAGAGCAGAGCCTGGCTCCAGGCTAAGGACATTTTTGGGATCTGCTTTTCCCAGTCAGCACAAAGAGAGTGGCTGTGGAAGCATCTTTATAGCAACCATCCTGTAAAGGGAAGGAAGGGAGAGGATCCAGGCCTCTGCTCTGATCCATCTCATCAGGCTCTGTCTGGGGGGGCTGGAGAAGGAAATGGGGTCACACCCAGCTCCAGCAGGCCCTTCCCAGCATCCCAGAGGAGGAGGGAAATGTGTGAGGAGAGCCAGAGTTACAGTTCATAAGATTCTGCTGCCATCTTCTGATGAGAAGACATCACATGGGGAGAAAAGCAGCTGCTGGGCAGTGCCACATCCCCTGTGCCCTGGAATGATCCCATGGGAAACTCAGCTCCTTTGGCTCCCAGCAGCCTCCTGGGATCATTTGGATAAATTATTTCAATTCCTGCTCCACACTTCAGAAAACAAGCCTGTGTGTACTGTAGTACCTCCATCAGTGCTCAGCAGTTAAACACCATCAAATTGTGTTTAATAGCAAATATTTTATCAATCAAAACTCCTCCATGCTTCAATTTCCAAAAATCAAAGGTTACATTAAAATTACAGCTTTAAATCTGAGGCATGAGTGAATTTTCTCCAAACAGTTAATGGATTTTCTTCAAATTTTACTTTGTTCTCTAAAAATATTTCAGTCTCTCACTTCATGGAATATTTTCGCACTGGTAGTTCTTGAAAATAAAAAAAAAGGGGACTTTATATAACATGCAGAAAAATCAACCTAGCATTAAAATAAACTTCTTCTGAGGATAATGATGAACAGCCTACTTCTCTTTTGCATTGCAGAGGCATCAGCCCTGCTCCCTTCTCAAAAGTACCGCGCACAACTTCAGCTAAAACACACAAAACAGCTCAACTGGAGCAGGAACAGTCCCCTTGCAGTGCCTTAAGCTGCAAAGTTTTTGCAGTAACTCAGAATTTGGGTTTTTCTGTGCCACAATGAAAATCAATCCGTGCATTTCTGTTCCAGTTCTAGCTGTTTATTTTATCCTCATTCCCCGTTCCTCATTGCAGGTGAACTGAAATATTCCTTTGAAAGCAGCTCCCTTTTGCTCAGTGGAATGTCACAATAAAAACACTTCAGAATATGGAATTGAGCCATTGAGGGGCTTTTGTTCCTTCTTGGAATCCCAGAATGATTTGGATTGGAAGAGCCCTTAAATCCCATCCATCCCACCCCTGCCATGGGGACACCTTCCACTGTCCCAGGCTGCTCCAAGCCCCAATGTCCACCCTGCCCTTGGACACTGCCAGGGATCCAGGGGCAGCCACAGCTTCTCTGGGCACCCTGTGCCAGGGCCTCCCCACCCTCCCAGGGAACAATTCCTTCCCAAAATCCCATCTCTCCCTGCCCTCTGGAAGTGGGAAGCCATTCCCTGTGTCCTGGTACTCCAGGCCCTCGCTCAAAGTCCCTCTCCCCTTCCTGCACTTGGGATAAACTTTAAATTCCCTTGTAGGTACTTCGAAATTCTTAATATTGTGCCTGAATATGTAATTAAACAATAAAATTTAAAAATCATCTGTTTGTATTCATTTTTTCTTCACTATTCCTGAACTTCAGTGGCCACCTACGTTTACCCCAGGAGCAAACACCGGCTGGAGTTGGGAGAAATTCTCTAATTGTGGAAGAGTTATTACAGCTCGTTTATAAATTTGGGCAAGAGAAAAGCTCTCTCCCAGTGCCATTTCCTGCCAGTGTCTGGAGAGGAGCAGTGCAATGTGTGTGAGAGTCAGGTTGAATCAATCCACGAGGTTCTCTGGAAGCTGGCACAAATTCCAGGTGTATTTGAGTCCAGCACTTTGTGGACACATCCAGTTTGTCCTGATTTCCTCACCAGATCCTCCCTGGAACGGACCAGGGATTTACCCCAAGCTTGGATAACCTCTCATGGAATAAATCACCAATTTCTCTTCAGCAATGAGCTCCACAGCACCAGACTAAAATTAAATTATGGGAATAATCAGAAATCCATAATATCCCATGGTTATTGCCAAGCTTTGTTTACTTCTACAAACCTAACTCCATCTGATTTAATTTCATCGTGTTTACACATCACACCCCGGAGTTCCTCAAACAGCAGAAAATGAGATTGACTCTTCAACAGGAAGTGATAATGGAATGCAAATCCATCAATTCCCAATGTAGCAGATTGCACTGTTTGTCATGGATGTGGATCTCCAACACCGGCACCACACACATCCTTAACTGGCTCACAGCTCATCCAAAGGGCTTTCATTTAATATATTCATCCTCCTGCATAATTGATTGATATTTCCTGCATAATTGCTCTTTTCTTTTTAAGGGTTTAAAGGTTTTTAGTTCATCTGTGTGGAATGGTTGGGGAATTTAGGCAAGAAAAGTCACGACCACACAGACACGGAATTCACTGCCAAAAAAAAAATCCATGTTCAGCAGAAGAGATTCGCTTTCCATGAATTATGTTCACTCTCAACCAACCTGCTGAGAAAGGTCACATCTAGAATACGGATTAATAATCAGAATTTTAAAAATAAAATAATTCCATTAAACTTCTCTCTTCCCGCTGCTTTTCAGGAACACAAATAATCAACAAGACCAAAGCCTTCTCCTCAGGCAACATTCCCCTTAGCCTTGATCAAATGGCTCTTCAACTGAGTTTTCCATCACAGGATATTTCAATCTCTGCTTGTGCAGCCTTAAAGTAGACAAAAACTTCTGTCTAGGCTTCCAAAGCAGCCTAAATCAAGATTCAATGAAAAATACAAATCTGGTCAAACATCCTGCAATGAATAAATGCCATGCAGAACTGTTGGCTTCATTTTCTGGAATAAGGCATGGAAAGGAGTCTGTTGGGCTGAAAAAGACCCAATCCAACAGCTCTGTCCCTAAACCATCACTTTTCCTGTGGTGCCCTCAAAGTTAGAGACCGATCCTGGTAGAAAACTCCATGACACCAAAATCCACCAGCATTTAGAGTTCCAGCAGTCTGAAATCACCCTAAACACATATTATGCTTAATTAGGACTCCCCTAACACTGATGAACTATACCCAACATAATAATATTTCTCCTAAATTCCCAGTTGGTTACTAGAGCCTTCCAGGTCTTCAAAATCCAATTTAAAAACCTATTTTCCCTTTTTTTTCCCCCCTAAGTTCAGAAATAGAAGCCTTCCCTAAAATTGCAGTGATGCCTCCAGAGTGATGATACCACAATGAAGGAAAACAAGAGACAAAATAAACAGCAGCCAGAGGCTAAAGCAGAATTTTCAAGATTACTCAATGCTGCGCTGTAGTTATCCCCTCACAGAGAAGATTTTAAATTTCAGGCAGAAATTCAGGTAATTATGGTTATAAAGAACACTGAGCCTATTGGAAGTTTACAAAACCGTAGAAAAATGGCAAATTTGGGACGAAATCACCTTGGTGACTCATAGAAATGCGGGTGTTTATCTACAACATGTTCAGAGGTGCCCAAAATGTTCTTCTTTGCCCAATTTCCTCTCTATTTTCCTGTTATCCATGAGGATCACCACATCCCATTCACTGAGCCAGGCAATGCCAACATTCCTGGTGTCTTTATTTCACCTGATGTTTATTTTGCTGGAATTTTGGGCACAAAAATAGCTTTTATGCCTACTTTTATTTAAAAAAAAAATTATTAAAGTGTAGGAAATGTCATGGTCTTCTAATAGCACAGTTAATTACTGATATTTTTTCCTATTAATGAAATGTCCTTAACGCCTCTCAACGACGAGCTCAGACAAATGTTGGGAGACATTTTTAGATGTCCTGTCCAGAATGTTGTGAAGATGATGATAAATAGACGTTCTCAAGGGTGTAAAGTATAAAAATCTCTTAGTCCTTACTGCTTAGTCCTTAACTATAAGGAGAAAACAAACTCCTAATGGATTTTGACAGATAATGAAGTCGCAGGGATGAAAAAAAAAAGTGTGCTGTTTGTCTTTGATGTATTGTTTCTTGAGGTGGTACCACAGTCTAATTTTGCTGCTAAAATTCCTCCCTGATAAATCACTTGGTGGTGACATTTAAATGAAGGCAAAAAAAGAAGAGGCTTAAAATTAAGAAGTCTTTATGAATATGTTGTTGCAGTGGATAAATGGATTTATAGCAACAGCACAAAAATCAATAATTCTATTAAAATGGAAAAGTGATTTTCTCCTTCACCCCACACCCAGTGGGCTGCAGGTTACTCTGAAAATACAGAAATGTAATAAATTGAAAAAACATCAGAATTAGGGCACTAAAAGTGTGAGTATGTGGGGTTAGGA
The DNA here is from genome assembly GCA_013398115.1 of Falcunculus frontatus. NCBI lineage: Eukaryota > Metazoa > Chordata > Aves > Passeriformes > Falcunculus > Falcunculus frontatus. The sequence continues at coordinate 192,950 of VZRV01000009.1, forward strand.
CACTTTCAATGAGTGCTGCAGTTACTTCTTAGAGCATCAGCAATCCAGATAAAATAAAGGTGGGGTTTTGCTGTCTGATGTTAAATCAATTCCCAAAAACGGGGCTGAAAATGAAACCAACTCCTCAACAGCGCTTCTTCCAGCCAGAGCAGCCAAAATCAACGGGATCAGGGCTTGGAACTGTGCCACAGCCCAGCTCTTCACACCACAAACCACTTCCAAACAATCCTTGGGCACAGAAAATGTTTGTGTTCCCTTCTGGGGGGAGTCACTGGAGTGACACAGCCCCAAAACCACCAGAGCCACTGGGGAAAAATGGGAATTAAAGTGACAGAACTGGTCCCACACTGACTTGAACTTGTGGAGTTTCCTTCTGCTCTTGCTTTTGGCAGGGCTGTGGAGTCAAGGAGGAACCAGAGATCTGGATATGAGCCCTTCAGAGAGTGGGGACTCATTTTAACTTCCAAAATTGTAGGGAGGGACATTCAGCCACTTCCCATGGGATGGGGGATGTGTGGGATGTTCCTACCCTGCACCCAGGGTGGTTCATCCCCCTGTGAGAGGTTTGTAAGAGCCTCTCTGCTTAACTGCTGCTTCAGGAGGTGTGGAAATCTTTATCCCAACCTGGTTCATCATCCTCCTTCCTATCTGTCTTGGGGTGACTTTATGATGTGTATCCCCCATCATCGCTCTATGCCCGGATATGATTCCTGTGCCTTTCTGTGCCTTTAAACTGAGCCCAAGAGAGGGGAGAGAAGGAAAAAAAAGGCCAGACGAACTTTTTTCAAAGCAGTCTGTGCTCCAAGGTCACCACTCCTCTGCGTCTCTCTGCTGTGGGGAGAAGAGTGGAGGAAGCACCCTTCCTGCTTTCCAGCCAGCTTCTTCGGCTCCGTTTCTTCAGGGAGAGATGGAGAGTTAAACCTTGTTTTTCTGGGACTTCAGATTCTTTTTTTTCTTCTCTTCTGGACTGGTTCAGAACATCAGAACCTCACCGGGGGACCTTCCCCCGGCCTGGAGGGGAGCCCCACGCCGACCCAGCTCCGAGGAGGACAGAGACCACACTCACAGAAGGACTCTCAAATCTTTCAGGTTTTCTCTCCACAGCGAGAGATTTCATTATTTAGCATTATTATTCTTTTCCTGTGTGTTTGTTAAATAAATAGTTTTCATTCTCTCTTTCACATTCCTCCGAGGAATATTTCTTTCCCGAACCTGGGTGGGGGAGGAGCAGCTATAACCTGTGCCTTCCTTTGAGGAGATGTTCCTTTTGGACGTTTCCCTGAATTTGGCCCAAACCAGCTCACTATCCCTATGGATAACTCCTGCACCAGAGCCCTCCAGTGGCCACTGAACCCAAGCAGAGCAGCAAAGGACTGTGCAGTGGGGGCAAATCCCACCTTTTCCTGATTGGACTTTCAGAAAAATAATCATTTCTTTCCATGTTTTATAGCCCTGATTGCCATGGGGCTCCTTCTCCTGGTTCCCCGTCGGCACATCTCCCATCTCCAGCTCTCTGCCCACTTCCTCCACCTGGAGTTTCCCAGCAAGTCCCTTCCCTCTCTCAGTTCCACCCCACAAGGGCAATGACCTTAAACTGCCAGGGGACAGGGCTAGACGGGATTTTGGGAAGGAATTCCTGCATGGGAGGGTGATGAGGACTGACATAGGCTTCAGCCAGAAAGGGCCACACCTGACAGCATCATCCAACTGCTTCTGCCACAGCAAAATAAACTTAAACCAGGCCTAGGTTTATTTCTTATCCTTATCCACCTCACAGCTAAAAATCCTCTTCCAGGAAGGTCCATAAATGAATTTCCCCTGAGTACAAAGGAGCCCATTACTTTCCGTGAGGTCAGCCAGGTGTTGAATAATCATATATTTAGTCCTTGCAGAAGGGATGTGAAAGCCTCCAGGCCAAACAGGAGCTCTGAGGGAGCACTACACCCACACGAACATGATATTTTTCTGTACCTGATGCTGTGAGATGCTCAGTCACACATAAATAATCAGAGCTAGGGCAGTGCTGAGATGAGACAACTGCTTTTAACCAGCGCAGAGCTGCTAGAGAAATACTCTCAGCAACAATTTTCTTAATTTGTCCTGCTGATAAATTCTCTGGGCAGCAGCTTTCTCAATTTTTCCTGCCATCGAGCACAGAAGTTTCTTTTCTATTTTAATTTTTGATAATGAAGAGCAGGTTCTTTTTTATTATTTAAACCCCCAGACTAAGCCTGGCTTTCAGAGAGGTCTGATTCAGACTTCATGCCTGAAGCTGCCAGCCCCATCCACTTGTGCCACCAGTGGAAATCGGAGAGGGAAAGTTCAGCTGCTGCCGATCCAAATGAAAATGGTTCCCTCCATTTGAAAGGATGTGGAATTTTATCCTAGATTGGATTTGACACTGTATCGCTAAAGTGAATATAATTCACTGTGATCTCCTTGCCATTTAGAACCAATGGCCCATTCATGTGTAAATGCACAGTGAAAGGGGGAAAAAAGTACAGCAAAGACAGACCATAATGTCATCTGTATCCAAGCAATCACTTCCATTGTGTTCCCGGGATAAAAGGAGAGGTAAATATTAAACAGAAATAGGACTGTGGTTTTACAGGCATTCAGGAATGTCCATTTTAGTACCAAACCCAGTCACTCACTGTATTTCTGTGTGTCGGTCCTTAGTCTGCAGACCACAGGAATGGATAATAAAGGCAAATTCTGTTTAATACTGAATCCCACCTACTCTGCAGACAGAAATGAAGCATTCCTGCAGGGAAAAATCTTAGATAATTCCACGTATCTGCCACAAAAAGATCCCAGAGCAGGAGCCCTTAGATGGGAGTGTGAAGAGCGCAGTGAAGCAGCTTCCTCAGCTGTGGATTCCAGGGGTGTTCTGAACACAAGGGCATGGAAAATGATTGAAAGAAATTTCCTTATCTATTTATTAAGCCAGAAGCCAAGGGTTAACTGAGGCTTACAGCGCTGAGGGAACAAGGAGTGACTGATAGAAAGATTAATTTTAGAATAATAAGGTATGGAAATATTGAAGGCCAGTCCTCAAATAAAATAATCATCATGAGACAGGGCACAAATGAGCAGGGTGGGGAAAGTGGCATCCAAGAGATAAAGGCAGAAGCCTCCACATTGCCATAATTTTAGTTTAAAAGACCCTGATTTGTTTATAGAGCCAGGTCCAAAGGTTTTTAGACACCACAGTTTCAACCCAAGCTCAGCCACTCCTGGGTGAGGAACCCTGAGGTTCCTCCTGCAGTGGAAAACCTCCCACATTGGTGCCCTGGTTTGAAAAGTAAAATACAAATAAATAAACAAGCAAAAGAATCACTAAAATGGGCTGTAAATAATCTCTTTGCTTCAGTGGTCTTTAGGTGAGGGCCCAAGAGCTTCATCCTGAAAATCCTTCCCAAATTGGAGAACTCAGGAAGGAGCTGGCTGGGTTTTTCCATAGCATTCTTTTACTGGGGAAAAAAAAAACCAGTCAGAGCTCATCTAGTTTCTAATCACTCCTTCCCTGTCACCGTTTCTAATCTAGATGTGATTTTATGGAAAAGCCTGCACTCTCTAAAGGGTCCAAATGGTGGGAATTCACTGCTGGAGGGTTTTGTTCCTGTACAGCCCTGCCTGGCTCCGACTGCTGCTCACTTCGGTACAGTTGTAGATGATTACAAGAGTCATTAAGCAGCATAAAATCATGCATGCTGGCTAATTAATGTGGAATTGATTCTCCTTTCAGTTTCATTTTTTATGCCTGTTGAACTCCACCGAAATCAATAAAGGCAAGCTCAGTAAAGACTGCAGTAAAATTGATGTAAGTGAAGGATGTCGGGTTGGAGTTTAATGAGTTATAAAATCCAAAGAAACAGAAAGAGAAAATCAAACTTTCAGCTCCATCCATGTATTTATTAGGATTGTACGTGATCAGGAGCATTTGGGAAATTTTCCTCAACATTAGAGTCCAAGCGATGTGTTGGAGTGATGAAAGCTCTCAGAGTGATGTAAAAGGGGATGAAGACCCCAAAAAAGCTCAAGCTGAGGCTCTGGAAGTTTCTGTTCTTTACTCCCACCACAAACCCACTCCAGATTCACAAAGAACCTTCCCAAACTTCCCTTCCATTTGCCAAGGGTTGGAATCTCCATCTCCTTTCAGTACCAGCCTTCAGCATTCCGTCTTTACAGATCTCAAGTCTAAATGAGGAAGTTCTAACCAAATTTAAACCACAGAAAGGATTTAAAAATTAAAACCTCACCTGTGCATCCTGCTATTAAAACTTGATCCAAACAGTATCTCATTGATTTCCTTTCTCCCTCACCCAACACTGCCCCTCTCAGAGCAGTGTTTCCCAAACTTTGGTTAAATACAGCGTTTTTTAGCCAGCCCAGGAGCGTCGCCGTGCTGTGACACATGAAGCGGGGCTGTCATGTCACATTATGGGATGTGACACAACATAACTTGATGGGCAAACTTGATATGACACCACGACTCAAAGCCATTCGTGTTTCTCCAACCACAGACTCTCTGTGAGAGACACACACAAAAAATTTGCTATTTATCCTTTTTTTTTTTTTTAGCTACGGATTCAGCCCGTGACCTTTCAGGGCTGGCTGGAAATGAGCAGTGCCAGATTCGCCTGCCTCGAATGTTTTGACAACAATTCTGCTGATGAAAGGATCAAGTTGTTGCCGTGCTCAAAACCAACGTGGCTCTTTACAGAAATGAAGAGTTGGCTTCAAAAATGGTTGTGTTTTACAGCCTTAATGACATTAGAGCTGGACAGAGCATGCCTTTCATCCCCGTTCCTTCACAGTTTTGGAAAACCAAATTATAAAAATGAAAGAACTTCAGAAATTGCTGATTCCTCACAGGAAAAAAAGCAAAAAGCAAAAAAAAAAAGGTCAGATTTCTAAAAGCTGTGTTTAGGTTTTTGCCCTCCGAGGCATTTTCTATGGATAGATTCACGGCAGCTTTAGCTCAGATTCCCATCAAAAGTTAGCCCCAGCAATTAGGCAGAAATACAGGAATATTCCTGTCAGACACATTCCATGAGAACCACAGCAACACAGCCTCTCCTCAGGGCACATCTATTTTTTAAATGGAAATACACCCAGAATGAGCTGAGTTTTCTTCAGCCTCCCAGCCCAGAGAAGGTGCAGGAAGGGCTTTTTTTATCCAGCCTTGCTCATCTATGATAGTTCTGTAAACTGTATTTTTCCTGAGGAGTCATCTGGAATTTATAACAGGCCAAAAATGGAGCCTGGGTAATTGGTCTGAAGAGGTTTCTTATTCATCCTCCCTATTTTTATATTTAATACGAATTACCCAATGCCAGTCTCTCCAAATCACACGCGAGGTGTTTAAAAATCAATTTTTACCTCATCCCTGCTAATCAATGATATTATTTTACCTTCGATGGCAATTTTGGGAGGTTTGAACCAGATGCCTGCTTATTCCTTCAGACAAATGGCACGGATTCATCCCCCTGGAACGTCTGCAGCAGCAAGAAGTGCCAAAAACCACCCATAAGGTGTGTGCACAGCTCATTCTGCTGTAGGACCTTATTCCCTGGGATATATCCACTGTCCACTTGCACCAGTGGAGAATTCCTCAGTGCAAGCAGCTGGATTTGCATCCAACAGAACAATATCCACTCTTTCCACACATTCCTCAGATCGGATCAAGAGTTTTGCCAAAAAAACCCCCAAAATCGCCTCACGCTTTAGGCTTTAGATTTATTGCGTACGGACAAATATGAATCAGTTGTAATTTATTTTTTTAAAAAATCGGGATCCAACTCAGTGTTCAAAGGGAATTCTCTCAGCTTTTTCCCTCCCTAACTGCAGCTGCTGACTCACTCAGCACCAGCTCTTAGTTGCTAAAATTTATGACAACGATAAAATGTTGAAGTCAACCTTCCTTGCAGCCTGCAGCTCAGGCTGGAGAGCTGTTGGAGTCCAAGGCACGCCTCTGGCTGCCGTGGGAGGTCAGGACATGGCTCGGGCTGTCCTGGGGGGTCAGGAGCCCCCAGCAAGGGGGGCCCCGACCCTGGTAAAANTCTTCTTCTCCTTCTCCTCCATGTTCTCTAGTAGTTGTGGCATAAATGATTGGTAGAGTGAAAAAGAGGTAGAAATTATGTGCCTAGAATAGGTGCAAATTAATTGGTGTAAAAGAGTAAATAATAAATACGTTGTGAAGAATGGTTGGATCTTGGAAAGGGCACAAAAAGGACAGGGACGGCCCAAGACTGGGCAGTTCCCGCTTGGTTTTGGCTGGCATCAGATGTGCAACCAGAGCTGAGAGCAATTTAGAGATAAGAAGAAATAAACATCTTGAAACAACACCTACAGGCGTCTCTCATCTATTTGGACTCGAGGTAAAACTTCCCAGAGGTGAAGATAAGAACCAACATTTGTGCAGAGAGCTGAACTCCCACAGAGAGCAAGCAGTGGAAATCCAGGGAAGTGACACAGGGAGAGTGATGTTGAGATGATCCCACCCCATCATCACCAACCAAACCGTGTCTCTGCTGCCTGCATTTATTTCTCTTTGCATGCTCGAGGTGATGTCAGTCTCAGGGAGCTGAATCCCGGGGGATTTGGGTTCATTGGCAGCTCTGGCACGTGCTGAGGGAGGAACAAACTCAGCATTCACCAGAAAACTGCTCAGAAAGGGCTCCTGGAGTTACAGAATACCCTGAGTTTGAAGGGAGCCACATGGACCATCGAGTCCAGCTCCTGAGGTGGGAGCAAGGGTTGGAAGTTGGGATGGGGCTGCTCTTCATTGCAGTCACCAAACTCGGGAAAATCTCATTTTTCCTTGGAAAATCCTATGGAATCTGAGTTTTGTTCAAATATCTTCAACAGAGTCCAGAGCCACTCACAACACTTGGGTGGTTGATCCACTCTCTCTTCCTACCCCCTGTCTTTGGCCTCTTTATGTCTAATTAAATGAATTTACACTGATTGCGCCGGTTATTAGGCAAAAAGGTGAGCAGAGTGGGAGCTGAATAAGTATAATAATAAATCAAATAATAAAGATAATAATAAAGATTATAAAAACTCTGCACTCAACAGGTCGAGCACCATGTACCAGGCTTATCCCTGCCAGTAAATCAAAATTAAATGGCAGCCATTTGGTGAGAGATTTGGATTAAATATTGGGAAGGAATTGTTCCCTGGGAGGGTGGGGAGGCCCTGGCACAGGGTGCCCAGAGAAGCTGTGGCTGCCCCTGGATCCCTGGCAGTGCCCAAGGCCAGGCTGGAGCAACCTGGGACAGTGGAAGGGGTGGAATTTGATGAGTTTTAAGGTCCCTATCAACCCAAACCATTTGGATTTTGCACAAATGGTCCCCACTCCCATCAGTGGGGCTTTACCTGGAGAGCAGAGAGAGATGAACTATTTAAGGGCAGCTTGACCAGGAGGCAAAGAAAGTTGGGACAATCCACTGGAAGCCCCTGGACGTGGAATCCTGGATATTTCCCTGCCTCTTTCGATGGGTCAGACACCATCCAGTGACTCAGGCTCTGAGTCAGCCCCGCCACCTCACGCTGCTGCTGTGGCCTGCAAGAACCACTTTATATAAGCTGGAAATTTCACTTCATTAAGCAACCCACACACTCTAATTGGTCATGTTTTATTCCGTGCCTCAGCCCTCTCTCGGTCACCTGATGCTCTGCAAAGCAGCTGAAAATCAAATTCTATCCTCCAGAAACAAATGTTGCAGGGCCATTTTTACTGCTCATTTCTGGGGGGGGTGGGACATCATTTAGGTGTTTAATTAACTCCCAGTTATTTTTCAGACTGTTTAGTTGGCCTGGGAGGAATTTCCAGTGCTGTGGAATTATCCAAAGGAGCAACAGGAGGAAAAATGGGATTTCTATTTTAGGAAGCCAATCCCCAGTGGGCAGGCAACTGCCAAAGCTGTTCTTGCCTTAATGAAGGCACGTGGATCATCTGTGGGAGCTTTTGGGAAAGAATTCTGTGTTCTCATTGTATTCTGTTGGAAAAATCTGCCTGGGAAAGCAGTGGAGTGACCATTCCTGGAGGGATGGAAAAGCCACTGGAATGTGACACCTGGGGACAGGATTTAGTCAAGATCCCAGTGCTGGGTTAAGGCTTGGACTCGGTCTAAGAGAGCTTTTCCAACCTGAAATTCCACCATTCTCTGATCCCTGAGATTGCAGGACACACCACACCGTGAAACACATCCAGAGGAGTTTCTGCTTCCCAATCCCAGCCCCGTGATCCCCTGGGATGCTGGAATCAGCTCCCAGCACTCCAAGGCAGCTGCAGGAACTCCCGGCTTTAATCCAAACCCACGGTGCTGGCTCCTTATCTGCCTCCCACTGTTGATAGAAGTCTAAGAGTCTCGTTTAGATATTTATAAACCATTAATAAATCATTAAACACTAATTATATTTCCTTTCTTTTCCCTCCCATTCGAGCTGCTCCTCTTGCTGGTCCTCATTGCCATGAATATTTCCAGCCCACGAGCACATTCCAAGTAACTATTCCATGAAGGATGGCATTTAAATCATTTACAACCAACAAATGCTCTCAGCCATCCTAGCAGACAGCATCTGTTTATTTAAATGATCTGAGAGGACTCATTAATCCAGAGCACACAATAAAATTGTCAGTTTGGGGCACGCCGTGGGTCAGGAAATGTTGTTTCCAGCCTTGACAAGGCCCAAGGAAGATCCTATCTTGTGCTGTTAAGGATTTATCCAGAGAAGCTGGATTTTCCAGCTTTTCCCTGCCTTCTAGATATGTATTTTTACAACTTTAAAAATACTCGTGGCTGTCTCGTGCCTTCAAAAGAAGTGTCACAGCAGCCACTTCTGTTTCCAGAGGATTTTTGCTCCAGCATTTGCCCAGAGCAGCCTCATTTCCCACTGCACTGGAGCACAATGCTGCCACAATAAAACGTGGAAGAAAACAATTTTCTTGACCCCAGAGAGGTTCACCACTGACCAAAGTGTTTAAGAGAGTCACAAACCTGTATTGGCACTGACAAAATCAGATTTTACCTCACAGAGGCATCAGGATACTGTCCTTTATTTTGCCTTCCTGGCTCATGAAAATATTTCAAGCTGATTTTTTTTTTTTGCAAGAACAATTCCCTCTTATTTTGTAACTGAGTTCATCTTAACATTTCATAACAGAGGAGTGCAAGAAGGAAAAAAAGTTTCGTGCTGCTCCATTCTTAAAAAGCTAATAAAACTCTCAGATACTGCGTTTCAGATATTAAAAAGTTATATTTTCTTTCAGAAAAACAGAAAGCCAGAACTTTTTAACCAATTGAAATGTGTATTCACACAGCAGCTAAATTGGGATCTCATGGCTGGAATGAGAACAGAGAGATTTTTTTCCCCTCAAGCTTCCAAAACTGATCTCCCTGCTTGATTTGTCTTACATTGAGCACAGGTACAGCTAAAATAATAAATTAAAGCGTTTAGCTCTGCTTTCAACATTCATTTCTCACCGTGATGTTTTAATAAAGCATTTTTGTCATTAAGCTTATTATAAATGCCACTATTCTTTCTCTGCACCTGGTTCACTCCCTCCAAGGGAAAACTTTGAGCGAATTCACAAGAAACCTGTGGATTTTGTCTCAACACAAACTTCTGCTTCTTCCTAAAAAACCTTTTCCTGGAATAGGATTGAATAAAAAGGGGGAAAAAATCTGTGTTTTTACAATTCCTAAAACGAGAACATCTTATAAACATGATTTAAATGCTGGTGGGGAGGGCTCCTGTGCCAGGTCCTTGCTGTTCCTGCCCTGTGGGGAAGGATCAGGAACAACAATCCAGGGAAGCAGCGAGGAGAGCAGGAGAATCCATCCCTCCCAAGGCTGCAGTTTGTTCTGAAAGCTTCCATCAGGACCCTGCTGGTGATGCCTCCT
>VZRV01000011.1:0-262203 GCA_013398115.1 Falcunculus frontatus
GCTGCGAGGCTTCGAGCTGTCCATTTTCAGGACACTTGAGCAAGCCGCCTGCTTGGCCAGCCGGGCGGTCAAGTGGTCAGCGGCACTCTAGTGCATGCATGAAGACTGACTGTTTGGAAGGCCATTATGCTCATGGAATTCCCCATGGAGCAGATGAACAATCCTTTCATTTTATGGTGGTGACACCTGAGGCACCTGGTGTGTGCAGCTGTCCAGCCTGCACCTGGATGGTGGCCTCAGAACAAAGTATGTGCTGTAGTCACTGTAGCCCTATTTAAGCAACCAGAGCTTGACATCTTTAAAAGTTATGACAGGATGGTTTCCTATGCATATAAGTACTTAAGGAAAATGTATAGTGATTCTCCCTCTTCATGCCAGCAAGGAATCTGTTTTAGCATTCATTTCTATTATGGTAGCAGTTGTCTCTGAGGTGAGTCCTTGCATATCTTGCATTAAATACTGTCTAGCTGGTTAGTACGTAGAATTGATTTTGGAAAAGCCTTCTTTAGATTTCTTGATAAGTATTAACTGGGAAGCGCTTTATTTTGGTTTGGCTTTCCTTTTTTCTTTTTTTTTTCTTTTTTTTTTTTTTTTTTGGTGGGGTGTTGTTCATAAATTCCAGTTTTATCACCCAGAGTACATTTGTATGGGTTTCAGGACGTATCTGGCTTTCAGCTTACTGGTATTAACTCTGCCCTTTTGAATTCGATTGGAATTGACTGCATTGAGAAGTAAAAATCTTTACCTTAAAACCAGCTTAAGGGCAAGGAATGAAGATCCCCAATTCTGCTGGTTACCCCTGACACACTTGCCTTTAGCATTTCAACTATTTAAGATGAAAATCTTAACAGGTAAGAAGCAGCAGCATTTTGCTCACTATTCGTGGATTAGAAGCTTGATTTTCAAATTGCAGATATATAAATTGTAACCTGCAGAATGGTTAAGAAAAGCACACTCTATAGACGGCTTCTAAGCCTCTAAGCAGTTACAAATTCCCTGAACCAATTCTGGTAACAACAATCATTTCCTGTAAGTAGTGATGTGCACTGACCACATTTTATCTTGGCTTCTTACTGCAGACTGTAGTAAAAAGCAACTTTTTAATAAATTCCAATTAACCAAAGGCAAACAAAAGTATAATTTAGTCCATTCTCTAACTGTGTCTCTCTTCATTCAGGTGTTGCAGATGTTGTTACACAAAGAGCAATAATGTCAATAATTTTTTCCCAGTATTAACTTTGAGAAATAATGAAAGAAACTTGTTGGAGCAAAGACGTTGGACTGAGAGTAATAGGATATGACCAGAGCTATTTTTTGTTCAATTTTTGTAGCAAGAAGTTGCTTTTCTAACAAAAACACTGAGCTTATGCACAAAGGTATAGCAGAGGGAAGAATGATAATACAGGTCATAGATATTACAGCTTTTAAATGCTGTAATCTAGCATTTAAGACATTAGGGGGGTTTCAGTCCCTGATTCATGCTGAAATGAGAATTCAACATTGCTGTCGTTTTCATAGGTAAACTTACTTCTTCAGAGCTTGTCTGGTTTAGAAATAGTTAGTTGCTAATCATTAGTTGCTAATATTCAGCTAAATATGCAAGTGTCCATGAACACTGTATATGCACATACACATAAACACTTGGCTGTGTTTGGAAAGAGGTTTTGGTGTAAGAAGTATTTCATGATTGCAACTGACAAATGCTACTTCATGACTTAACAAAGAAGAGCTCTGGGCCCTGGTGTTTACACAGCAGTGCAGAGGAGTGCTTTGTTAAAATGCCTGAGTAAGAAAATACAATATATTCCTCTGAGCTGTCCCAGCAGTCTGGGCAGTCTGCTCAAGTAGCAGCCAGAGACTCTGAACTACACTGCAGTAATTATTCCTTTCAACAACACCAAGAATATATACCATTTATCAGTATTTCGCCTTAACGCACGCAAGCCCAGGCTGCCGGATAGCTCGGGGGTCAGCTTGCTGCGTCCTCAGTGAGGTGGCGACAAAGGAGTTTGAGGACCGGCTCCCCACCTGAGAGAGCTTCCTCTGGGCAGGTGATCGGGCGCACAGGTGGAGGCAAAGAAGGAGAGAGGGGACTCCTCGTATGGTAATCCACGTGAAGGTTTATTAGCACAGCACGGCAGGGATGAAGAGCTGAATTTTAAGGAGGGGTTCATACTTTTGTACTGGGGGCAGGACAGGTGGGGATAAGGGAAACAGCCAATAAAGTTGGAGATAAAAGACTAAGGGGACAAATGAGGATGGGACATAGGAGGGACTTGGAGGAGGAACCAATGAGGTGTTGAATAAAGCAGAACTTCCTAGAATATATACATATTAATAAAGGGGAATGAATATTAATAACTTGGTACATAAAACAGGGAGGGGAAAACATGAACCAACCATAACTAAGTATGAAAAACATGAAACTGGGGGATTGTGGGCTCTCACCCTAACCAAGGATTGAGAGAAGGGGCTTAAGCCTTTGACCACCAGGGGTTGGGACTGGTACAATCTTTAGGGGTCTGGGTGGCTTTGGGTGACTCTGGCCACCTACTCTACCCCATCACCTTTTCCGAAAATGGATTCTGTGCTATTTAAAGCTACATTGTCAGAATTTTAAATTAAACTGTATGTAGTTGGTCAGCACTTTTTGCTGCTGGTGACAGAGGAGAAGATTTCTGAGCACTATGAGGGAACCTGAATAAGAGTTATCTATTACATCTAAGACACAAAATTCCTTTTTTCTATTCTGTTGTTCATGCACATTTCTCTAGCTTCTGCAGCATAGACTTTCGTGCAAGTTGGTTTACTGAGAACTTACCTTAAATATGTGGATAATTAAGACTATCTTGTGCAAGTTTGAGTTCTCCTATCTTTATGATGGTTATGATGAAAAATAAGGGATTATCCAGAAATTAACTTCCTGTTGTGATCTACTTGGCTAAGGCCAGAAAACCAAGATATGATAGACTTTTTCAGTCAATAAAAAATCAGGTGATTAAAACTCATTTAAGAAAAAACATAGAAACAAATCTGCAAATGCAAAAACATAGAAACAAATTTGCAAGGCAGGAAACCAAAACATGGCTGTGGTTAGACAGTATAAAATTATGGTTTGGGGACCTTCCACTCTGAATCAAAAATGCTATGGCCACATGATGCAAACCCCAGTCTGGTGTGAAAGTGTTCTGCTCATTCAGATTTATTCAGGAATTGTGATGGGTTTATTTCATAGTGGCTAGCAATGCCAAACTTTGTATTCTCTGCCATTTGCATAAACTCTCCATTGAGTATTCTATTCAACTTTATAGAAATCGTTCTAAATTTCCATGAATTTTTAGACAATAATGCATTTTTATGTTTCTTAAGCTCTTTGGATAGAACTGTATGGTAGGAATACAATTATCTATAAAATGTTACAGGTTCAGCCTCTAAGCTATATAACATTCTGTTAAATTCCTTAAAGCCAAGGAATTCCTTAAAGGTTCAGTGGAATGATTTCTGAATTAAAGCTCTATGAAAAGTAACAGAACATGGCATAGCAGTTTCAGAGGAACAAACTCCTCCAGGTTTGCTTCACATGAGAGTTTTGTGCTCTCAGACTTCTTTGGCTGTAATTGATTTTTTTTTTTTAACTTTAGGAAAAAATAAACAAGAAAAATAAACAAAACCAACACCAAAATACCTGTTATAACAATAAATTATCTCCACACACCTGATAATAGAGATGAATTTCCCATTCAGTATATAAATCGTGTGCAGCTCTCTATAATGCCTGCTTAAGTCAGGTTGATATAATCCTATTTGTTTCATTGGACCGTGTAGTTGCATTCAATTCTAGTGCAATGCCGGTGAAATGGACTCTAGGGGTTAATTTGGACAAAATAATATGACCTTAAAGAGATTTCTAGAGAACAGCATTTCACCTTCACTATCTGCCTTGGAAAAGAGTGCTTGACTTTTAAATGACACTTTTAAATTGGTCCTTTTGCTCACCCCCTTATTATCTAAGTAATTGCTGCATATGATAAATTGGTTGATAGTCACTGGATTTAATCTAGGTGAGACTTCATGAGACTTTGAAGAACTTGCATGTTATTTAAATATAGAAAGCTTCTTTCTATATTTCTCTTTCTTTAGGGTAGTTTTTAGTGTTTATGTGAAGTGTTATTTCAGGGGTGAATGGTTTCTCCTTCTAACTCGCTTTGGTGCCTACGTTTATATCAATATGTTTGTTACTGAGCAGTCATGTCTCTGACTGTGAAGGCTTTGTTGTCAACAACTTGCTGCTCTGAGAGTGATCCAATTTGTTTCCATTCTAGATGAAGGCACAGCCAAACAGGAATTTGGTTTTCTGTTTGCGTACGCTGCATGGGCACAGGAGTGACAAAGTCTGAAGGAAATTGTAAGGACTTAGCTGCAAGCAGTGACAGACAGAACTTTTTCCACTGTGTGTGTAGCCTCTGTTTCCTGAACTCATAGGGATGAGCCTCACTGTGGTTTTCATCATCATTTGACCCTTACAGTAACCACCAATCTGTAAGACTGAGAAAATGAACACATGCAACAATGGTCTTGTGTCTGACCTGAACTGAATCACTGATCCCTGCTTATCTCAAGAATGGATTTTATAGATGTTATTTGTTTGATTTTAAGCAATTGTAAAAGCAGGAAAACAAGTAACTGAGAAGTGCTGAAAGACAGTCAAACGTATCCTAATGATTTTCTGAACCTTGTAATACAATTTCTATAGATCTCAGAGCTTTAAATGTGTGGGACTAAAAGCAAAAATTTATTTTCTTCTTTGCCCTTATTAACCTTAATGGTTAGCAGCAAAAGTTACTGAGGTAATTTGAGAGTGTTGACATATCCATTTCAGGTAGTCAGTGTAAATTCCAGTTTTTCGGAGTTAATTTTTGAGTAACACTTTCAAAGCATTTTAAAACAAGTATATTTGGTAATGAGGTTTTTCTTTCTTAATTAGTGGAGTTCAAAATCTCTGTAGTTCATCCCTTCAAATTCCCAGGCTAACTAACATGTTCATTGCCATGTAATTGAGCTGGGGCTTGAAAGAAAAGGCAAAAGCAGTGAGTTGTGCTCCTTTGAGAGACATCCTTCCAAATGATATCATGCTTAGAATCACATCTTGATGCTGAAACCCACTCCAAAAAGTTAGAATCCAAGTGTTTCAAATCTCAAATTTATGACTGTGGTATACACAGTAGCACCCCAGTTTTGGTTTTGGGTGGTGGTTACAGTCTGATCTGGGTCCCTGAGGGGTCCATAAACATGGTCTATTTTCATGTCTGTGATGGCATTGGGGTTTTCCTCCTGTATTATTCTGTGGAAGCCCAATGAAATGATAGCCCACACTTCTCAGATTCTGCAGTAAGCTAAATTTGTAGGCCATGCTTACAGTTCTATCATGAGTTTATACTAAACCAAGTTTTATCACAAGAATATTGTAGTTCTTTCTGTATATCAGAGATATGAAGCTTTAAGCCATGAAGATTTAGACTTCTGAGATAGGATTAACTTTTTAATAATTTGGTCCTTGATTTCCATTTTCTTTTTAGAAACTGTATTTCATTATGTTTGTCTTAAATAGCTTCCTACATTAGTGCATTAGTGTTGCAGTCTGTTGTTTCTGCGTTGGCATGGCAAGCCGCAGCCTTCCCGGAGAGCGCTGCAGGGCGGCATCGGGGAGAGAGCGGCTGTTCCGCTTCCCGTAGCCCTCCCGGGCGGCCCCGAGCCCTTGCTCCGGCTGGCTGCTGACTCCACAACACGGCAGCGATAAAGGAGGTGAGAAGAGTCTCCACATGGGGACTACACGACTTTAATCACATGGTGATGAACAGCTTCCCAGAGGCAGAGAGAACATGGCAGCCCATTTTGGGTTTTATATGGGGATGAGGGGACGGGGAGAGCACAAGGATTACTGGTTTCAGGGTGCAGGGGTGGCACATGGGTGGAGTTGGGGTACCAGAACCAATGGGAAAAACCCGAGGGAGTGGCCAGGACCAGGGGCAGGGAAGCGAAAACAATATGGGAAGGGCAGGCACTTAGTAGGAAAAGGAGTGGGGAAATACAGCACTACACATTAGTTTTAATCTGCCACTGATGTTGGATATTTAAATCAAAAATCTGCCAACTTTCAACTATAATCAAAACTAGATATCTTTTTTAAGGTTTGGGCGATTTATAGAGCAGGTAGCTACATTTAACATTTTAAAGTTCTTTTAGGATATGTTTTGGAAGGGGTTATACTTTCAGTGTGCATGATAAAAAGCAAATTAAATGATTCACCATTCATAATAAACCTGCTCTAGCCTACTCGGTATTTCTACTATGGATTTGTTTGTGTGCTGAGAATATCCAAATCAAACCTTTGCTCGTAGCTCCCCTTTCCCCACCAATGATGATGAGTAGAGTGATGTTGCTTCTTATCCTGCTTGCTTGAGTTCTCCATATTTAATTTTCAAAACACTGCCAAGGGAAGCTAAAGACTGTTTAGAGGACTGGGGTAGGTCTCTTTGTTTCCATCTACTAATTTGTTCTGTCTTGTTTGTTTTCTTTATTTTTCCCCTATATTTGGCAGGCAACAGACATGAATTTGACTGTGTTCTGTTGAACAGCCGCCACTGCCTCAAGCTGTTTCAGTCACTCACCTTGCCAAAACATTTTTTCTTTCCAGTTTTTTCTCCTTGAAAAAGGGAGGGAGTTTGGGGCAGAGATTGTCACCTGAGAGTTACTTTGGGACTAACTGGGTTGGTATCACAAGGTGAAATATTTTTATCATCCTGAAGTGGGGCAGAAAATATTGAGAAATTAATAAACAAAAAATCCCGCAAACATACGTTATCTCAACCGAAACGGTTTTGGTTTCTATTACTGCTGTCTCATCAGCGTATCTTTAAAGTTAAATTGCAAAGTGTTGCTTGAAACAGGAACTTATTTAAATTAGATCCATATCCTAATATGCCATCTTTAGTTTTCATTTAGTAATTGTACTATGCTTAGAAATGTATCACAACTGATTTTACTTTGCTACCTGTTTCTATCTGAAGAGTTCACAAAAGTTTAAAAAAAAAATCAGAAAATACCCCATCTACCCATAGTAGCTGGAATCCTTCCATATGTTGGTAACTTTATAACAACAAGTATATAATTAACTATTTACTTTACCACCTACCAATGTCTTGCACTTGTTTTAAAGTCTTCTGTTTAAAGATTATCATCTTGCTCCATAGACCTCAAAATCCTGGTTTGCAGGGGCAGATAAATTTTCATAGAGGTTAAGATATGGGACATTTACAAATGCAATAGAAATTTGGGGTTATTTGAAACTATAAAATAATATATTTTATACTATAGAGTTTCTGAATCATATTTCCCCACCCTGTGCTGCAAAGGGAGAGCTCCATTCAAAGCATTTCTGCTATGACCCCATGAGAGCTTTGTTCCTCCTGCTGTGTATTTTTTAATGTGCTGTCTGATGTGGAAGACAGTTTAGTGAGAATTCTGATCATTAATTCAGATTTAACTGCTGAAAATGAACAATTGGTAATTAAGTGAATGTGATGTGATGAATAAATAGTTGATGTAACAAATAGCCAAAATGCAGTTAATTTTTTAAGCAAATATTTTAATTGTTTGAGAAAATGTTTTGTAATACAAGCAACAAGACTTTGCTCTACTATTTTTAAGTGCAATCTCAGTTTATTTGAGAATGACTTGCAGTGTTCCTAAGAAGGCAGGCTTCAAGGTCAGACTTAATCAAAAGGTAGATTAAGTCTATCATTACATGTTTGGCTAGAGAGATAAAAACAGCCAACTTTTTAAATCTCAGTTACTACATAGCTGTTCTAAAATTTACAGTTTATTCCCTATGCACAGCATGGAGTTGCAAGTCATTAGGAGAATTCAGTCTTTCCTTGAAATATACCATCATGGATTTATTTAAAAGTTTAATCATGTTCCCTCTTTTATCACAGTTTCCATAATTTTATCTTATACAGGAAAAAAAAGCATTAATGAAGTCATGATTAACACTCCACATTTTAGCAAGTAGTATTTTAATAGTAGCTATTGTGCATAGAGGGTGTTGTTGGAAAGCTTCTGCTGTCTGACTGTGAACAGCATTTAATTAGAAATGCAGCCCTGGACCAGGAGGTGAACCTGTGCTCCCAGCTGCGTCTGCTGGCAGCTCTGCCCAGGGGCAGTTTGGGGACCCAGGGTATCCCCTGAGAACAGGCTGGGTGAGAGGTACTGCTGCTTGGGGAGAGCTGATCCTCCAGCTCAATGGGCCCTCACTGGTGTGCTGGGACCTCAGCACTCCTCCTCCTTTCAACTCTGGAGTAGTTATGGATACTGAGGTGCTTCTCTAGTAAGCAATGCCTGTAATGGGAGTGGAATTAACTCATTCATGGAAAAAAAAAATTTCTCATTCATTTTCCTCCACTGAGTCTAGGGTGGAAAATAAAACTGCTAGTGATAGGTTACATTTTACCTTCAGTGAAATCAAGTTCCCTCTTTTTCAATGTAAAAAAAGCTAGGGATACACTAGGTTCTCTTGTAATTACTATTCACAGTGTTTTGCTAAAAGAAAATAATTGGAAACTGTTTTTTCCTAGGGACTTCGAAGCATGGAGTAAATGAAGTCTCAGCTTCTTGTACTAAATAGTCCTTTGGAGACTTCATCATCTTTTCAGGGTTTGGTTTGGGGTTTTTTGTTTGCTTTTTTTTTTTGTCTTTCCCCACTATTTCTAGAGCACAGGCTAAGAAGCCAAGTATGGCATGGATTTCATATTGTCAGAGCACACCCGAATAGTCCGGAACTTTAGGAATGCTCTTTTCTTACAACTGAAGAATCTGGTGCAACTCTAAAAGGCAAACCCCAGCTCATAATGTGATTGGGTATGGGAACCAGTGAATATCCCAATCAGGGAATGAGAGAGTCCCCTAGAGGGACAGAC
Organism: Falcunculus frontatus; assembly: GCA_013398115.1. Classification (NCBI taxonomy): domain Eukaryota; kingdom Metazoa; phylum Chordata; class Aves; order Passeriformes; genus Falcunculus; species Falcunculus frontatus. The sequence goes on from VZRV01000011.1 coordinate 8,976, forward strand.
CCTGAGAGATCCCCCCAGCTTAGGGTGAGGCCTCTCAGAATGCTTCCAGGTCTGTTTCCCTGACTGGCCCATTGATTCCCCTGCCCCTTTTTCCCTTATATGCCAAGGCCCCGCCTATGTCCCACCCCCCCAGCCCTCAAACCATTGGTCCCCATATAAAATCCCGCTCCCCCGCTCCCATATAAAATCTTAAGTTTCCCACTGTTCTGCACTTTCGTCACTAGAATCCTCCAGAGGTGAGAATGCAATAAATTCCCATTCTTGAACTCTATACGGAAGTCCTTCCCGTCTCTTTGCTGACTGTGTGTCAGAGAAGCCAGCCAGTGTGAATGCTAAACCCTGGCGTGGCACCTGACAATTGGGTTCCTCGCATTTAGAGAGAGGAAACTTTTCAAGTGAATGCAAAATAGGATCAGGGATCTAGACAGTAAGAACCCTGTGTGATAGCAGGGACTTCAAAACAGTTGAAGTTGCCTTTCTGATAGTAGCATGCATTTTTCATCTATATGCTCAAGAAGAAAACTGTCTGGTGGCAAAGCATTTTTGGTTAATAATGGAAGTGGAGATGTTTTCACTTGCATCTCTTGTAGGAAAAGAAACAATTCAGAAATGAAACAGATAAATGCTGAAGAAAAATGCCTTAATTAACAGACTTGTTTGTTATGTTTCATGGGGTGTGAATTATCCATTTTATTGTTCTCTATTTTTACTGCTGTTACTGCTCAGGAATCTACAACATTATGGGTTTTTTCTTGTTACTTGATTAGACTAAAAAAGGTTTAGTGGAGTTAATTGTTCTGATTAAAAGAGTGATTCTGTTAAAAACTGGGCCTGCTTACAAAGTTATAGCAATTGCAGACCAGAATGGACAAATTATTCCCTCAGTCTGACCATCTGCATCTCTGCAGAAGTCAAAGCCACATAAAGCATTGCACAGTCCAGTATCTCAACCTGCCCCAAACATCTGGATTCCTAAAATGTGCTGTGCTTGAAACTGCAAACCATACCAGAAATGTCTGTTACATCTGGGGCAAAAACACACAGTGCTTGAGTGGGCATGTGGGGCCATACTGCACTAATCCTTTAACTTCAGAATCTGGAAGCATTAGTTATCTGGAGAAGAGGCAAGACCATGGTATGAATAGACAGAATTTACAGAATTCACAGAAGATAAAAATTGTGTTCAGAAGAAACTCTACAGCAGCAAATAGAGAGACTAAAAAAATGCTTTGAAATAGAAACACAAATTTAAAGTGAGAAGAGATTTCTTATGCTATTATACTTCTCTATAGCGAGCAAACTTTTTCAGAAAGATAATTGATAACTTGTATACATAACAGATCACTCAAATCGAACTCACTGTTCAGGCACAAATGGCAAAGATCTTTGATAAGGGAGAGTTGTGTTTTTGTTCTTTGATATGAGAGATTTGTACTAAAGGTAAACCATTCCTAGGAATATTTTCAGGCTGTTGTCCAACAGCTGATTTGGACTTTGCTGCGAGTTCTCTTCCATTAAGAAATTGGCAGCTGCTTTTTGCCATCAAAAGTTCTAGTTTTAAAAATCCAAAATACATATTGCCCTTTTCATTTATCAAACCAGGCTGAAAGAAACTTTTAAGTTCAATGCATATCAGCTTTTCCTTTGTGTTTACCCTAGGGTTTCCCAATGCACTTTAGTTCTGGAGACTGTATGTACATCTGGTTCTATTCAACAGTTCTGTGTGGCACCTTCTGTATTCAGTATATCCCTGATCACTCAGAGCTTTCTGAATCTGGGGCTGAATCTGAAACTCTGCCATTGCCAGTGCTTATGGTCACTGTCCCTTTCAAAAAAGGAAAAGGACTCCAGTAAATTCTACTTCCTGTGGGCATTTTTGACTTAGTTAACTAACAAGTCTTGAACACTTTTTAAGGAAGAATTACATTTCTTATGCATGTTTCCATATATGAAGTAAATCAGCCTCTCAAAATGTCAATTAATCAAAAATTGTTTTTTACAAAAGGATCAAGGAATGAATGTTAATGGTTAAAAATTCTGCGATAATAAAATCTTTTCTTTTTCTTCTTGCTCTACTGAAGGAAGAAAAATAGTAAATTAAGTTTAAATGTTCATCAGATATGGCATGCACACTGAGCTTAGTTTGTACTGTGAAATGTAGTTGGTTTCTAGCCATCGGCGGGGGTGGGGAGGAACTTCAGCTGCCTTAGTCAATGCCTGTCTTTTTTCATTTGTGGAATTTTGTCATCTCCCTCTGGTGGCAAATGTCTGAAATATCCATCACACAGCTGCTGCTCTGGGGAGGATCCCTTAAGTCTGTTCCAAGGTGCACAATTGAAATCAGCAGACTTCCAGTTACAAATATGCAAAGCACGACATCCCTGCTCTCTGGAACATAGCTTTGATGGGGGAGAGAAAGAAATGTAGGTTGGCCTGAGTACCCAGTTTGCAGCAATATCAGGAAAAGGCAGCAAGAACAGAGGCTCTTGCAACACAGACTGAAGGATGAAATCCCAGACTTTCATGTGGCACAAAACACTGGCCTCTAAGTCCAACAGTCCCTATCAAAATCTAATATTAAATACAAATTCTCAGAAAGGACAGGTTTTGAGCATAGGAAAATGAAGGATTCCAAAGGGTAATAAATGGACCAAGACTTGCCTAGTTTTGTACTTTTCAAGATACACAGATGAGAAAAAAAAACCCCTTTGGGGTTTGTGCTTGAGTAACACTGTTGTCTGTTAAGAAAGGTCTTTTTGTGAAATTGATTCCTCCTTGAGAATCAGAAATAACAGCACTGCTTTGCTTTTCTTATTAGATCACTCACTGCACCTTTTCAAGTGTGTGCTAATACCAGAGTCTTTCAAACACTTCTCCATTAAAACTATTTAGCAAACTTGGAAGTCTTCCTTAAAAACTTCCAACTGATTTGAGGAGTAAGTGATGTATCTACACTCTGCCTGTCATGAATAATTTAACAACTGAAGTATTCTGGCTCCCAAAAATCAGAACTTGAAACAGTTGTTAAGTAATCCACTCAACCTGGCTGTATCTCTTTTTTCCCCCGGTCCTATGTATATATAGCTGGATGTATCCACATTAATACTGCCTTTAGTCATCAGTCCTTTGAGTCTTTACAGCTAATCTCTGTGTATGTAGAATATAAGTAGATGTTCTATATAAATAAACTCCCAAAAGGGAACCAGATGCTGAACTTTATAGCTGAGTAAGCAGCTATATCACTGAAAGGTGATATAATACGCTTGGCATCTGTGAGTCAGCATTAAGATATGCTCCAAATACTACTGCAAACAGTGACAGTTTCTGGATATAAAGAACTCAATGTGCTCTCATTAGCGCTGCTGGAAATTGCTCCCAAGGGTTGTGGTTCTCACTCAATGCAGATCACTTATGTAATTTCAGAGTATGAACTGTTTCAGGCAACTGCAGTGTTCACTGATTTTTGCACTGCTTGATGAACTTTCCATGTAAAGGTTTCCCAGTATTGGGTTTAGAGCTAATACTTCAAGTTCAGTAGTCTCAAAGAACTCCCGAAATGTTAGATTAGAAAATGCTACTCACAAGATGCTCCCTGCCCAGCTTAACGGTCTGTGCAAAAAAGCAGACACAGAAGCAGAGAGTCTGTTGGGTCAGGGCCCTGATTCACCTGAACACTCATCTTCATTAATCTTCTGTTTACATTGTTGAAAAAGTACGTGCTACCTCTGAAGTGAGATAGCTTCATAGTCAAGCTGGATATCTGATTCCTGGCCTGACAGTCAGTGGAATTTAAATGCACTTCCAATGTGGGAATGTGTGAAGTCCCAGTGATTAGAGAGTGACTGGACATGCAGCAGTGACTGCCTGCAAGTGCTGATCCCCTTCACTAATAAGGTTTTCCTCACCTGGGGTAAAATTCACCAGGTGAGTTTTACAGAGAGCTCTTCCATCCTGGGCTGAATTCCATATTTTAAGGAACCTTTCACTGAAGTCCTCCTCTGAGTTTTCACTGTTACCAGCCACCCCTGAGCCATGCAATCAGTGCTGTGCTGTCAAGCAGTTTTGTGCTGCTTACAAATACAAAGGATGCTGAACAGACAGCCAGAGAAGATTCAGCAGGCAGGCCGGCCACAGACGAGCTATGAAACTCTTCTCCTTTTAAAAAAAAGCTTTCTATGACTGATTGGTTTTTTTCTTACAGACTGGTAAAGCAAAGATTCTGTGTATTCCCAGAGCTACACGCACCCACACCTTGATGTAACTTGACTGTACCTGAACTGTGGCTGGAGATCTCTGTGCCCAAATACAGGATCTCTTGCCCAAATCAAGCCCACCCCACCTACCCCCCTGCCTAGTGCAGCCCTTAACCTGCCAGTCTCACAGCCTTTAAACAATGCTTCCTAAAAAGCAAACTTTCCAAAAGATTGAGCCAAGTAATGGGAGGTTACAAATCTACCAGTTATTTATCTGAACACACCTTGAGAGCAACATGAATAAAACATTTGCGTTCTTAAGCCCCGATGTAAATTCTAGGTAATCATAAAATAAATATTTTCAAGCATGGTAAGGGTATTTGAATGCAGCTACTGTATTGGTGAAGCACTTGCCAATTTTTTCAGTGTGACTGTGTCTTGGGGTGACTTTATGATGTGTATCCCCCATCATCGCTCTATGCCCGGATATGATTCCTGTGCCTTTCTGTGCCTTTAAACTGAGCCCAAGAGAGGGAAGAGAAAGAAAAAAAAGGCCAGACGAACTTTTTCAAAGCAGTCTGTGCTCCAAGGTCACCACTCCTCTGCGTCTCTCTGCTCTGGGGAGAAGTGTGGAGGAAGCACCCTTCCTGCTTTCCAGCCAGCTTCTTCGGCTCCGTTTCTTCAGGGAGAGACGGAGAGTTAAACCTTGTTTTTTCTGGGACTTCGGGTTCTTTTTTTTCTTCTCTTCTGGACTGGTTCAGAACATCAGAACCTCACCGAGGGACCTTCCACCGACCTGGAGGGGGGCCCCCCACGCCGACCCAGCTCCGAGGAGGAGAGAGACCACACCCACAGAAGGACTCTCAAATCTTTCAGGTTTTGTCTCCACAGCGAGAGATTTCATTATTTAGCATTATTATTCTTTTCCTGTGTGTTTGTTAAATAAATAGTTTTTATTTTCTCTTTCACATTCCTCCGAGGAATATTTCTTTCCCGAACCTGGTGAGGGAGGAGCGGCTATAACCTGCCTTCCTTTGAGGAGACGTTCCTTTTGGACGTTTCCATGAATTTGGCCCAAACCAGCTCTGACTGATCCTGAAATATGGAAATCCACAGCTTAGGTTTGGAGGCAGAAGGTTGAGGTGGTGATGGGGATTGGTATTTTTTAGTTGTTGATTAGTTTCTTTGGCTTTATTGTGGGTTGTCTGGCATTTTAAATACAGCCAATAACAGCTGAAACAGATAAAATCTTGGTCTTAGTCTGCAACTGGTTAATCTATTTCTGAATGTTTATTCAGAGGTTTTGCAATTAAAGATTCTGTTGGACAGTGTCTCATTCTATGATGGGCTTCAAAAAGTGCTATCTGTTAAATATTAATGCCATTTTTAGTTCTTTAATATTGTGAAAAGCAAAATTCAGGAAGTGCAGAGGTAGAAATTAGATTTTTTTTCTATGATTCTGTCATTTCAATATAGTTTATAGGCAGGATGGGTAGAGGCATAAGAAAATATTAAATTTATTTCTTCAAAGGGGACAAGCTGGAATGCTAGTGAGGATTTAAGTAGCGTGTTTCAACGGTGCCCTTGTGGGCACTGGGAGAGCTCTGGGCAGAGCTGTGCTGCTGACTTGCACAGAAGGGCAAACAGGTGCCTTGGAAAAGCTGCTGGATAATTACATGGGTATGGCAATGAGGTACTGGTTTGGTTCTCAGTGCTTTCATTCTGACAGCAAACTCTTGAGCCTCACCTTATGTCAGTGAGCTAAAATTGCGTAGCCAAAGAACACAGGCATGACCAAGTTCGCAGAAAGGTGATTTTGGTTTGCCCTGAGATTTTACTTAGCAGTTTTTGCTTTCCATTTAAGTTCAAACAGCATACTAGTTGCAACACCTCCATAGGAAACATCCAAGGGTTATTTTTCTGTTTTTCTAACCAAAGCCATTGGTCTGTGTAATTTATATCATGACTCTGCATTTCCTCTCTCTGGTTACAGCCAAGTACATAGGGCTTTACTAATCTCTTTGCAGAGATTTATAAAATGTCCTCTGGTTTTCCTTGTTGCAGGTTTCCAAGCCACATATTTGGCTTCACTATGGGGGTTGGATTGACCCAAAAGATCAAAGCAAAAGACATGTAATTCACCATGATAATTTTGACTTGTAGCCAATGTTTTATAAGTTGGGAATTTCCACGGATGCAAAAGGGATATAGCTTCCCAGATCTCCTTGACATTCAGAGGGTTTTGGACACAGTTTAAGCCTCTTTTACAATCCTATGCTGAAATGGCCCACCTCTGCTTTCTTTTCTAAATATGCATTTCTTAGTTTATTTTTTTAATTGACAAATTCTCCATATTTAAAACTTGTACCTCCCTGAAGACATTAATCTTTTTGACTCTGAGTGGTGTTGACAGCCCAGTATAATTACACATGATAGCAAATGACTACTTGGGTCAACGCAAGTTACCAAGGAGATGATTTTCAGATGACTCCAATTCCTTCCAAAAATAAGGCGGAAAGATGGGCCTTAGAAACCCGACCAGAAAATCTTAGGTTTCTGAAAAATGTTATCAATTTTTCTTCATGATGTAGTCAACATACACCTAATTAGTGTTCTACACCAAAGACAAGTTTGAGTCTTCCTAAGAAACCTTATCTTGAAGAATATACTCAAACATTTTACAAAATATTATGGATTTGTCAACATTTTCAGTGGAAGAGTAAAAAGCAAAATGCTTTAAAGCTTAGCAAATTATACATATTTAACTGTCAGGGTTATTAGATCCAGCCTTTCTTCCATTTTGGGAATAGAAGAGCAATGACTACTTACAATAGTTAGTAATGCCCATTAGTTAATTGATAGTTACTAACTTCCCTGACTCTTCAGGGTTTCCTTGACTTTGCAGATACTGATTGCTGAGCAGCACTCTACAGTGACAAGAGTCAAATATTGTACTTTAATAATTCCTATTAATCTGTGTAATTTTATGGAAAATCAATAATTCCATCCCTTGTTTAAATATTTAATGAATTTTAGATAGGGGTATATTAACTTTATATGATTGTGAACTGCTTCATGCTTTTGCTTAAAAAAAGGTTCAACTTCTGCCAAGTGCCTGGACAAATGTCTGTGGGGGGACAAGGATGAATAGCAAAACCTGAACCAAATGGGATTTCCTGTGTTCTCGCTTTTGTTTCCATACTGTTGAACTCAGATGTAGTAAACCTGAGAATGAAATCAAAGTGGGTGTTTTTTCTGCACCATCTTTAGTCCTGGAGTGGTGACCAAGAGGGAGGGAGCCTGAACTTCCTTTGCTCCTGATCTAGAAATTTCAGAGAAGGGGAGTGGATAATAAGTGCAAATGATAAATGAACTATGATGAAGAAAATTAGGAACTACCTAAGTCACAAGTTTTGCTTTAGTTCTTAGTGCCACTGTGGTGCGTTTATGCCTGGGGACATGCAGAAAATTTGCTGTGAGGTTTTCACAGATTTGCAGGCATCATTTAAAAAAAAACCAAGTGAGAATACAAAGCCTGGTTCAGTTATTGTGTTTGCCTTGATTATATGACAATGGCCATCAAAAAAATCATGATCCCGCATTTTCTAAAATGGCAGAACAGGAAAGGAGTATCTCAAACAGCAACAACTGAAATCCCATCCATAAGTCCTGCAGTGAGCTGCATGTTTTTATAAAGCAGCTGTGCAGGTAGTAAACACCAAAGCAAGTACCTTTGTGACAAGGTGGGAAAATAATTGAAGAAAATGTCTGTTTTCAGGTGAAGCGTTTTCATCTTGAACAGTGGAACTCAGGGTTATGATTTCATTGTTACCCAAGGATGAACAGAAAGAAACAAAGTGCACATATCAGGAATAGTAAAATATCTTGAACTTCTTAAAAGCCTTTTATTTTTAATTTTAACTAAAGAAACTTCAAAAATGCTTTTACAGTCCTCAACTTAGATATGTTCAAGACTGGGAATTACAGTTGCCCCTTCAGTAACCTTTGGTGTTCTCCCCAGTATTTTTTTTTTTCAAATGTACTCAATTTTATGAACTCATTATTTTTCTTGTACTAATACATTTTCCGTATCTTCTAACTAAGCTCTGCTCCCAGCACACCTATGATGGCACACTCGTATCTGCTCTGGCTTCCCATCATTATTTCAGTACAGGGCTTCTGCTGCAGTTGGCACAGGTGATGCTGTGACCCTGGTCAAGCTGTCTGCTGCTGCCTTTTCCTATCTTTCACAAGTCTACCAGTTTCCAGTTCAGCCAAGACAGAAATCCAAGCAGACAGCTGCTAGCAAATCTTCTTAACTAAAATTTGAGAGGGGCTTGAACAGGTAGAGAGCACCAAAATTCCTTAAATCCCTTCCGTTTTCAAAACTTGCATTAGAACCTTTCCTTAAGATTTCAGTTCTGCATGAAATACAAGAGCACTCTGTAGCTTTTCATGTTCAGACATCTCATGTGTTGCAATCGCTCACTTCTCTTTCTCCTGTGACCTCTTGTCAGAGACTGAAATGGTTCATGCCTTAAACATTGTTATGAAGGAGTTTTGCCCATTATAGCTGTCCTGGTTTGATGCAGCTAAATGTCAAGCACACGAAATCTGTTATTTTGCATAAGGGGGAAATAAGGAAATATTGAGGAAAACTAGAGAGCTGTGAGGCAAAACAGGTTCAAACTTAAACAGTTGCTGTATAAAGAAAAAGTTTATTGCTAACAGAATTAAAAGTAAAAAAGAAATAATAAGAAATTAAAGCAAACTTCCCCTGTCTTCCAGCATTCCCCTCCTTTTACCCAACTCACACAAAGGATAAAAAATCATGGGACTTGGTCAGTGCTGCCGTTCTTAAAAGTGTTGCAGTTCTCTTTCTTATGCCTAAGGGAAAAGGGTTTCTTCTGCTTCATGTGGTTCCCAAACTGCTACCAGCAACAGACCCACCTGAAACCTGCTGCAGTGGAAAAACATCTCTCTCCATGAAAATCTCACATTTTATTCATACTGCAGCCATTGGTCCAATAGACATAGGGTTTTAGTCTTTTTTAAGGATGAGTTATTCTGGCCTGAAAACAAAGGCTCTCTTCTTCACAAATCTCTAAAAGCCTTTCACTGCTTCTGTATAGTCTGGCATAGGCACTTCTCACATCTTTACAAGCCGCACATAAATTTCCCATCTCCCTATGTACTCAAATGGGTTAAAGAGACATATCAGTTTGTGATATTACAGTTTTTACCATGGCCTGCAGGAAGCATTTTTAAGTTACGCGCCAAAGTGCCTCCTCCCTTCTTCCCGCCGCCCCTCCCTGAAGATGCCCGACTGGAACTTTGGACTATGAGTTAAGCTACCTAGATACAGGGGACACTATTGTTCAATCATCTCAGGTCTATGGAGAAGAAAACAAGGCTGATGGAAAGGAATTCATCCACAAGAAAACCAAACGCAGCAGAAAATCATCCCTGACGATGAATGGGGGGGGGGAGACTGCAGCCCACAGAGGCCAGGCTTACACACACCCTCCCTGAACTGAGCAGGAAAGAGGAGGTTTCAGGTGTGTGGCATAACCTCTGGTCAGAGGCAGTGAACACTTATCCTCCCTTACACAAACTGGCCCAGCTGTGAAAGCCCCAACCCCAGAAAGGCCGCATTCATGGGACATCCATGTGGGAGACAGCTGAGGGGGTGTCACAATTCATCAAAGACCCCCAGAAGCGCTCCCCAGACTCATTCCTCAGGCCTTGCACCACAGCATTGCACATGACGCAAGCTGATGTACCAGACCCAGAGTCTGCTGCAAGACGCTGTGTCAGACTGTGCCCCTTCCCCCCAGGGGAGGTACCTGGGAATTCCCACCTGGCCTGAGCGTATATTAATCCATCGCATTCTATGGTTTTCAGGGGGCTGTCACCACCTAGAAGACCAGCTGGAGAGGATCAACAGAACATCATTGGGATCCGCAGAGTGGTGATGTTTTCTTTAATCTGTCTGTCACTCTCTTTCTGTCCCCCTGCCTCTTTTCTATTTCTTTTTTTTCTCATATGTACTATCAAATAAAATCCATACTATTGACTTTGGCATATGGTCTCATCTGAACCTTAATTCCAGCAGAGGCATTTCTAGTAACTTCAAGATCTGGACTGTAACACCTCTAATGTGTTGAAATAATCTCTGAGATTTTTTGTTACCCAAAAGTAACAAAACAATGTAAAAAACCAAAAGCAAAATATTTTTATTCATTGTCATACTCTTTGGCCTTAAATTTGTCTAAGTGCTGATAATCTTATTGTTTGGTTTTGTAACGCCATCTGATATTTTATACTTTTTGGCAACCCTCCATTCTTTTATAAAGCTGTTTTGTTGACAGGTTTCATTGGGTTCTTTTTTGTTTATGTTGTCTGTTGTGCAGGTCTTTATTCCGTGTGAATCCATGTGAAATACTGAAGTTGATGCTACAGAAGAACTAGTGATAAATGACAATAGTGTACAATGAGAAATCAGGCAGTGACTGATGTCCTGGATGTCTTTCTACATGACTTATAGGTTGTATCTGAAATCAAGGCTATCCCTGTTTTTTGCAGAGAGCTGTTTGCAGCTTTCTGGTTTTGTTTGAGGCTTTTTAATCTGAAAGGCTGTAGATAGAGGCTTGAAAGTTTTCTACAAATAGAGTGTTTGGACAGAGGAGTATCATACTTTAACCTAGAGAGAGTTCTTTGCTGATGAAGATGGTCAGACCATGGGCTCTCGAGTCTGGTAGTTTGTGGGCTGTTATGATTCTGTGGTCACTGCTGAGGCCACTTGGTAACACCATATTGCCAGGTATCAGATTTCCCGATGCAAGGCATAATGCAATGCAGAAGAGATGGAAATATGTTAGCAATGCACTCTTTGGTAAAAACTCCTGCAGCTAGTTTACTACTGGAAAACTGAAAGTATAAGATCAAGACAATACTAATGAAAATTATAGTCTTGGGCACCTTTCTTTTCACAGTGCTTGAGATGTTGTAGTCTTCAGACATGCAGGCCTTGCAGAAAGCTGAAAATGGACTTTTAGTGTAATTTATATTAAAAGTTACTTAAATATAGGGATAGAACTACAATAGGCTTTTAATATTATATTGCTCAGTACTCAGTAAGTGCTAGGATCATTAACAACACTTGATACCTTGTGCATTTACCAATTACACAAATGCCATGCTGATATTCTCCCATCCTCATCACTGAGCTACTAATGCCAAAGAAGAAGTGCAACTTTTCATTCATTTCTAGAAAATTTGCTAGAGAGGGGTTATTAATTTCTCAGATTTCTGGCTGTGAAGCAAATGTAGCTTGAGGCTTAATGTGCTGATAGTTTTTCCCCATTTTTAAAGGTAGTCCAGCTGTCATGGTTACAGTGCAAGAAACCAGTCCGCCAAGCTTAATAAGAGTTTCAAGAGTGAGAAAAGAAGTTGAAGTCCTTTGAAGACATCATTAATAAGAAACTGGTTTAAAAAGGAAATTAAAACATCTTGCTATTCTCTGGTCTAATGTTATTTTGCAGATGTGGTGGGCATTGTTAGGCTGGTAGAACTGGATGATTTATTTCCAAGTCACAGAAACTTTTTCAGAAGAAAAGGCTTTTTAAAGTTTCACTATGTTATATGCCATAGATTTTCTTTTCTGTCATCTCTACTCCCCCTCAACCCTTCTATAGTCTTTGTGGCTTCATCTCTTCCCTTTCTCCTGCATCCCTACCTTTATTTATCTCTAGGTAAAGATCCCCTGCGATGCCTCTGGGTTTTTTTGAATGCTGCTGCTTTATTTCCCCTCCCTTCTCTCCTCTCATGTGCTCAGCAATCATCAGGCGAGTGCTCCAGGGTGACAGGAGGAAACTTCTGTTTGAAAAAGCAGCAGCAATGAAGCAGTTGGTGTGGTTGGACACAGCTCGTCTTGAAAGAGAACCACCCTGAGAGATCTGGCTGGGACTTTGAAAATTCTGTAGCTCTGTGCTTCATACATAAGTGGCAAAGGCCGGCAGGGGGACTCAGGACATAATGGTCAAAATGTGAGAAATGAGCAATCTGAAGGTGTTTCTATTATAGTGGTTTCACAAACTAGTGAGATGAAAGTGTTTCTTGTTAACATCTTACGGAATATTTCTTGCCCCCAAGTAATCTCATTTGTGCCAGCTTCCTGCTGTCTGACTCTGGTTCAGGTGCTGGGAAGGGGGAAGAGCTCTTTTCCTGCATGCAACTCTCCTGTGTGGTCTCTCAGTGAACTCATGTGTGGGAGTCAGTGAATATCCCAATCAGGGAATGAGAGAGCCCCTAGAGGGACAGACCCTGAGAGATACCCCAGGTTAGGGTGAGGCCTCCCAGGATGTTTTTTGTTCTACCACGCAAATGTAGCCCAGTTCTCTTTCCCTGACCAGCCTGTGGATTCCTGTATCCCTTTTTCCCTTATATGCCAAAGCCCCACCTATGTCCTGTCCCCAAGTCCCCAGACCATTGGTCCCCAATGCTCTCCCCCGCTCCCGTATAAAATCCCATGTTTTCCATTGTTTGCAGCTTTCATCACTAGAATCCTCCACAGGTGAGGATGCAATAAATTCTCATTCTTTGAACTCTGTAAGGAAGTCCTTCCCGTCTCTTTGCTGACAGTGTGTCGGAGAAGCCAGCCAGTGTGAATGCTAAACCCCGGTGCGGCACCCGACACTCATGGCAATAAGAAAGAGTTGGCCAGCGTATCTTTGTGTCAGTGTTTGCACAAATGGATTTGTTTGAAGCAAATGGCTTCTCAAGGCTCATTTGAAGAGCCTCACCTGTCTGCACTGTCTTTCACCTAAACATTGCAGACTGCTGATGTAACTCATTCTTCAAATGCCCTGTTCATGTTATGATATGCGCAGGAGGTGGGGGTCTCCAAGCAGTCTTTGTCTTAGAAATTCCAGCTATCCTTAATATCAGATCTCTTGGGGTTGTTCACGTCTTTAGACATGAAAAGAGACACAGCTTCCTTGGGAGTTATATTCTCTTTCCAGAAGGCTGCGGGTATAACAGAGGAGTGCTTTCAGGAGTGACCTTTTATCACACTAGAGGTAATAGTATGATGTTTGTTAATTCACTGTCTTGATGCTTTAGGCAAATGTGATGGACGGAGAGGCGAGAAATGTATCTGGTAATGTCATCCTCTGTAAAAACAAAAAGGTTATAAGGAAACGCTTTATTATCATTGCTCACAGTGGTGGCTTTCTGGTTTTCAAAATACCAACAATATGTCAAATGCTTTCAGGAGAACTCTAAGAACAGTTCTTTCATCAAGTAGTTTACAGTCATAGCAGGCAGTCATCTGCTGGTGTGCATGTGCATTTTCCATTTTTTATTGCCTGTTTTCACAAAGAGGAAAAAAAAGAAAAGCATCAGAATATTTTCTGTTGTCAAATGAAGAGAAAAAAACAGGAGAGAAGGACTGCAACATAAGTAGGGAGTTGTTATTTATTTGGTTTGTTGAGGGTAAAGTTCAGATGATTACCTCGAATGTTGCAAAACTTTGCCTGTCAGCCTTGATTTGTTGGTAGACATCCAGAGGGAAAATTGCTTTGAATTCTTGCATTGAATTTTAGTGTGCTGTTTCTGTTTGAGAGAATGAGTAGTGGTTCAGTGTGGGCATATGTGTTAAGCTGTAACCAAAACCTGCAGTGCTGGGGCAGCAAGAAGATGCCCCTGCGTCTGTGCCCATGTGGAGCCTGGCCATGTCACTGCTTATCAGCCACCAGCCCATCTCTTCATGATCACTTTGAGAACAAATGCATTCCTTTCAGCATACCATGACTGATTCTTCTGTGAGGCTTAAATATTTCAGTATAGCCTTCCTGTCACATATTTTAGGAAAAAAACCGCTCAGACCTCTTAAATAATCTAATCATGTCCATTTGTTTAATTCTGCTAGATTTTCCTTTCTTTGTTGCAGTCTTAGAGCTGTGCTTCAAATTTTCACAGTGGTTTACTATAGTCTTGGGGTGATTTTATGATGATACTCTTATTCCCTAATCATCTGCTTTATGCCCAGAAAATGGCTGCCCTAGCTTTAAGATGAACCAGTGGGATGGGGCTGGAGCCTGAGGACCCCGGGCGGGCTCTGTTGAAACTCTCTTGCCCAGGCTGTGGCACGGATGATTACTGCATTGCCTTTGGTGGATTAGTTTTCGCCAGCTTAGGCGAGAAGCTTCCGGGGCTTTTTCCCTCCCTATCCTGCTTTTCACCAGCAAATCCTTTCGGCAGCTTTTTTTAGTTTTTTCTTGAACTGTCTTGGTTTGTTTTTTTTTTCCTTTGTCCAGGGAGCCTGTGGGTGCAGCCCCAGCTGGTCCAAGTCCCGGGAAAGACCAAGCCAGCGAAAGAAGGGACATTAAACTCCACCAACTTCACCTGCTGCAAGGAGGAGACCCACACCAGAAATCCAACAGGTTCCCAGCTGCTGGGTGGACTCCTTTTCTCCTCCCTTCCCTGAGCCAAAGAAGGGCAGCTGCCATCTTTGCCTTTCGGCCATGCAGTCTGGTGGGGGATGGGGGTTAAGGTTTTAAAATTTCAGTCCTTTTCTGTGCGTTGCAGGCAGCCCTCTCTCTCTCTTTTTTTTTTTNNTTTTTTTTTTTTTTTTTTTCCACTTTCATCCACTGGTATCCATTTCTCTCATTGACAGAAGAAAAGAGAATTACTGAAGCCCTTTCTCTTTAGAGGAAACGCTCATTCCAGGGCATTTTCTCCTGAAAGTTGTCTCAAAACTGAGACAACTACATATATTTCTTTCTGAAGATTGGCAGTATATTAACACCATGTTTTAAAAATAAGTTGGAAAACTTCAGCTTGACCCTTAGTTGAAGCTTTACTGATCGTCTATCAGGATTCATTTTGCTAAAAATATAAATTAGTTCTCACTGGGTAAATTTCAGCTGTTTCTAATCTTTCCTTCTAATTTCTGTATTGATTTGAATTAATTGTTATTCCAGGATTGCAAGCTCTTCGCTATGACTGTCTAATGACTTTTACCAATACTCTATCACACTTGCTTTGAATTTTAATGTTTCAGGAAATGGAGAGTTTAAACAGTCTTTGCTGCCGAAAAAGGAAAGGTTTTCATAGGTGAAAAGTTACTGAATGTGCTGTCCTTTCTAAACATCAAAAATCTAGGTTTGCAGATGGTGTTTCATTTCTTAAGCTTACATTTTCAATGTCTTGACAAAGTCACATTTTGACCTGAGCAGTATCCTGAATGGTCTGAGAGGTTCTGGTTAGAATCAAGAACTGACATGGTTTACCTTATAGTTTGCTTGATTTTATGAGTGATTATCCACACATACCTTATCTCTCCATCTGCAATGGAAACCAGTTTTTAATTGGCAGGTCGGGGGAAGATGGCAAATTTTCTCTTCCTGCAGAATGCCCTTCCCACTTGTGCTCTGTTGCCTGTGTAACTTCTAGCCTCCCAGAGAACAGCTTGAGTGTTCTCTGGGGACATGACTTATTATAATAAGGTCGTTGTTTTCTGAAATCTGTAATGCAATAAAAATATAACCTCCTGACATCATATAATCTTATTGCTCAGCCAACTCTCTTTGAGACAAGATTTTGTTCCACTAGTAGATGAAATAGTGAATTGCAGTTCAGAAGTAAATGGCATGTGGCTGAGGCAGTGAATTCAGCCATCAGCTGCTGGGGTGGGTTGTGCCTCTGCTTCTGTTGGTAAAATGGGAGAAGCATTTCTGACACACTGGATGTTGTAAAAACTGATAGGAAAATGTTGCAAGTTCCTTTGACCAGTGGTGATTAGTTTAAAAAATGTAGTACATCTCAGATTTTTATGGGGACTGAAGAGTCAAATTGTGTTTGCTCACATAAAAGTACAGGCTAACAAAACCCCCATATTTCTTTTTCTTAAGGAAGCAGATGAACAAAAGAGGAAAGAGCAGAAAGTGAGGCAGGAAGGATGGAGAGAGAAAAGTTAGACACAAGTGTCAAATGGGAGGAGACTTTGGGAAGGCTGAGATGGGTAACACTGCACTTCTTCCAAGGCAAGATTTAGGATTGCTGTCTTAAGTACTGTGTTGTATTTCACCAAAATTCAGAATTTCAGCTAATCACCTTTGAATGTTTATTGTAAATGCAGTTTATCCCAGCTCTGGGAGTAATAGGAATAGAGCTTAGAAGTAAGAGAAATTTTTGTATCTCTTTTATTTCTGGGGTTTTCATTCTCTCTTATTCACAGAACAATGAAAAGTGCTAGAGTTTATGTTTGTGGGGGAAAAGTCCTGAATATCTTGGCATAATTTTCAAAACTGGTGAATTCAGTGAAGAGCTATTCTTCATAGCAAGTTACAGATATCTCCTGAGTGCCTCTGATAATTTAGGTAAATTGTAAAATTATTGTCATGTTAAGAGTTTAATTCCTAAGAGTATCACAGAAAATATGTTTTATGCACAATTAGAGTAGGTATGGGTATACCTGGTATAGTTGCTTCCATTTAGTGAATTTAGGTGGTATTTTCATGCAGCCTTTTAATTAAGTTAATGTAAAACTCAGTTTCTAGGGCAAGTGATAAGATAATTTATGTGCCAGTATTTCCCAGTGTTTACTCTTGAGACAGAAGGCTGATGGTTTAAACTGACTCAAAATGTTTCTTCCTTTTCTGTGTGACAGTTCATTAAAAGATTATACACAGAAACATCCTTACATAAAAATCAGATTCATCAACAAATATGTCAAGCATTTAATCCCATTCACTTGATGAACACAAATAATCCATAAAGGTGATTTATTATTACCACTTGCTTTATCTTGCATGATCAAACTATAATCAATAAGAGCTATTAGTCTTTCAAGTTAGAGATTTATAGACCTTGGTCATGGAGTAATAGCCAATATGCAGATAAAAATCAGTTTGAAAAGCCTTTACTTTTACATTCATGTGTCCTTGAGACACAGCTACCAAATTGGATTCCATATCACGAAACAAACTGGATTATAATAATCTTAAATCAAAGAAATCACAGGGGAAAATGGGTTTGTTAACTTAGCAATTGATTTCTTTTTCCACCTATATCATACTGGAAATCTGGCTACTCAGCATTTTTAAAACTACGCATGTGAAACAGGCTTTTCATTTAAGATCTCTTATCCCATAGTGGTTTAGGTCTTACTTTGAAGTGTATCAGGATCAGCCCTGGGGCTTGCAAACAGCTCAGAGCAAGCTGATTCCAGAACTCTGTGTATTGTATTCATTCTCATTGCAGTGATTTGTACAAGTTACAATTCCAGCTTGCAGTTCGCTATCCATGTAGTTACTTACAAGTTATTATGGTTCCTGTGATTTTGTCTCCCCTCAATTTAAATAATAGTGAAAAAGTTAAACTTCTTAACTTAAGGTGGCCTACTTCAGAATCATATATAAAATGAAAAGTCCCATTTTTGGGGGAGCTGTTGTTGCCTGCAGAATCAAGTCAATATTGTCATATCCATTTACCTTATATTTAATTGCTAGCTGTTTTTATTATCTTTGAGGAATCTCCCTTCTGGATTCCCAGATGATCCCTAATTCTTAATGTGGAGAGTTGACAAGGAACTCTGCAATAATAAGAGGCAAAAAAAGGTTTTCACCTACTCCAGCAACGAAAGCACTAGCTGTGGTTTAGCTTAAGAATTAAAGGCTTGGTACATATAGGTAAGCGGGTTGACGAAACTCTTAAGTTCTCGAAGTTAAGAGATGCACAAATCACCTGGGAGCAGAACAATTCCTATGTTCTTAAAAATATTCTCAGCCCAGCTTTGTGCATTTTAATAAAACAAGGTAAATTAGGGTTGATACAATGTGCCTGAAGTCTCTGCTTTTCTCAATGCTGTGTTTGACAGGAATGATGATATTTTGACTGTTGAAGTTTCATTTTGACTCCCTGGGTGGGAGATGAGTACACTGAGAAAATAGTTCTAGTGTTTCCTTCCTTTTTTGACACACTGTGGTAGACAGTTGGCAAACTGCTGTTATAATCCTTCCACTGCAGATAGTAAATCAGGTTTAGAATGGTGTCCGTATAGCAGCAAATTAATTGCATCCTGTCTCTGTGTGATGGTAGAGGCATTGCACTGTGAGATTATAGGCTATTAAGAAGTCCTAATTTTTGTGGACTTTTATTTATACATTATTTATTAGAATTATATATTTGGTTCTATTTAAAGCTGTCTTTTGGCTCATCATTATAACCTTAAAGTGGAGATTTCCCACTGAAATGATAAATACTAACTTTTTTGAAGTAAGAAATTTGAAGTTTTCTGCAGATGAGAGGCTTATCACATGGCTGGGTTTAACCTTCCACTGTGTTTCAAGTCATGAAATTATGCAACCATTAACAGGTGCTTCTAGGTTATTAACAAATGAACAGTTAAATTAAGTTACTAATCAGGCAAATCATACATTTAGTTTTCTTTTCAGAATGTTGTTATAATTACCCATAATACGTCAACTGAATGTTTCATCTCATTTCAACTGATAGCACTTTTCTCCTCTTTACATATACAAACGAATTTAAATTCTACTTTTATTCTAATATATAAATATTTCTTTTTATTTTGCTATCTGCTGCCTCATCAAAATGCGGTCACTAAATCTTTTATTTTTCCTGAGAGAGTTCAAGAAGTGTTTGGACAGTGCTCTCGGGCACATGATGTAGTTTTGGGGCTGTCCCGTGCAGGGCCAGGAGTTAGATTTAACCATCCTTGTGTCCCTTCCTGCTCAGGATATTTTATTATTTTCATTGATTTTATATCATTCAAGATAGTGTGCATATGTTCCACTCTTAGGAACACACCAAACTGAGTTTTCACACCTAGGGGAGAAAGAAAAATGTGAGATCTTTCCCCCTGGAAATTGCTACGGATTGTTTAAACTTCTCTCTAGAAATAAATCTTTTCAGTTTTACCTTCACCGGTGGATGAGATATGAAACACCCATTGGAATAAAGGATGACATCTAAGATGAATTTCGATATATGAAGAGATAAATCTGCCCTTTCCAGGATTAGGACACAGGGAATAAATCTCTTGATTGTCACTCCTTTTTAAACTGGCTTAACCTTGAGGTAACAAGGCTCTCAAATTGGTGAACAACCAGCTTAGGTACCCAAGAGCTGCAGCATTATCTACGGCCACACATACTAAAGCCTCTCTGCTCTACCACTGCTTCTCATCTGAAGAGAGAGAAACACCTAACTTTCAGGGTTCCAGAGGATTTGCTGAATTTGCCCCATAATAGAATATTCAGGCAAAATTCTGTTTGGGACCAGGTCAACAGCTATTCAGTTAAACAACAGAAGATAGTTGTAAAGATGTTTATTCTGTGGTAATTTCTAGATGACAAAAATATTAAATAAAGTACTGGTATGTGTTGGATGGGATGATAAGTTAAGAATCTGCAGCAATTTCTTCCCACCAGATGAGCTGTAAGTAGGTTGGAGTGCTGGCAGCTGATACTTAGGGTGTAATCTGAAGAAAGCAGGAAAGTAGAAGCAAGGGGCAAACTGTAAAGTAGAGTGAAATAGAAATAAATAGAGCAGTGAAAATAGGAACCTTGATAATGTTTTCCTGCAATGTAACAACTGCAATTCCTAAATCACTTAACTCTAGGGGAGGATGCTTATTCCACACTTGATGAGTGAGATCTAAAGGGAAATATTTTTACTGGAGAGCCAGAGTTGTCCCACCACAAAGGGCATCCTAGTTTGAAATGTGATATGGCACAATGATGTTACAAAAACCAGAAGTCCATGTCTGGAGCAACAGCTGTGTTAAACAAACTGATTTCTGCAAGGGTAATACAAATTTCACATTATTAGAGTTTCATATCCCTGAGACATGATGTGTGTGTCTTAAGGGGCTTGATGTCTGGTGTGCAGCTCTAGTTCTTTCTTTTTTTTCTATTTGTTTGACAATTTATGTTATACAGATTTTGTCACCTCCTGTACTAAATCCTTTAGAGCCTGGTGAAAAAGAGAATATTTGTCCCTGTTTCATGAATACAGCTGATTTCTTCATATTCTCCAGGGAGTAAATGGAAACAAGTTTTCACTTTCAGCATCTGTGTGTTATTGCTGGCATCTGGCAGCCAGTGTGCCCATTGCTGGTAGTAAACAAGATGCAAATATACTGCTTCATTTGTAGACTACTCTCCCTAGTTTGCTTCAAGTTTCCTCTTCTACCAGATGTCACTGAATTTAGGAGTAATGATTTGGCCTAAATGGACTGGTGATTCCTACCTGCCAGGGAAGCAGCTGGAAGAAACATAAATATTTTCCTTTCATTTTAATACGTGTTCATCTTTCACTAATGTCTTTTCTGGGATTAAAGATGTGGCTGATTCATTCCAGTTCTGTATGGTCACAACCGGGGACTTTTTCAGTCCTCAGCTGATGTTTACTGTAGCTTTACCATGTCAAGATTATTGGGTACTATTTGCTCCAATGGCTGCTGCTCTCTTCTTGTATAAAAGCTCATTAGCAGTGCTTTCATGAGCATTTCTCTACTCTAGGTCTAAAGCAGTTATTTAAAACTAAGTTAATTTCCCTTTTGGTGATATTTTCTGTGTTTCTATTCCATTTCCTTCTCTGTACTTAAAAGAGACAGCAGTCTGGCATGGCATACCTAGACACAATTAGCAGTTTCTCTTAGGGATTTCTGACTGGCTAGGAAAGCAGGTAAATCCAGCCTGACTCCTCAGATCCTGTCTTCTTACTAAATCAGTTGTCATTCATTATTTCTAAACAAGTCTTGCACCCACTGAGTAAGTTTTGCAAGCACTCCATGTTTCAAGAATCTGAAGAATATCTAATGTGTGTGGGGCTTAGTTTATAAAATTAGGTACAAAGCATAAAGAATCAGAGTAGCAGCTCCAAACTCACTCACATGCACAGGATGTAAAAAACTGTACATATAATCCAACATATTCTTTGCAGTTTGTCCCCAGCAAAGGCTGGAGCTTGGGTGGGCTAATCCCTAGCCTCCTGTGCTTCCCAGGGCAGTGTGCCCTGCAGCCATGCCCTGCTGTGCCTGCATTTGGGGAGTGATGACACAGGTGATGCTGGCTGCCTTCCTAAAATTTGTGACTGTACTGTACTGTGTTAAAATGGTCAGCACCAGATTAGAAAATGATGAATGCTTTGGTGTTGCTTCATGTCATTACACTTTGATCAGAGGTAAATTAATTTGTATTTTAGGCCCATCCTTCAAGTTTAAGGCTCTACTGATGCTATTGAATGATGTGTCACCAGATTTTTTATGACAGTGGTTTCTATTGTCTGATATAAATAAATTCAGCAGACCAGGTCTGTGTTACATCTTGCTTTCTTCTCAAATTGTTTGTACCTTCCCTTACAGAATGAAGAAAGCGTTTTGTCTTCTACTACCAAGCAAGTATCATGTAATAACTGAGAATTCTGAAAAATTTAATCAATTAAATCTGCATATTTAGGGAATAAAGAGATTACAACTCTGTAAAGGGTATATGTATAGCTGAGAGAGAAAGGGGAAGTGCAGAGGGGGCAGGCTTTTACTCATGTGAAAACTGACCTTTTTTCCCTTACATGAATCTATGTGCAAGATCTCTCTCAAGCTACATGTATTGGTTGTTTTCCAAAAAGAGGTAATAAACTTATAGTTAGTTATTTTGGCAATTGCTCAGAATAGGACCCTCCAGCAAAAGAAGCTTTTGTCATATTTGTGTATTTTTTATGATGCATGGATGATATGGGTTTTTTATGTTGTTTATCAATAAGATTTACATTTCAGTTGGTGGGGGGGAGTTTCTTTGGTGATGCTTGGGGCAAAAGGACAGGTGTGACAATTCTCTCCTGTGGTACTGGTGACATTTTGTGTTTCATTTGTGTTATGGAGACTATTGACTTGAGACCAGATATGTCAAAAGGAAATCTGGGTTTTTTTAATTTAGAAATTATGTTCAATTTCTATCGATTTTCTATGTTACAGTCATAGGTTCAGGGGTATATTTAACAAAGGGATGTGTTTGTGAGTGGCATATTTATAAAAGCAAATGTGCAGCTCAAAGAAACTTTAAGAAATGCAAGAAAAGAGACTATGATGGATATAGTGGATCATATCGAACATTTTCAACTACTCCTAAACACAAGCTAAGAAGCTTACTGTGAAACACGAGTGTTCTGAGCTTATGATTTTCCATATTAATAGGGAAAAATCCTATAAAACATTAGTTTTTCTTCTGCTGTCTTACAAAATTTCAGTAATTGCTCCTGCTTATGTTTGTGGTCCAACAGAGTTTCTGTGATGTAGCTAAATGCTGCATCACTAATGATCCTGTGTTGATTGGTCTTAGAACTGAGGAGGAAAAGAGAATTATCATAGGAAATTGGCTTTAAGGGCACTGATGAAGAGCAAGGGATGAGCCATGTGACACCTGGTTATAAACAGCATGTACAGAAGTGATTAGATTGAAAATAGCATGGGAGCAACTCAATAAACGGGCATTTATAGGCAGTGTATTCTTTACTGAATATTAATGGTTCCATTTGCAGTTATCAAATGAAATTAATTATTGCTACTAATATAATTATTATCTGTTTAAAGCATTGCATGAAGGAAATACATATTCTTTCCATTCAAAGTGCAGTTTTACAGAAAAATTAAAATTGTAGTTATTGGTGTAACTCACTGAATATCTGATTGCTTATAGCCATTGAACTAGGACAGAAAGTATCCTTTCACCTTAAATTACCAGCCTGATGAAGGAATTACATTTTGTATTTCATTTGGGGTTTTAGATCAAAAATTCTTCAGGCTCCATATCTCGTATCATACAAGAGAAAGAACCGAATGCACTTATTTTCTGTTGATGCATGAAAGAGGCTGGTGAATCTAGAAAAAATTGGCTTTGTGAGGGAGTGCACAGGAGAACAGTTTATAGACAAAGTAGATTTGATCTCTGTCAGTGCTGCGGTGGCTACTTGACTGCCTGGCTGGCCAAGCAGGCGGCTTGCTTGAGGGTCTCAGTAACAGGACAGTTCAGAGCTTTACAGCCCAGTGTCAGGCTCTCCAGAGAGAGCAGCCTGCTCCAAGCTTCTGTGAAGGGCTGACAGCAGCCTGATGAAACTGTGGCGAGCGGAGGCAAAGGAGGAGGAAGGGACTCGATGCAGCTGCAACCACGTCTTTATTCCCCAGCAGGGGGCAGAGAACAGGAAGGCACGGGAGACAGCAAAGAGCAAAGGGGAAGAGTTACATGGGGTTTTATACAGAGGGAGGAGAATAGGAGGTACAAGGGATAAACCAATAGGGAAGGACTACATCAAGGAAGGTATCCAATCAGAGGGATCAAGAGGACAGACCTTTTAAAATGAACCAATATGGATTACAACAGAAACGAACTTTCCAGAACTTAACTGCATATGTAATAAGGGAAATTAATAATCATGAACATAAGGCCCAATGGGCAACCGAATCTAACAGAATCTTCTAGACAGGGGGAGGAACTGTGCTTTGGAGTGGCGTACAGGGGTTGTAGCCTCAGATTCCGGTGCCACCCATGGCACCGCCTTCAGGTTCACCCTCAGACCCATTATCGTGGGCGGGGAAATCAACCCACTGGATGTTTTCATTTATTTTCAGCCCAAAGGTGGGCTGGGCCACCGCAACATCTCCCCCGTTTCTGTTTAATAAATTAAAAAATTTGTTTAAAACTAGTCTCTTAAAAAGGCACAGGGAAAAACAGATAAGGAGGACAATAAATACAAATGATAAAATGTCCTTGACCACGGAGGTCCACCAGTTAGAGAGTGCCCATCCCTTGAAAAAGTCCTCCATCCATCCTTTTGATTCCTCTTTGATCTGATGAACGAGATCCTGCATCCTCTTCACGGTGGAGCAGACATCTGGGGCTCTCGATGTCAAATTGAAACAACAAAGACGCTCAAATTCAGTACATTCATGATTGTGAAGTATAAGAAGATAATCGATGGCAGCCCTGTTTTGCAATGTCGCCTTCCTGGTAGTTTCCCCGTCTTCAAGGAGGTCACTGATAGCGGCTGAGGTTAAATTGGCTTGTTTGGCTACCCAACACTCTAGGGAGCCCAATTCCCCTAGAGCCTTCGCTGCAGATACCTATGGTAAACAGAGGGATACAGCGGAACGTTTTAGGTGAGACCAGTGAAGAATTTCGGAATTACAACTTTCATCTAATTCCTGTAGATCTCTCTTTTTGCGGGCCAATTGAGCCTTGTTTTTCCAGTTGGCAGTTTGGGTCATGTAGGGTGCAAACAGCATCAGCTGTCCCAATCTGCATGGCCCTCTAAGAAGGCGAGAGGGGATGCCAGCCCAAGCACGATCACCGCACAACAGAAAAACTCCTTTGGGGAGTTGTCCGGGGGTCTGATCCGTGATGGAGGCCATCTTCACATGGCCGACAAACCGACACCATTTGGCGGCCTGGTATCTTTTATCGTGTCGGACAACTGAAGCGTATAAGTTTTTATGGGTAGGGGGGCTAAACACAAAGTGAACACAATAAGGAGCAAAGGAAGAACTTATAAGGTTGAATACAGAAGGCTCACAGGGCAGCTTGGGTAGGTCCTTCACCCAGTCCTGCCACAGGACTAGGGGGTTGTTAACTGGGACCTTGATGGTCCTCATGATGAAGGACCTCGCTACTGGGTGAGTCCTCTTATTCATGTTGTTTCGGAAGAAAGGAAAAAGGGAAGGATATTCAGAAAAGTTTAACGGGATCCCCACCAGGCAGGTCGACGTAGGATTATCAGGAGCTGCCGAACTCAAACAAATGATTGAGGGTCTTGATTGAGGGTCTTCGCGAGCAGAGCCCAGGCGTTGGACCTCGGCTGGGGGATGATTCATGCGCCGCTCAGAGGGATGCAGAGGAGGAGAAGGATCAGGAGGGCTCTCAGGTGGACCTCGGTGTTTGCTGATGGTGTGTAGGCCATGGTCTGGACATAAACAAATACAGCAGAGTTAGTTTAAAAACTCAATCTCCCCCAGAGTACCTTTCCTTTAAACAAACACAATAAAAGTTCTAAGGGCACACACATGAGGGAACACTTACAGGCCAGGGGAAGGTGTCTTGGGGTCCTCCATCTTCTGCTGGCGGCGCCTGCGCATCCAAGCAACAGTAGGAGAAATGTCTCTAGGAGTGGGTTTGGTGGTAACATAAGGTTTGACCCATTTTGCGGGTATCCACCTCAATCCCTGGGGAGTGGACACACTAGCATAACCTCTCCCCCAGGTGATGAGGGGATACGGTCCCCTGATGTCGTGGGCCTCTGGGTTTTAATTAGTACTTGAGGGTGTTCCTTCAGTTTTTGTTTGCCATCATTTTTTAACTGCCAGTGTGTTGGTGGTTCTGGCTCCTCAAAAGTGCAGTTCAGGAAGTTAATTGTAAAAAGTGCTTTGGAAAGTCTGATAGTGGGTGAATTACATTTTTCCATGCCGATCTGCTGCAAAAGAACCCATTTGAGAGTCTGGTGGGCTCTCTCGACGACGGCTTGCCCGGTTGGGGAGTGAGGGATGCTGGTGATGTGGCTGAACCCCCACTGTTGGCAGAGGCTGGCGAACTCTTTGGAAGTATAGGCAGGGCCATTGTCTGTCTTGATTTCCTTTGGCACACCCAGCATGGCAAAGGCCTGGACCAGGTGTTTTTCCACGTCCTTGGCCTTCTCACTGGCATGGGCGGAGGCATATGATGCCTTTTCTTGGTCTTAAAATCAAGAGCCAAGCACAGTTAGAGGGGAAAAAGGGATTTTACCATGGTATTTATTTTAAGGATCCTTGGTGCACTCTGTCCAGGTGGAGCATGCTGGAATGCACATCAAAAATGCACACCAAAATGCACACCGAAATGCACACTGAAATACACCCCCGTGAGCACCCCCAAAATGCACACGCACAGTAGTTTGGGTATAAAATTAGGCTATATAATTATATAAATAATTATGATATAATAATACAATTATATAATAATAATTATATAATTATATAAAATATAATTAGGCTACATATAATAGGCTATTATAAAATAGGCTTTACCAATTAGCATATCTATCAAAGATTCCCCAATGAGAGGCTGAGTGAATCCCCCTCCCCGAAGAACCTTTCCCCCCCTGGACAGGCCTATCTTAGTTTACAAAATGTGTTCCAGAGAAGACCTCGGTGTCTGAGGCTTCTAAGATGTTCGGTCTCCTGGCTTAACGGAATACTGGGCCTATGCTAGTTATCAAAACTGAACAATTAGAAGTATGTGGGCTAAAAGGCCCTTAAGAATGCATAAAAGTTATACAAAAGAGTATATAGAGGGGGTATATATAAAAAGCAAAAAAAGCATCATGGCATCACATACATGGCCCCAGAAAAGGTATCGATGGGACATGCACGTATTTCAACCTGCCAAATTCTGGGAAGTGTGTCATGTCCATCTACCACCCCTCCCTGCTGTTAATGCCTCTGGGGTTTACCCCGCTGCCAAGGGATGGTAGTTGGAATTTTTGGCAGCTGGGGCATGTAGCCACAATAGCCTTCGCCTGTGTTCACGATAGGTCGAACATGCAAATCAAGGCTGGCACATTCTGGTGATACATGGCGTGGCTGATCTTAGCCTGCTCGAACACCAAAGGGAGTCTGGCCAGCTCCGCTGGGGAAGCCAGGGCATTGGCTCTTTGATTTCCTTCTGATACAAAACCTGGCAGGTCAGTGTGCAATCTCACATGCATCACATAATAGGGTTGCTCCCGGTGGGAAATGAGATATATTCATTTCGAGAGCAAGTTAAATATTTTTTGATTGGATACTTCTTTTAGGAGAGCACCCTCGGCTCTCATGGTTACTCCTGCGACATACGCCGAATCAGTGACCAAATTGAAAGGTTCAGGGAACCGCTCAAACGCCCTGATGATGGCTACCTGGGGTGATCCTTGGACCACCTTGACGTCAGCTTCCCACTGCTGAGTCTGGGGATCTCTCCAAGTCATCACTGACTTGTGAGATTTCCCTGAGCCATCCGTGAAAATGGTCAGGGCATCTTTGAGGGGTTTCCTGCTCTGAACCTCTCTTGGGATGACAAAGAATGACCCATTATTGTGGGCAGGGAAATCAACCCCCTGGATGTTTTCATTTATTTTCAGCCCAAAGGTGGGCTGGGCCACCACAACATGTCAGTACTCCAAAAGTTGTGGGATTCAGGAAAATTCCTAGCTCTGTTTCTATAATAAAGTTAACAACTACCTTTTTCTAGTCTGATTTCTTTACAAAAATGATCTGCTTTATGATGCATAGCATAGTAGGGATTTTCTATTAATTAGGGCCTTTAAGCAGGATTTAGTAATGATCTGTATTCTCATGTGCCACTGAAGTAAAGTAAGGGTAAAGTAAGAACTGGAATTAAGAGCTGTATAGAAAGTCATAAAATGAAACTTATACTGAGTCTTCATTGGAGCATTTGGAACAGGGTCTCTGAATAGTTTGTGGCATTTTCCTTCAGCCTCGAACTTTCTGCAGAGATTTTTCTAATGTCTTTGCATGACATCTGGAAAGTCATTATTTTCCATTCAGTTCATAACCCCCAGCAGGAGCCCTTGGCATGGCAAGAACTCTTAAACTGAGTCAGTCATTCTGGAAAGTTCAGCGGCTGCTTGACAGTCCACCCTTCCCACGGCCTTGATTACCACAGTAATGCATATTCACTATTTGGTGATTACTGTAACAGAAGCTGTAGAGTATCAACTTTTAATCATATTATAACAAAGGGGATATTTCAGCCCTAGGCTGGACATCTGTGCTTAATCCTTCATCTCAGCCACAGGGTGAACATCTGGACGTTTTCCTTCATCTTCGGCAAAGACACTTATTTATCCTTATGGAGGTGGGATTTAGAGCAGAATGCAGCTAGAGGACCTCATTCACCTTTTCCAGTGAGGTGTTGTCTTCTCATTTTATTAGACTTGTTCCCCATATGTCCATTTATAACAGCTAAGATGTGCCTTTTACTGGCAGTCCTGACTTCACTCGCTTTTTGGTTTAATGTAAAAGTTGCAGCAAACCTATTAATGGCACAGAGAACTCTTACTGATTTATCTTTTCTCTCCTGCCAACTGCTGAATGCAAAGTGAAGAGGAGTAATTCACTGGATTTAAGGAGATTCTGTATGCAAATTTTCTGGAGGAAAAGGGAAGGGACTTTCCGCAACACTTAAATTAAGGGCACCTTATCTTGTAAGGTGCCTGTTTTTTAGTTTTCCTCAGACACAGTTTTCCTTGGTCAGATTATATGGCCTGATATAGTCTGCGTGTATCCGGTTTCCATTCTTCTGCAACCTAAAGCAACATTACTGTGACTGCATCACAGAATCCAAAAAAAGGGCACAGAGGAATAGCTCTTACGCTTCCAGATCACTTTTGTCTCCTTTCTTTCCTTCTGCCACTTCACTCTCAGAGGTATTCATACCATTTTTCCAAGGATCCTCCTACGGTTTCACACAAGGAGAAGGAGCTTACATTGTCTCCCAATGTAGGGAAATAATGCTGAAAAAACTTTCACAAAGGTTGGTGTCTTGGCAATATTAGATTATTGTTTCTCTGTCAATTGAATTCCGTGCAAAATAGTAGCAAATACATGGTTGGTTTCTTGTAATGCCACTAAAATGCCCAGAGAGAGAAGTTAGTTAAGTGTTTGGTAGTTTTGGAAACAATTTTCTCCATCTTTACATGTGCGCTTAGGCTCAGCATTCACAGAGAATCAGGATGCTCTCTGAGGCCGTACAAAAGATGTACAGCTGAACAAGAGATGGCAGATGTTCTGGTTACAAAATCATAGAGAGTCCTGACAGAGACTTTAAATAGTCATGAAGGCTGGTTGGATACAGGCTTCTTCGAAGTCCAACTGTTTCATATTGCAGTGATGCTGCTGGAAGCTGCAGGCACAAATTAAGGGTAGTGGCTGTCCCTTAGGGCAAAATTCTCAACTTGAACTCTTTTCTACACAACAAATCCTAAGCATGCCATGCCCTTGTTCCATGCATAGGGCTTGCATTACTCTTAGAGTCCCTTTCTTGTTTGGTTGTATGGTTTGTGGGTTTTTTAAAGAAAAGTTTTGTTCCCTGAACTAGTTAGGCAGCATATTATTTTGTTACTGTGCTAAATGCTACAATCCACAACATCAGGTTTTGAACTTTGACATCCATGCTAGGCAAAAGGTGTGGGACACACTAAGTCTTTGAAATCCGTGGAGTTACTCCATGGATAATTTGATGTTGCCCAGAGTAGAATCTCTCTCAACATGTTTGAAAGAAACAAAAGATAAAACATTCTCGACTTCCATTAACCTCGGAAGAACCAGCCAGCCTGACCGCAGAAGCAACACTGCAGGAACCGTGTGGCTCCTGCTGAGCCAAGTTTTCTCTCTGCTTCTTTTGAAGACATGGCAATGGCCTTCACTATATACAGCTTAATTTATGGATTTGGGCAAAAGTCTTTGCAAAAGTTCCACTTCACAGACTTCTGCTTAAACTGAAAGCTGCAGCTAGCTAAGGGAGGACGTAAGAGTGGATACAGAGGATAAAGACAGCTAAAAAAAATGGAACAAGCAATTGCTTGTCAGAAAAGCTCTTCTAAACTGGAGAAAAGTATTAAGCAGGGTTCCCAAAGGGGTAGTCCTTGGACATAGTTGGTATCTAATGTATATACATGACTGACTGGGAGAGTGAACTAGTTAGTTGCTTATTTAACTAAATTTGGAGCAGCAGAGGATGTGGAACAAATAACAAAGGAGACTTGAAAGGATTCCATACTTAAGTATGAGCCCTATGGTATTAAATGAGCTTTAATACAGGCAGATGTATACCACAATAGAGCAAACAGGAAGAGTGCTCTAAACAAAAAAAAAAATCATTTAAACTGTAAGAAAATTAAGCTCACAGGCTGTAACTTCTGCAGCCTGAGTAGAAAGGTGCAAAGAACAAACAGCATGTCTTTACATCCATTTTTTCTCATTGAATTAATTGATTCACTCAAGTAGCACCAGATTTTTGCTATATTTACATACCTGATTACTTGGCCCGCAGATTATTCCCAGTCTTTTTCCTGAAAATATTTCAAAGTATGAGAGAATTGATTTGTGAAGCAATTCTAACTACTGATTTTTAAAAACAGTAAGAGCAATTGGGGCAATTCTGTGGTGAAAACTGTCTGATATTCCATTTATCCACCTGTAGGAATGAAGCTACATGGAAAAAAGTGACATTTTGGACTATCAGAACCAAAGTAAAAGAACAATCGGAATTTATTTTCCAGGTACACATGTTTTTCAGCAAATTTAATATTATGCCTGTGCTCTCTGGCCTTGTGCTGATATACACCCACAGTGTTCTGGAAATCACATATGTTGTGCTATTGCTGGCAGGGGTCCCCTTTTCTCACTATTGCCCTGATGTGCTGTATCTCCACTTCTCCTGTTCATGGATATAACGTAAATGTATTACCAAATGCTGTCCATCTAGCTGTAAATTGTGTGTCCAAACAACTTCAGGGTAGGTTACCTATAGAAGCACCTTCGCACCAGCACTGCAGGAAGTGTAGGAGATATGTGCCTGGTCTGTCCAGGCTCTACTGCCACAGCAGGGGCACATGGACTGTCTCCATGTGCTGTGGCAGCATTTACCAGCTCTGTCTTCACCACATATATGTACACTGTTCACATGCAGCTGCATCTCTCCTTCTCCTGTAGGTGTATGGATAGTGTTCAGACGATTCTTGGGGACAACAGAAACCAGCCAGGCTTTGGGGCAGTGAGTTCACATCATCTTAAAAGCTCTTCCTCATCTCCTCTGATGAAAAGACAAGAGGGCAATTATAAGCATCTTGCTGCCTCAATCTGACAGAACCTTGCAATTCTTTCTTGCTGTCATGAAAGAATCTGTAAATCCAAGGTCCTTGTCCTTTTCCTTACAGCTGACTTCTGTGAGTTACATGCCCCATTTTGCAGTATTTCATTTTTACACAACCCAGAGGAGTATTGTAGAGTCATGTATTTGGAATACTGCACAGAACTGTAGCGCTACAGTGCTGCTGGCCAGGTGAGGCTCCAAAGAAATCAGTGCAGCGAGGCAAAGCATTTTATTGCTGTTGGTAGTGTAGTTATATTTTATTGTCTTGGCTGTCACCTTGGACAGCTTTTCTGGCTCTGGCTGATGTGGGTTAATCATGGTTACTGGGGCCGACACAGGATTGTGTATAAATTACTGTCATTATCTTGGAGAAGGAAAAAAATCAATAGCAACTTCTGATAATTTTATTTTTGATTTGGAAATGGAATGGCAAGAGGTTTTAGTAATGATTCAATTGCATCTTAGAAATGTTTTTAATTATGGTTAAGATAGCTGCTAAATTTAACAAGATACAATTAAATACCAGTTTATTAAGTTTGAATTTGTTGCTGATTAGCGGTTACACATGATGTATGTTTTTAATGTTCCTTAATACTGAATAAATGGTTTGGATAATCAATTGGTATTTAATGTATTAATTTCTATCTCAAAATGCAAAGAAAAACATGCAGTTCTGAGCTGTGCATTATATCTGCTCCACCTGTTCCACACCTGAGCCCTTGCATTGGGCCATTTACAGAAACTGCAGCAATTGTAGGACAAGGCTTCAGAAGTTCATTGAAGTAGGGATTCCTGGGGTTTGGTTGGTTGGTCTTTCTCTTTTTTTTTTGAAGGCTGCTGTATGACTTGGACGTGGCTGTGTTGCAAAGAGAGTTGTGGTCACTCAGAGACATGGTAGCTTTAATCTCTGTCCCACCTTGGCCTCTGCTGAACAGGATCCAGCTTAGCCTTAGCTCTGGCACCTTCACTGCTGCTGCTTAATAACACATTTCAAAATATCTATCATCAAAAGCACTGTCAATTAAGAACACATGTGGTGCCTTCAGGAAATCCAATTTTAATTTAGACGCTAGAAGATTTACCAAATGTCTGTTTTGTTTTCTGTACTTCTAGAATTTACTTTTTTTAAATGGAATGTTTTGGAATACTCTTGCTTGGAGCACACAAGCTAATGTTTTCAATAATTAGTGCTTAACTCACCGCTTCTTCACAAGCTGTTGTTAGCTGTGTTACTTTCATGGTGCTTCAGAGCTTTTTGGAAATGTACTTTGTCTGTGCACAGGATTTTCTGAGAGCATTTGCTGTGATACAGCACTGATGCCTTAAATTCTGAATACTAGTGCAATTTAACTTTTCAGTACATTTAATTAAGTGTATTCAGATACCTTACACTGAAGTTTCAGTGCCTACAAAGCTCATGTTTGGGTTGGGTGGGTGTTTCAGATTGATGCTGTGCCTCATACCATAACAAGGATGCAATATGCACTACTGTAAAGACAGGCAGTTTCAGATTTGTATTTGCAGAGCAACAGATGTCACAAAACTGCATAAATAAAGATCGTTACATCCACAGAAATATCCTGAATACTTGGCTTTTCAATATCTTCCCCAGCTCTCTTGCCACGAAAAGCATCCCATCACCCCAGGCCCTCTTACTGAACTATCTCAATAATCAGGAGAAAAAAAACTTGAGCTCTTCTCACAGGAGTCTGTTGAATGGCTGGTTAGACCTTGAACTTAAAGGGTCTCATCAAATCGTTCTGTTACTTATAAGCCCTTTAGGAATTCTGGCCTACCAGATGTTTTGAATGCACGTACTTCAGATATCAGCTTTGGGATGCCCTGGAGAGCAGAGCAGGGGGAGCCTTTGGAGCCCTCTCCAAGGTCTGCTGCAATCACAGTCAAAAGTGCCCATGCCCTGTGACCCCAATCGTCTTCACAGGATTTTGTTCCTTCTTATTTTTAACTTCTCATTATTAAAGTCTCATAGAGGCTTTTTATAGTCCATCAAATAGAGCTGAGTATTCAAGTGTCCAGATTTAATCTTCTGAGTAATAAAATAGTAAAAAACAAGAACACATATGAAAAAAAAAAAAAATCTAATCATATAATACCTTATACTATTTTGACCATCAGAATTATCATATTGTGTTCTTGACTAAGGGGCTTTGCTTTGGTTAACGAGTGCCTGAAGGCTTATCTATTTTTTTTCCCTGATCTATCAGTCAATCCAATAAAAGGTCCATAAGTCCCTATAAACATGGCCTCATTTACATTCTTAATTTATTAAAGCTACATGAGAACTGGAACTATAGTTTCATTGTGAGTAGTAGATCTTTTAGGGAACTGTAAGTCATAGGAATAATGTAGCCTTTATCAAGGAGATATCCAAATTTGTTTGGGTTTTGGCTTGTGTGATGGGTTTTGGTGTTTTGTTTGCTTTTTTAAAAGCTTTCATTAAAAAATAAATAAGTAAAAAATCCCACAACAACAACAACAAAAAAAACACCTTATAATTTATGCCTTGATTTTGAATTGAAAGGACAACTTTAACCTTCGGTCCTTGCTCTGTTACTTGGGGTTTTTTTCACTGAGCTGCTTCTTAAATGAGTGGTATATAATATTATTGATATCTGCTTTGGAGAGAAGCTTAACATGGACTTTTTTGGCATGTCATTTCATGAAAAAATCCAAGATTTGATTGTGTTAGGAACTGAGGGACTTGACTTCCACAAATGAAACCAAAATGCCCTTTGATGTACAGCCACCAGTGCATGGTGTGGTACTGTCCTTGAACTGCAATGAAAGGAGACAAAAACAAGCCTTGGAGGCAAAACTCAAACTCTGGTTTAAGCAGGAAGGTTCTATAGTTGCTTTGTAATGTAATCTATATTTGGACAAAATCTTTTACTCTTTCTTGGGCAGACAGCCCAGAGCAGAGATACTTCTCCAAAAGAACAGCAGGTGGTATTTGAGATATTGCCTTTCTCTTTTCCTATTGATCTTCTGTATGCAATATGTCATTCTCAAGAACATAAATCCAAAACTTTCATACAAAAACTCAAACTTCCTTTGAGTCCTTATAAGCTCTTCAATAACTGGTCCTGAAAATCTGTATATTTCAGGTTTGGAAAGTGTTTGATCCTTTCTTTTAAGCTATAAAAATAACTAAAATTTAATATTTTCAGAAGAATTTCAGCTCACAGAATTATGCTCTACAGTCTTTATTTTAGGGAGATGATCTAAGCTAATTCAGGCTTTGAGATACATGGATTTTGCGGATTTCACTTTAGGGAATCCTGAAGGTGGGAAAATTATTGTAACTCTTTTGGGAGTTATGGAAAAAGAGACCTCAGGGCACTGTGGCTCAAGGAATAAGTAACAGATAATCAGATGGGAGAGTTACACCTCGTAACTGCTAACAGAAATGTACTTCCCAGCTTTATTTATCTCCTTTAACCAGTATATAGGGACTATTGCAGTCCACAAACTTTGTGACTTAATTGCATTTCCAAAGCCAAGTTGCTCTGAATGCAAAGTGTCCATCTGCCATTTTTTGAATCTCAGACAAATTCAATTTTATTATAAAATTATATAATTTTTTGTTTCCTTCTCATTCTGTTGTGTTTCTTTTATAGTTGTAGTTAGGGAAATTAGTCAAAATCTGAACCATCACG
The DNA here is from genome assembly GCA_013398115.1 of Falcunculus frontatus. Classification (NCBI taxonomy): domain Eukaryota; kingdom Metazoa; phylum Chordata; class Aves; order Passeriformes; genus Falcunculus; species Falcunculus frontatus. The sequence continues at coordinate 43,770 of VZRV01000011.1, forward strand.
GACCTGTGGAAGGAGGGATGACAGATGAATTTGGCCTAGACAGGTAGAAAACATCTGTGATCAGTGGTGCAATTGTATTGCATCTCCTGCTGTGTTTTCTTCTTTTTAACTACACTGCCTAAGGCATTCCCACCAGATAATTAGATTAACATCCCAAAAGCTTTTCCCCATGGCTTTTGAAAAGGCAGCAGCATAGCATCCCACCAGACAGACTGGATTTAATTGCTATTTTTAGGTTAGAGAGCAGCAAACCATGAGACAAGAAAGCTGGGAAGTTTGTTGTAAAATTTAAATCAGGACTCCTGACCTCTTTCTGAAATTATTTAACCTTGAGCTTATTTTTCACTGAGAAAATTATCTCTGATGTCAGAATCATTCAAATAATCATTGATGTCACTTAGTCACAAGACTGAATTTGCTGGCTCATTTAATATGTCTTGCATATGTGGTTTTATCTAAGCCTGTGAAGACAAAAATGACTGCAGCTGAAGGGAAACAGCTTTTTATTGGGTTTGGTTTAGATATTCTTTAAATAGTGGGATTCTCCCTAAATCTGATGATAACCAAAAGCAATTACTGAATTAGTGGGAACATTTGTGAAGTCTGTTTGCCTACAAGACTGGTGCATGTTTCCCAAAGAGAGCATGAGGGGTTGCATGTTTAACACTCCCTGTGCAGCACAGAGTAAGGAGTGTTTGTGAGGCAGCACAATTAGATCAGTTGATTTTATTTATAAAATATTATTCATTTGCCTGTTCATTACTGTAGGTAAGGATTTCTAATGTAGAGAGACATATATACAAAGTTTTAAGAAGCTTTTGAACATTCAGCAGGAAAAGGTTTGAAGAAAAGGGTGCTTTGAAGGAAGGGCAGATTAAAAAAATAGGCAGTGGAACTGATCTCTCTACTTTTGCCTGACTCTTGCTCTTATTTGAGAGAGACACAAAGAAAAAAATGGTCATTGCTGCTGTTAGACTGGCAAGCTAAAAGAAATAACCTTTCATTTCACACATTTTCTGTTGTGTAGGGAGACAGGCTCATGCCTAAAGTCTCCATGAAAGATTTGAAAAGACAGTCTTGGTAAAAATCTAGGCTTTCTGCATATCATAAAACTGTATTATCTCTCCTTCAACCCTCTCCTAACATCATTTCTCCCAGGAATAGCCCTAAAAACATTTCTTCTTTGCAGTTGTATGTGTTTGGTGCAAATACTGCTTTTGCTTTCTAAAACAGAGCTGGCTGCTCTAGACTGTAGTGAAATTTAAGCTGAGATTCATGATTTCTGGGGAAACTTGGTGTCCTCAGACATCTCAATACCTGGAACCGAGAGGAGGGAAGAATTTGGTAAAAGACTGTTAAATTTACATTTCCCTTGTTCCTGACTGTGAAGTAATGAAACTGCACCATAAAATGTTTTTTAAGAGACAGTCATAAATTCTTATGGTTTTACTGCACATTGTGCTCTTAACACAATATATTCTTTTTATTCGTCTACTTAGTGATCACATCCACATCACCTATATTTTGTATCTCATAGAAAAGCATTCTGCTGATTTTTCCATGGTTATAGATGGATTAGTTGTGAAGATTCAGATCTTGATTCTTAGCCAGATCAAAGAGTCCTCTCTTCCTTTATAACTCAAAAAAGGGTTTTCCTCTCTTAGAAGATCCCACTCAATCATTGCTGCAATCACATGACTAAATAAAATCTAACATTGCCATCTAGTGTCCAAGTACTGGGATATTACAGTTTTTTAGCTCGGTGGTATCAGAGAGACTTTGAGTATCACTTGTAACTGTGGAGTTCTCAAGTGAGAGAAACACTGGTTTTTTTCCAAAACTTTCCTTTTAGCCTTTTTTTTTTCCCACAAAGAAATAATTTCATATCTACCATCATAATAACATTACATGTTTTATAATGATGCTAAAAATCTCAGCTTTTGCACAGTTTCTAAAGGATTGTGTTCAGTATTGGAGTCAGCTGGGGTAGGAAGTACAGAGAGTGAACTTCTGTCTGTGCTCTTCCTCTCACTGTTCTCCTGGGAACTGTTTGAAGACTTGACACAAATGAGCTTCTTACCACAGAGTCTGATTCAACTGGGGAAACAAATTCCGTTGGGAGAAGGCGTCCCTGCAGTTCTGTGACACAAATGGTCAAAATGACCTTAATGAAATAAGGGGAAAGGAAAACTACTCAAGAAAGCATTTTCTGTCTCTGGGGATTTTTTTAGAAATAATGTGTACAGGACAGATTTGAAAACAAAGAAAGATCATGTCTTATAGGGGAAAGCCCATTTCTTAGTAGTGCCCCCAACAGCTTGCAGAAGAACCTGCTGTCCATTGCTTTGAGCACCCAGAGTAGCAGCATGAGCAGGCTGAGTGTACTCCCCTTCCTCCTTTAGGTGCTTGTAACACAACTTAAACATATATAATGAATGGTAGTAGTACCTCTTTGAGAGAGGCATTGATTTTAGGTCTATTCACTTCTTAAGTAAAATGAACTGCTACACTGAAAGCTTCTTTCAGAATTGCAGCCTGATAGCCCCAAGCAGACTGTCAGGCTGCATGTTTATGTACTGCTCCATTGCACACACACCCCCCCCCCCCCCNTAGTCTTTCTCACATTCCACTATTGATTTTTCTGTTCTGTCTTTCTTCAAACACAAATATGAAGAAGTTCCTTGTAAGCCAAGTTGCCTTAACCACTGTTTGAAGAGCCCTTTCTTTAGGGTCTCTCTCCCCAGCCTGTGAGAGCCAGACAGGAGCCTTTAGCTCAGCCTTCCTCCAGCTGGGAACACCAGCACGGCTCCAGCCATGGAAATTGTGGAGATCAGGCCCCAGCTGCCACAGAGTTCCAGAGGACCTGCAGAACACTCCACAGCCAAAATGTGTGATGTGATCACAGGTGATTGGCATACCTTTATTCCTGAAGCTTTATAGGGAAACATATTTTGCCTGTATTTTAGAAGATTTCTTACTACTGCCTTTTTCTCTTTACTAACACAAAAGATCAACAGATGTCCACAAAATCTTCTGGGATCCCCTTTTCTGTAGTCAGGTGGCTGGTTTTTGTGTTCAATACAGTCTCATCTTGGAAATTCAGTGTAAAATTTTAAAACTTTGACTGGGAGATGAATTAGGTAGGGTTGTTAATATGCCTTTAGAGCTGTGCATTTCTTTGGTTAAGAGAAACTTTGCTTCTCTACAATTTTGTGAACACTTATAAATTTCTCCAATGAATCTTTTAAGTTTACTGTCTTGATTATTTATTGCTCGTGTGTTTTTGTTTCTAGTTTATACTCCTGTCTAATGCGATTATACAAGATCTAAAAAGATACTCAAATTTGCTAAATCATACTGAAAGCTTTTCTCACATGCATGATTCTTGTTGGTTTTGGTTTACTGGTTGGTTTTTTGTTCTTTTTTTTCCCAGCTGTGTGTTTCTCTTTTTCCTGTTCAGTGAAAACTAATGAAACTTCTTTTAATCGAGTATCATTTTGTAGGTTTTCATTGCTGCAATATTTAATATTTAGTTGACATATGAGTGTTGTTTAATTGCAGTGTGTACGTAGGGCAGGAATATAGACATATGAGTTTTGCAAATTTTCTATCCAAGGAAAATTATGTTTACTTAATATAAAAGGTAAATATTGCATCTAACTGAATTGGAAGCAACTTATTTCTGTTGATAAAGAATATTCTATCATTGGTGTCATTCTATACATTGGCAATATCCTTTCATTCCTCTGGACTAGAAGTTACTTCACATGCCCGTGCCTTAAGGAGGGTTGTTTTTTTCTCATTCCAACAGCAGGTATTGGCACTAGGAAGGTGAATTTTTCCTCCAGAAGTAAAGATCTTCCATTCTCAATGTCAGGCAAGTTGATAAGTCACTGTAAGCCAGGAGCTTGTGCTGTGAGCTCAGGTGCAGTTGATCATCCATACATAGATGTGACTGCCATAGATTTTTACAGGACAGAAAGACACCCTGGGACACACAGGTTCAGATTTTAGGTGGAAAAAGGGCACATTTAAAATGGTGAAATCAGCCAGTGAGAATTTACTATCAGAGATCGGAGAAACATGACAGGAAGGGAGTTTACATGTGGAAATGGGAGAGCTTCCCGTAGTTTCTCTTGTCTACTCCACATGGAGCTGCCTGGCTTAGACCTTGCCCCACCCCATCACAACTGAAAGGGAGTCTGATTCCGAAGCAGCTCATTTCCATGGAGACCGAGGAAACAGCTGACCAACCCTGCACGTGTTCTGCCAGGCTCTTATCAATACAAAATTATTTAAATAGTGCTCTAAAGCCAGTGAGATGATTTCTGTGATGGGTATCCCTACAGTAATCTACAAGTGATGCTTTCAGGAGCTCTGTTGGGTATGTGCTGTACCTGGAGCAAGATTAAGTCCTTCATATTTTGGTGCACTCAAAGTCACAATAAATAGCATGTGAGTTAACCCTTCCCCCCTTGAAACAGTTACACATTCTCATCCCAAAAAAAATTATTAGAATTGCAATTCATTATAAATACCATCAAGCAATCAAAGCTTGCAGAGATAAAGCAGATATTGTGTTCTGCAGGTTTAATGAAAAATCTCTGTTGCTTTTGTAGTCATGCTTTCATTTGATCTATTTCTCAGGCTTTTTTGTGATAAAAAAATCTGAGCAGATTGATTAATAAAAAATTATTATTCTCTGGACATTTTCTTTTATGAATATCTATTAAAAGTTAAGAGTCCATTTCTATTTAAAATCTGTTTCTAGAAAAAAAATCATGTTGGAGTTACTTTTGTACTGCTTCTCTTAGAGAATTTGGGATTACCTATTATACAACTCAGAATATTTTATTTTCTTTTTGCTTGTGATATTTCCTGTCTCTCAAACAAGCTTTCGATATGACAGTAAAATGAAGAGAATATTTTTTTCCCTTTTTCTGAAATGGAAAAGAACTACCATAAAACTATTTTAACATAGGTACAGGCATTTAAAATTGGTAAGTATCTAAGAAGCAAATGTTAGTGCCATTTGAGGAAGGAGCAGTTGCTGTGCACTTGGCTATCTCTTAAAGAGGAGTCAGCTAAAAATTTTCATTTATTGAGCCTCATTAATGTATATAGTCATGTAAAAATCATTACAGCTTTTTTAGGAACTGTTTTACCCTTTCACTATAGAAAAAAAATATATATATAGATCAACACTGTATGCTATTAACACTGAATACCATTCCAGCACAGTGAAATTTTGGTGGTTACCTGTTTGGAGGTAAGAAAAAGGACTGCAAATATGTGAAATCTCAACCTTTTAACTAAGGTCGCAAGCGCACTATTTTAATTAGATCATCTGTTCAATTTACATGTGTCTTTATAAGTGATTTTCACTAACTAGGTTCTTAACAATAACTTCTAAACAAATTTTTCTGATAGCTGTACTTGCAGAAGTTAGTCACAGTATTTATTTAGTAATAACTACTCTCTCTTTTCACTGATCTTCAATAAGGACATTTGCAGCTATAACAGCTTAATTGCAAATGTTTCCATATAGCACATTACACACATTATTAAGTTAGTGCTTTTTTAAAGAAAATCCTGCTCTCCTTACAGTAGTTTGAGTATTTTTATTTTGAAGGTGGTAGTAGTTTTGCCTCCTTTTTGGATTACTTTTATTTCTAAGTAAAAAGTAGAACACGTAGTTAGGCCACTCACAAACCCTTCTGATTTTTATTTGTAGACTTGTGTTAGAAATAACACTACAGCCTTTATACAAACATATTATTTATAACAGGCATAATGTTCAACTGTGTTAGTACAGTTACCACAGCCCTGGGGCACTGGGAGAGCTTGCAAATTCTCAATAACAGCAACTGATCATTTGGGGGAATTCATTTTCTGCTTGAAAATTTAGAGGTTTTGGTACTTGGCTGTCCCGGTTTGAGACAAATTCGGAGGAACGTCCGAATTTGAACGTCCTCTGATAGAAGGCAGGTTACAGCTGCCCCTCCCCCACCAGGTTTGGGAAAGAAATATTCCTCGGAGGAAAGTGAAAGAGGTAAAAAACCCTATTTATTTAACAAACACACGGGAAAAGAATAATGCTAAATAATAAAACCTCTCACTGTGGAGAGAACCTGGTAAAATTCAAGGTCCTTCTGTAGGTATGGCTGTTCTCTCTCCAGAGCTAGGGTGTGGCCCCTCCAGGCCGTGGCATGGGCCTCCTGGTGATCCAGACCAGAGCATAACAGTCCAAGTGATACAAAAGAAGCCACAAGATTGACTCCTCGATTAACTAATTAATCAACTAATTTATTAACAGTAACAGAGATCAAGAACCTGGGAGTAGCCCAAGAACCCTATGGCAAGACAGAACGCTAACACAGTCGTGACACGCCGGGTGCTCCCCAGAGTCTCCACAGGAGGACCACGTGTCCCCCTTGAGTTCTTATACCCTATCCTCATGTGGGATTGGTCTCATCCCTCTTGCCATTGGTCAGTTCCTCGCTTTCTCATTGGTCCTTTCCAGGGAGCATTCTGGACCAATCACTTATCCAGGTAGCCATCTCATTGGCTCATTCCAGAGTCCAATCCACAGTTGTCCTGATGCACAATGTCAGCCCCCCCTTTACATCATTCCCATACATCTCGACCACAACTTATGTCCCTGTTTCTATGATAACATGAACATAACCCAAAAGTTCTTTTGAACTGTCATACCCAACCCCCTTAACTTCTTAATTCTTACACTTAATCTAATATAACCTTGTTATTCTAGGAACCCGATTACTTATAACACAAGGAAAGTTCTTGCCTCAGCTAGTGAGCCGGCTAAACAGCAATGAATTTTAACTCTCTCCTGACAAAAAGCCAAAAAACTCAGGAAAAAAAAAAAGGAAGGGGGCTTCCTCCGCTATTGCCGCCATAAAAGCACGCAGAGGAGTAGAGTGACCTTGGAGCACAAAACTGCTTTGAAAAGTTTGACTGGCTTTTTTTTTCCTTTCTCATCCAGTTTTAAAGGCACAGAAAGGCACGAGGTTCATGTCTGGGCATAGAGCGATGATAGGGGATACTATATCCTAAAGTCACCCCAAGACATTGTCTTAAATAAATTTCAAGCTAAGCTGCTTTCATTTTTATTTGTTTTCCATATGAGCATCCCTATCTGAGGTCCTTGATATGGTCTCCATCTGGCTGCCTGCTAAGCATTTGCTTTCCTGAGAAGGCTTCGTCTCTTCCCTTCTGGAGTGCAGGGCTAAGCCACTTGTTTTGCTTGACCAGACTGGTTCATTTGTTGGTTTCTGTTGGGGATTAGGATTCTCCCTTTTGTTTCTTTCTCTCAAAGGATTTTCTCCCATATGTGTTGCTAGGAGATAATAACAGGTACTTAAGAGAGACAAAAGAAATGGCCACAGCTCAGGGGAGGGGTCCAGCTGGCTACTCTCTCCTTTTACCTGCAGATTTCTCTGGGAAGGGCAGAGATACTGTGAGAATTGGGCTGGAGAAAAGGGGTTGGGTGCAGCTCCTACCTCTCTCTTTCAGCTTCGGAGGAGGACAGTCAACCTGCTGCCTGCGGGGGGAAATTCGCTGCTGCCACCGGAGCCCAGCCCAGTCCTGCTTCTTCTGCCATGGGGTGAGCTTTTGCTCGTGAGAGCAACCACTGAACTGGGGCCTTATTAACACCCTACCTCACTAAAAAATATGCTGGCCCACCTCAGAGGAAAACCCCAGGATCCCCAAGCCCCCTCTCCCTCCAAGGGAGTCTCTCTCACCGTGGCATTCAGGAGCCCAACGGCCACTGCCCAGCCCTCACCGCTCCTCTGCCACTGCTCCGAGGATTCTTTGCTACACTCTAAATCGCATCCCCTGCCTGCCCAGAAGCCCTGCGGTTTCAGCTACAGCTGCCAAGTTTCTCATACATCTCATCTACCACTCCGGGACTTGCTTATCCCTGCCTTCCCAGCTTGCTACTCCAAGGTCCCTGCTACGGCTCCTTTTGCTATCCAGAGCGGGCACCGGGATTGGCTGCCCCTGGGGGTTCATAAAGGAAGTCCCATTTCCATCCCTTCCTGCCGGCTGCACCCGCCATTGTCCACATGGAGAAAAGATGGCCGGACCCGCGCCACAGCGCCCCCTGCAGCTGAGGGGGAATCATCGCATCTGCCCTGCCCGGCCGGGAGCCACCAGCGCCCCTGCCGGCTGTGAGCAGAACTGCACCAACGGGGAAATGGCTTAAAGAGCAAGAAGAGACTGTTTATTGGGTTTTCTGTTTTATTCTGTCTTTTATTTGTTGTTGCTGCCATTGTTGTTGCTTGTTTGCCTTGTTATACACATACATATTAGTAAAGAACTGTTATTCCTTTTCCCATATCGTTGCCTGAAAGCCCCCTTAATTTCGAAATTATAATAATTTGGAGGGAGGGGGTCCTTTTCTCCATTCCGAGGGAGGTTGCTACCTTCCTTGGCAGACACTTGTCTTTCAAACCAAGACAGTTTCTTCAGGATTCTTTTAAAACTTGACACCATGGGTCAGAAACTAATAGACATCAATAAAGGAGATATGAGATATTTGTATTTAACTTGATCACTTCAACTTCACGTTGCTCCTGAGCTGGCAGACAGTAGTTAGTCTGAATCACTTCCACAGGGGGAAAATGTATTAAAGTTGTGTTGAAAATTACTCTATGGGGGTATTATCTTACAGTAGTTTTGATCTTAGTGATGCTGTATTAGATACTGAGGTTATAGAGGAACTTAGCTTTTAAGGGAAGGAAAGGCTGAGACCAAAGAGCTCAGACAGGAATAAATTCTGGTCAAGACACCAGCCTGTGTCTTGGCCCACTGAGGCAGGAGGTCCTGCTCCTTTCTCAGAGCATCTGAGCCACTTAAGGAGGTGACCAAGCTGATGGAGGATGACAGACTTGGATGTGAAAAGAGAAGGGAAAGAGCTTTTGTCCTCCCCACTCCTGTCCAGTCAGAACACAATGATGGTGATGTTATTGGAGGCCAATGAGTCAGGCTGGTTAAATATCTTTTCCCCCATAATAGCTGGAAGCCACCAGAAATCCTGTCGTGGCTAATTATGAAATTATCTGTTTCTAAGGAGAATTTCTTCTTAATTGTGTGAGCTGGCTTATTCCCTGGAGGAAGAATGTTTTATATTTCTCCTATAATTATACAAGGGAGCTTAGAAAGTGTTGAAACAAATTCCTTTTTTAAAATAAGTGGATATTAGAAAATTATAAAATCAATTTTCAGCTTCAGACACAAAATAACTAACGTGGAAAGCAGACAAAAGGTGGAAAAAAAAAATCTTCCAGAATATTTTCTTTTATTTTGAAGGATGGATATTAATTGTATTTTTTTTTAATTTCAGAAATGGTTAATAAGAGTGGGTTTCATACTGACTGCTGGGTAGAATGGGAAAATCAAGCCTGGCATTGCACAGCCTCTCCCATGCCTAGTCCCAGGCTTGCTGGGTCTAACCCACTACAGGCCTGCACCAGCAGAACAAAAGCCATTTTCAGCTGATCTCAGACATGAGAGCTTGAAAAAAATGTCACAGATTTGTCTAGCTATAAAACTCTATTGTTTGTAGACACTGATATAAGTTAATTGAGCATCACTGTCCCACAGAGACTATATAAAAGCATAAGCAGAGCTGAATCAAGACTTTCTGTGGTTTTGAGTCTGTCAGTTTGCATAGCGTCTCACACTCTGAGGATGGGCTGAAGTTAATAAGTGGTCTAATTAATCACCTACTGAAATTGTGTCATTGTAGCACAAGGGAGATGTGTGCAGAAGGGGCACAAACCAGTGTTGACTGTGATTTTGAGAGGCTATTAATATGAAAATAGAAAACACCACTCACTGATTAGCCCTGCTAAATCCCAAGATAGGGTGAGTGCTGTCTTGCCACCACAGTGAGCAGCAGATGTTGAAGAGAGTAAAACTTTCCAATTGGTTTCATGCTTACCTTGATGCTACTTTTGTAGTTTTTCTGCCCAACCCCTTCCTGTGTGATAATCTTGGGATACAGTGAGAGTGGAACAGGGCTGACCTTGTTCGTTTCGGGCATTCATCCAGGCCTTGGGCAAGGGCCAAGAGCTAATTTTGTCTCAAAGCCAAGGAAACCTGACTGATAATCAGCACTACAGGACAGAGGATTTATAAGGTTGGGACAGAGACAGTCACAGAACTGCCTTGCACAAGGAGGTGAAAATGAAATATTATAGTTTTATACTACAGTCTATTAATAGACAGGATATTTATGGTAGGAAGGAGGTATGCAGTGTTTAAAGCAATGGAGTGTATATAAGAAAATTTGATTTGGAAAATAAAACAACACCCACTTAAATGTCATATACACAGCTTAGAACAGTGTTTAACTATGATGAGAACAATTGAGCTTATAATGAAAAGGGTGAAAACAAGTACAGGGCTATCAAAATGTTGCTTTGCTTTGCAAAAATGTTAAGTTGGCACACATGAATTATTTAAGTAATTCTTGAAAGCCAAATGTCTGCAAAGATGCTGAGGTTACACGCAAATTCAGAAACACAAGGATACTGCTGGAGACAGGTACAGTGCAGTAGAGCATAAGAAATGCAAACTAAATTGCATAGCATACAGGCAACATTAAAGAAATGTATTTCAGCTTCCAGTCAGTGAACCCAAACATGTTGTACATTATGCAGACTGCTTAGTCATTTGCATAATTATTAACTCCCCTTGAAACTGTAAACATAACGGCAAAATTCAGTAATACCAAGAAAAAAGCAACATTAATGTGAATTTCTTATTTGACTTTTTAATTTTTCTACGGTCTTTGAAAACATACAGGTTTTAGAACAGGCCAAATAGAGACTTTTACAGTAACAAATAATCTATATTGTAAATTTAGGATTTGGTGGTGTCTGCTGTTCGGTTTCAGACGGTCGGGATGGAGACGAGAGATCTCTGATGTCAGATTTTAGAGCATGAGGTTTATTGTGAAAGGGCGTGAGTGTAGGGGACCTGCTAGGAGTTGCCAGATGCAGCTCGAAGCAGGTCAGAGAAGTAAGAGAGAGTAGAAAAGAGGAAAAGATAGAAGAAAAAAGATTAAAAGATCCATGGTTCCCGTTTACCACACAATAAATCATCTTCTGTGCTGAATATTCTAGTTTTCATTAACCAATCTAGAACAAGCTACAAATCCTACAACACTTACATACAGCTTATAAGAATCATTGCATTACCGTATGGTGTTATATTTTAAACTCTAAAAACTGCTTTTTGGACCCTCTGCCAAGTTGTCAGGGTCTGCTCTGACCCTTGGAGCAGAGGATATTGTTCAATCAAAAGGGGGATTACCTTCAGTCGGCCATACCATTGTTTTCCAGTTGTTCAGTAACTGGGGTTTGGTATCTCAAAGCTTGTTTTCATTTCAATCTCGCTTACAGTTTCCATATTCTCAGCATCTTTTGCTAGGTAATCATATTTATGAGGTCTTCCTATTTCATCTTCCCCAACAGTAAATAAATGGAGCATAAAAATAGAAACTTTCTGTTTTAATATACAGTAGTGGTCTTGTTGACTGGTAAAATTTTATTTTACGATTTAGATACATCCTTGAACTCCTCCAAAGAGTAATCCATTAAACCACAGACTGCAAATATGTGAGGGGGTTCAGAAAAGATTATCTTTATTGCTGTAGATGGCAGACAATATGATTAAGTTTGGGGAGTCTGCTGTGGCTGGAGAGCAGAAGAGCTGCATTAGCAGCAGAATAGTAATATTGATAGTACTTCACGGGAGACTGCAGAAGAGTTCTTCCAGGGAGATTCAGGGAAGAAACACAGAAGTTTAAATATGAAAATGAAAGAACTCTCAAGGAGACAGGAACAAAAAAAATAATCCTTTTATTGGCAAAAAAGGAAGAGAAGACTGCATTGGGAACTTTTGTGAGCTTTGTGTCTGGTTCGTATTTTAAAGAAAGCCTGGTTTGGGGAGCAGTTAGGAAGGGAAACTTCTGCCCCAGAGAAAACTGTTGCCCCCTGAGGGGACCTGTCCTGGGGTAATTTATGTCATGGCTTCAGGTAGATTTGTCATGTTTTGTGTAGAGTAAGTGACCCCACTAATGCAAAGGCTCCAGAGTAACTTCAGCCCCAGTGTTGGCTGCTGAAAACTCTAACTGGAAGTCAGCCACAGGAAACAGTGTTCTGGTGGTGCTGCTCAGAGCAGCATTTCTGAGGTTCCCTGCTGATTCTGGTTTGTGTACTGAAAGATGTATGAGGGAAAAAAAATGACGCAAAGATGGAGTGCTTACAGAGTCTAAAGAGTTCTAAAGGATGAGTGGTATGTTGATAGTGCTGGTGCATCACTACTCTGCATGTTTCTGTCCTCAGCAATTTCATTGCACTGCTGTTTGTGTGAACTTTGAGACAAGCGAAGATGTGTTTGCATTTACCTCTGTGAACATTCTGAGTCATCCTTCACCATTCCCCATTCCAAAGCAATAACCTCCTTAATTCCAGGCTTTTAAAAAAGCTTTTAGAAATTAAATAATTAAAACAAGCATCAAGAAAACAAACAAATTATCAAGCAAACAAACCAAAAAATTATAAGCTTCTATGCAAAAGAAATTACTACCCTGGCAGAGAAAGCTACTTGTAATTTTTCCTAGTGAGAATGACATAACAATAAGTACTGTGTAATCTTACTTGTTTTCTGTTCCTAGGAAAGAGAAAAGCTGCTAGCTTCAAGCAGAGCAGGATCCAGTTAATTTTCTGTATTGTCAGACCTCAGACAAGTTGAGCAATCAATCTCTATCAGACTCATGCCTGAGTATTGGCTATGTGAGCCGGGGAGGGTTGTAATGGCTAATAGTAGTTTCTTTCAGAAAGGTAAGAACATTAATGCTATATTTTGCCCATACGTACAATAATATTGTCATTAAGATAAGATTTCTGAAAGGTTTTGATTTAGAATACCCTTTTTACTAAATAGTTGGAGACTCCGTTTTCTTACCTATTTACAATCTTCCCGTTAGTGTGACCAGTAATGGGATTTTCCTGCAAGCGATCACTAACTGACTAAATCCACAGAGACACTTTATTTATATGGAAATTTCAGGAGGATTAGGAAGGTGTGGAGTAGGAACACATACCAATATTTGACTTCTGTTGTATTTCTGAGGCTTAATTTGGACCACCAGCTCAGCTGCTTGTTTTTCCCACCTTTTGTGGATAAAGTCCTCTGCAAATCTTGCATGGATTTAAGCTTCTGAGCTGTTGAGCACAAGTTAATGCAGACTGTGAAGCTGTAGGGCAGAGGCTACCAAACTTCCTGACCCTGAGGGCCATTTTCTAAATTATTTAATTGTTTCTTATAGCTGTATCCTTTTGCAGCTCTGTGTCCCCTGTATTTTACAGACCAAGCCCTTACACCCCATTGTCACTTTACCCATCACTGTTCAGAAACAGAGGGAATTTTGGCAGATTGCTGTTATTACATTGTACAAGAGAGACCTCTGGGTTCTGTTGAAGAGTAAAGTTCTATCTGGTCGTTAACAAGCATTTGTACTTACGGTTTTGTGCTATTTTTTGTTGAACTCCTCCCTATTTCAGAAATGCACTGACGTTTAAATAACGTTGTTCTGGGATTGCCTGTTCTCCCTTCCTTAGCTTGTGCCAACCTCAGGTTCAGCAGCCAGCGCTCACTCTCCTGCCCTTCCACACCTCTGATTACAAACACTCTTGAGTTACTCTGCACTTGGGCAGATTTTTCTCCCATGTGGTATTGCAGGCTGAACCCTCTAAGCAAGTGCCTTACTTTGAGGTCATCGAATTCCACATGTTCTCAGTCACTCTGGCAACATGCTTTTAGTAGTTTCTGCATCAACTGTAAAACTGACAATAATCCAGCATTCTCAGTTGACAAAGGCTGGCAGAGGAAGGTGAGATTCTGCAGGAACTGTACACAGGTAAACAAAGAGTATCACCTTTACATTTGCACAATAGCTCACGTGCTGTGTTTGTTCTTTGGCTATGCCACTTTTATTCCTGCCTTGAGCTATGTGCAGCATCAGTCTGAATAAACCAGTCAACACAATGTTTTCTCCCTATTCTTGCTTTTAGTGAGCTTTGTAATTATTTGAGTAGATCTCCTGATAGAGTGAGCCCAGTTGTTCAGAGGGGCAGACCTGGGGCTGCCTCTCTGTGTGTAGGCTGGACTTGTGCCTTTCTGTTCCATCCTTGGAAAAATTCCTTGGAAGAGTGGAGAGTCTTTGCTAGGCACCCAGAGTTTCATTTTGAAATAAACTTCATGTAATCAGTAAACCCAAGAAGGCTGTTTTCATTGTTTTAATAGAGTTTATGTGCCCGGATCAAATAATGTAAGAAAGAACCAATTAAAGAAATCTGGATGTTTTCTGTAGCATTCTCCAGGGTGCTGTCAACAAGCATATTTTGCTGCCTGCAGCCTGTTACCAGTTGTTACCTTTTACCACATATATTCTTTTATTTCCATGCCCATTGTTTTAGTTACTTCATGAATAAAGAGAATTTAATTTAATTTGCCTCAATCTTAGAGCTACTGCATTTTTAAGTAATTGCAACTGATATGGGACTGTCAGACCTTAGCATATTGTAATATGTATCAGCTGCTCCAGCTGGCTCTTGTAAACAACCTCTTTCAGTAATATTTCATTTCTATGCACCTGGAGGTTTGCCTGACCATGCAGCATACATATTTTAGCCTAGAATAGTTAAAAGTACATTTGAAAAGCAGAAATTCAGGAAGTTAGTACTTGCATATGCTGGGCAGTGTTAATGTTCCTGTCACACTGAAAAAATTTTACAGCCTCTTATTTAAAATTGATTTGTGGATTTGAGTCTTGCAGAGAACTTGTAAATAGTCTGTTCTGGATTGGACAGCAAACCATCAGGATTTACAGATGTTTTCAGGGAGCAGACAGGGATGTTTCTCCCAAGCCATCCCTCCCTATCCTTCATCTCTCTGCCTCTCCTCCTTCCTTTGTGTGCAGTGAAGTTCTTCTTCATTAGCATCCTCTGGAAGATAAGGCATTGAGATCCTCAGAAGTGGCCTTTCTACACCAGGTGTGGGTGGGTGTTCTTTATTATTCCTTTTTCTAACTCATGTTATTTTTACCAAATGGTTGTTCAGGCAGGTCTGCTAGGAATTGTTTATAAAACCAGCCAGCACAGAGAATAGAGAGCTAATACTGTAATTTTGTACCTTGTCTGGAGTTCAATTAGCCAGAGAGAGGTTTGGAGAGCTCTGAGGCTTTCTGAGAAGCATGGTCAGTAGACTGTGGGCCTGTGCGTGTGTGGATGCTTTCAGGCCAAACCAGCCTCTGACTTCAGTCTAGTCATGTGTTCTTTTTCTGGTTATAAAGAAGAGAGTGCCAGGTTTTGCAGATATTAAGGGCAAATATCGTGTTAGATACATACACCTCTCCTCTCTTAATTAGTCTATTGGCATACTGTGTAAGCCTCTATCTGAGGCACCTGAGAACATGAATCACTGCTTTCAAACACCTTTGGGGAACAGCCATTGTCGCTAGCGAGCAGAGACTGGGTAATAAAGCAACATGGACAATCCAAAATGAGAATCAATTGACAACTTTATTTACAGAACTCTCTCATTTATCCCTTAGCCCATACACCAACATACAGGTTATTGGTTCATTGGCCAGCCGCCCCCCAGAGGGATTGGCTGAATCCAATCCACCTACTTCAGGTAAGTTTTCTCTTTGTTATGAGAAACAATATCACGATTTACATATTCTTCCAACTGTTTTCCTTTAGCGTCTGTGAGAAAGCAAGGCTTTCACACAGACACTCTTAGAAACGGAGAAATCTCTCTGCAGCCAGGCTTTTAGCATCCACAAGCCGTAATACTCACAGCTGGAAACTTCACCTTAAGTAGTTCTTAAAGTACATAAATCATACAGATAGAGATGTTCTAGGTGCTCTTGTAGTTTTGCAGGTTCACAGATTTTATTGTTTGACTTTCCATTATTCGTTTGTTCTTTGTGCTTGCATGGTGTTGGGTCAGAAACTCTTACTCATTTACAAACAGTAATGAAACTGTTCACCTGTTGCTAGGTAGGTTCAGGTGCTGTACATGCTTCAAAATTGTTCCTCTTTGGTGTCTTTTTGAGTGGTATCTTTTCTCTGTTCCTGTGTCAGACCTTTCCAGGACAGAAACTGGCAGGTGAAGGTCTTCCTTGCAGTGATTCCTTCTTCATCCTCCCTTTGTGCTGCATCTGCTGTGGTTGACTGGCAGCTGGCACAGTCACCATTTTCCCCAAACTTCAGAAAAAGTGTAGGTGATGTGACAGCTCTGTTACTCCTACCAGTGCTGTGATAGTTCCAGGAAATTAAATAAGTTGATATAGACACAAAAAGTGAGAATACAAGAAAAGCACTGATACTGACTAAGTAGAAAGTGCTGTCAAAGTAAAACCACTTGGGAAAAGAAGCATGTTTTCTCTTTCTTATATCTTTGTATTATGATAATCTCAGGAGACACAGGATCTGTAAGAAAAAATTGCATGTCGTGACTAAATGAGGAAAAGCAGTACTGTAGCAGTGGTCTAGTCCTGAGCTTTCGTCAGTATTTATTGCCTGCATGTTGCTGGGAGTGATCAAAGCAATAGCAAGCAAATTGGTTCATTTAATAAAGTATTAAAGATGTCTTTGGTAGTGTAATCTGACACGGAGGTTTATTGCAGGGCTTGACTTTGCTAGAAGACCAGCCTTTACATCTTGAACTTTGTAGGCAATACTGTTTCATGAGCTGATTAGTGGGTTTATGTACCGCCAAGACTAAAATACCAAATAGATAAAGTTCTTGTACCATGTGGTTTATTTTCTTTGCTGTTTTAGTTAGCAGCAGCTCTATTTTTTGACTGTCTTAAGGGAATATGAGGCTTGAAGTTGCTGTGGTTTGTGCACAAGGATAGCATCTGCCTTTGCTACCTGGGACGCTCTTCAAGGAGTGTGTGGGTTTCTGAAGGTCCAGTTTGGATTCTCAGTGCTGTCCACACTGACCAGTTTGGATGCAATTCAAGCACACAGCTTATTTATCCCTTTACTGTACACAGTTTTGCAGTTGTTCTTGCCAGGTGAGTGCAAGTGGGTCTTGATGCAGGAGTTTTAGAAGTTGCCCAGCTCAGCCCTGGGTCGCTGCTGTGCAGAGCAGCCAGCAGGAAGGTTCTGGTAAGGGCCCCAGAGCAGTGTCCTGGCTGAGCTGAGTGTGAGCCATGCCATCAGGATCAGGAGGTGCGTGCCTGGGTGCATATGCTGTGGCCAGAAGTGGTGACCTCTGGCAGAGGACTCAGGGATGTGACCTGCAGAGCTGCCAGATTTACCAGTGGTTTTCAATCAGTCCTGAGCTGGGAAATTCGAGCACAGTTATCAGGAATACCTGCATGCTTTGGGAACAACAGTGCAGGCTCATATGAGGATGCAGATACTCTTTTGCTGGCAGGCTTTGCTCCACGCACTCAACACAAGTGCTGTGTGAGGCAGAGGCAGCGCAGCCAGGCCATTAAATCCCTTGTCTCCAAGGGGCTCATTAGCTTGGGCTCAGTGCTTTTAACCACGGCAACACAGCTTTCTGCTTTGGAGCAGAGTCACATCTTCTGAGCTCAACAGACAGGCTGAGAGAGTTCCCATCTGCAGACAAAACAATAAGACCAACCTCAGAGTCACACTGGCATATGTTGTGGTGATCTTCTTTGAGACTGTGATGCTCTGCTGACTCCAATAAGTAAGAAAAAGTGAAAGCATACCTTTGAGGTTATACTCTTGTACAATGAATATTTAAAACTGAAAATACATTACCAAACGAATGGCACGGGCTGCCATAATCATCTTATAATTCACTGTTGCCACCTGTCCAACCTACAAGGCAGTGACTCTTTCAGGTGTTTCTTTGTATCTCCCAGCACAAAGAGTATTTAAATCATACAGACTGGTGCTTCTCGGCTTTTTATCTAGGAAAATATTAATTTTCTGAGATTATGCTCCCAAAATCTTCATTGTCTGAGACCACAGTAATAAGATCCCAACTAAGAAAGCTAAAGATTCAAACTTTACTAGTATCTTTTTAAAACATTTTTAATCCCTTCTCCTGCAATACTGGAGAGCCTGGAATGCTGTTTAGAAGCTTAAACATTGACATTTCTTTTCTTAGAAAACCCTATTTTTTTCACTCTGAGTTCAATATCCTATTTATTTCTGTAGGCTTAACCATGAGCAATACACTCAAAAGTTATGGGTTTGGAGTTAACATTTTATTTTAATTAATTTTAATACAATGTTTGTCTGGGAAATTCAGCAAGGTTCTATCTTTGTACTGATGACTACTGTGAATTCTTACAAAATACGGTTTGCATTTGGCATTTAGTTTCAGTAAATAGAAACATATATTTTAAATATCTCCATTACTCTATGCTTAATTTTCACTTAGAAAAACTATATTAATGGAAAAATAATTATGTTATGAAAGAAGCATTTCTGGATTGATAACCTGATCTTTAAGTAAAACTTCATTGCAATGGCTGTTTCTAACAAGCTCCTTCTTATACAGCTGCAATGCTTTTTTCTAATTTATTTATTTGCTCTTTGATGTGATAAAAACCCCTGCACTTATTTCATCTGAATGAGAAACAATTGCAAGGAGGGAAGAATACCTTGCAACAAAAGATACCAGCAATGCTCTTTTCATCCCTGATTTCTTATGACAAAGATCAAGTGAGAGACCTGTATATCCACTTAGGTTATTACTTACTCTTCATAAAATAACCTTCACATTTGAGAGTTTGTTTCAGCTGCAGCTGTGGAACTCTGCAGGTTTTAATCATTTTTTCAACCACTTGGATCAGAACAGAAATTTTCCCTCCTATGAAAAGTTTTCCATTTGCAGTCTTATTGTACATCTTTATTATAAGCTAAGAAAGGGGGGTTTTTTTAATGCTGAAAGTCCAATTTATGGAAGGTGAGACAATTTCTTTTCCTTTACAAAAATGGACTTTAATAAATGGGGGTTTATCTGTTTTATCACATTTCCTTATTTGATTCCTTTTTTATTTTAGCTGATTTTTTTCTATAGCACAGCATGCATTTGGGAATGATTATCTAAAATCGGAAAAAAAATTACTTTCAGAATTTCTTAAACCTATTGTTGTAAGATGTCCATTTTAGTAATGGCTTTTCAGCCTCAATTTTCCCAGCATAGGGACTTCCCACACTGTGAAGTGGGCTGGGAAGGCAGAACTCCTTGACATCCAGATCTATGGATGGCAGTTCGAGAGGTGTGCTTGGTTCCTGCCTGGGGCCAGCCAGGGGGGCTAGGGAAAGACAGTGCAGAAAGATCCAGGGATCATCAGGCATTTCTGGTTGCTGAACATTCCTGCTGTTTGCTCCATACCTGCCACTGTATGACCTTCAAGAATGATTAAACTTGAGAGCAGCTGATTTCTGACATGAAGAGATCTCTGTGCCTGGTAATTCAAAAGAGAGAGAGGCTTTTGGTTTGGAACTGCCACCTATGGTCACATCTCAAACATGTGACTGCATGCTCTTATTTTCATGTTTCAAAGTCTAGAAGAGAAAAATGGTTGAAGCACGGTTATAAACAGTGTGAGAGATTGTGTGGACGTACCGAGATGTATCAACACACTGCTTTTTCCTTATGACAGGTCTGAGCAGAGTTCTAAGGAAGTTCAGTTTTGGTGGGAAACATGCATTTTATCATCACTGTTATTTATTTATATTGAGTATTATCTGGCAAGAGTAAGCTCTCTGCGAGTTAGGCACAGACTTCCCTGCAGTGTCGTTGACAGCACTTCTCTGTAGTCAGGATGGAGTTAGGAGTCTCTCCTGGTCTCCCATGACAGGCTGAGACTGACGAAACCCTTGACATTACTGCAAGGCTCACATTACCATCCTAATGGTATTTATTCAAGGTCTGATCGTTCAGTAGAATATGGCTTATGAGTCAACATGATGTGGTAATTGGGCAAATAGTAAAACTAAAAGTTCCTTGTGTTCCTCTCCTGACATTTGGATGATCCTTCATTCACCAGACCTTGTTGTAGTCTTTTGGTAATGTTCTCTGCTATTTTAACTCATTTTCCAACTCATCCTGAGCATTTCCAACTTAGCAGCTTGTTTCCTGTTTCCAATTTTCAAAACATGCTGGAGCCTTTAGAAGCATATAGTGTATCTTTCAGTTAACAGTATCGGCTCTGCCAGGCTGTTTTATAACTTGGTACTTTGTAAATCACTTTGGAACACCTTGTACATAAAAACACTATCTAAAAAAAAAATTCTAGTCATTGTCTTGTTCAGGTGAATTACCACAGCAAGGAATTTCTGACACAACCCTCCGTCACAGGGGGTTTTTGTGCTAATTTTTAAGAATTTTTCAGGAGTTGATGAAGGATAAAGAGAATTAGACAAACCTTGTATACTCAATCCAGATGTCCTCATTTAAATTGTCTGACTGGGTAGAACTTGGAGCATGGTTATTGAATGTATCGAGGAAAGTATTTTTGAAAAAGGAAATCAATAATGTGAAATCTTTTTAAACTATCCTATTTTAACTAAAGATTAATATATTATCAGAAAACAGGAAAATAATGATGCTGACCACTAAAAGCGCAAAAATGATGGGAAGCCCTGGGGCAAAAGAAAAATCTAACATCACACTTGTCCCTTAAAAACCATTTCCTGAGTGTTCTTGTAAATTCCGTTTACAGAAAGTGAGAAGAGATATGGGATTCTAGAAAACTGCAAAATGTGTTTTAAGCATCACTGGACAGTAAAGTGATTTTTAGCACAATATGCAGTAGAAGAGCTCAAGTCTTTTTGAGATACACGGAGGGCATGTCCCTTGAGTAAGAGAATAGGAATGAGGTCATCATGTCAAGATGAGGAAAGCAATTAAAAGGAAAAGAAACTGTTGAAAATCTGTAAGCAGAGCTTGACTTTTCAAAGGTTGCATAGAAGGGAAGGTCAGGGCAGTTGTAGGCTGTATAAGTGTGTGCTAGTTTGAAGACAAAGCAGTGGGAGGAATTAACTCCACACAAATATCTTGAGAGAGATTCCAAGTCAGAACTACAATTTAATAGGAAAGTTAAAATGAAGGCAATAGTACAGAAACACTGGCTTAAACTGACAAAAGTCAGAATACAGCTGGACAACCTCTTGGTTTGGGTGGTGGTAGCAGTCCGATTAAGTGGTAGTTACAGTCTTGTTGGAATGATGGATGTGGTTCTGTCAAAGCAGTGGTCCTGTAGAACGATCAGGTCCTTCTCTGGAGGTCCAGTGATGGTTATCGAGCTCTTGTCCTCTGGGAATCCAGTGGTAGTGTTCTCAGTGGTGTTCCAAGCCTCAGATTATATCCAGGTAGGAATGTGTGGTTCCTCCCTCTGGGCGGGGCATCTCACAATGGGATGATGTAATTCTGTGAGTCATTCTGTGAGACCTTGATGGTCCAATAGTGGAGATAACCCCCGGGAGGGAGTTATCGGAGCTGAATAATGCAGAAGATACAGAACAATTCTCCATCTATTTTTACATTTTACATAGATGGTAATCGAATACATACTTTTGGTTACATGTTTCATTGTAACCCAAGACAAAGTGGTAGAACATAATCTAACAGGGAAGAAAGACAAAGTTGCACAAAGGTTCAGATAAGGCTATAGACTCTTTTTTCTTATCATACATTCTGTTTTCTGGAATGTTTTGCAGTCCTTCAGGCAGGTGCACAGTACTTCAGTAAAGCACATAAGTGCTATGAAGTAATGCGGACAAGGTAAAAACAGATGTAAAGGGGTTTGCACAGAGAATGTGGAGTTTTTTCTTTTTCAAGTAACTTCCAAGGCAACATTACCTTGAATGTCATGGCTGGATTACATGACTGCAGATCTATGCAGGACAAAAATCACTGCTAGTCAACAAAATTTCTTTTCAGATTTCCAAACTGAAGTTGGAAAATATATAATCTCACTTGTCCTTCATGGCTCATTGCTTTGGTTGACTAGTAGGGTAGCATTATGTTTATTGCAGAAAGCTTAATGACCCATGATTCTAATTTATAAACAAGAAATTAGTTTTACTAAAAGGCAGTCTATAGAGCGCTCTCTAGATTTGCCTGCCTAGACCTTCTGCCAGTCAAATCATGATTTCTGATAGCACTTGTCACTATTTATTTGTTTATGCAGTAGAAATACAATGCCTAGAATTATTACCCTTATAAGCAGGAGAGCAGAAATATTTGTATTCATTTTTGGCTGTCATGAAATCTGTCCTTTGGTTTTGTATTTGCATGTGTGTTTTCCAAGGGGAAAAAAGAAGATCCTCAAATGCTCATTGACCCAATACTTGATGTGTAAATAGGGGATGGAAAGTTACACTCCAATAAAAAAAATCTGTGATATTATTATTATTATTATTATTATTATTATTATTATTATTATTATTATTATTATTTTAATGAACTCCAGTCTTGCTCGTGGTGGAGAGTAGCCAGAATCTTTTATGTGCCACTGTCTTAGGTTACAATGTAAAATGTAGCCAGAAGTATGTATTCCATCACTATCTTCACAAGCTGTTAAAACCAGGTGGGGCAGTGTTCTTTATCTCTTCCACAACATATCCCTGATAACTCCCTCTGGTAGATATCTTCTGTTAATGGGCTATCAAGCCTCTCTGCATAACTCACAAAGTTACATCGTCCCATTGTGAGATGCTCTGCCCAGGGGGAGGAACCAAGCATTCCTACCTGGATATAATCTGAGGTTTGGAACACCACAGGCAGCCTTATTCACTGGATTCCCTGAGGACAAGAGCTACATAACCACTGTTGGACTTTCAGAGGAAGACCAGACCCTTCTACAGGATCACTGCTTCAACAGAACCACATCTATCACTTCAGGAGGACTGCAGCCACCATTTAATCGGACTGCTACCACCACCCTGACCAACAGGGTGTCAGATGGTTTTCTGTCTCTGTCAGTGTTTCTGTATTATTGCCTTTATCTTAATTTTCCTATTAAATTGTAATTCTGACTTGGGGTCTCCCACTGGAAGAGATTTCAAACTGGTACAGCCACCATACTACCTTCTGATTAATTGCTTTTAGTCTGACTATTGCAAACAGTATTAATGCCTCTTGATACCGTAATTGGGTTCACTGCACATTGGAGCAGCTGCTATACAAAACTTAACACCATAACTGCATTTTTATTGAATGTGTCTCTTTGGTATTTTATACTGGTGGAGCCAACTTTGAGACAGCCTCCTTGTAACAAAAATTAACAGGCTTTGGTGCTTGTCACTTCTCTCACCTCCAGAACAGAATTTTACACTTTCGTAATGGTGATAATGATTTCTCATTGTTGTGGAATTTTTTTTTTCCCTGGAACTACATAGCTATGGGGGATGATTTCAAAATCCCTATATCATACTTAAAGACAAACTTCTAAGATGGTAACAGCATTTCTCTTCGCCAAGTGGAATATGAAAAGGCTTAAAAAAGATACTGGTACAGGTGAAAAGGTCATGCTTTTATGTAAACCATGACCTCCCCACTCACAAACATATGAGTCTCATACTATGACACAAGTGAGCTCTGAAATACAGGTAGTTAAATTGTTCTATATCTAAAATAATTGTAAAATTTATCAGTCTTCTTTTTAACCTGTTTTGACTAATCTCTATAGCTAGTTAAAAATCAAGAATAAGTAAAAATTCCTGATTTGACACTTGCAAAAGACGGTGGGGAAAGTAGAATAACCAACCCTGCGGGTTCTATTGTTTTATAAAGTAGCTCCTCATCAACACCCTCAGTGCTGAACCTGTATTTGGAAAGTCATGCATATGTCTTTGTCGGTTATTTATGTTGTAAAGACAAGATCTTAGGTGTAGCAGTGTCTTTTATATCCACATTGACACTTGAGACCGTGGTCCCCCGTGGTATCTGGATGCAACTTTCATTAACGTGTATTATAAATGAGAGTTTCTTTCTGTAAGATGAAAAAAGGGATATTTCTAGAATTTCAAAGAGATTCCTACTTGTGTATCCAGAAGCTGTTACACATTTTGGTGTTCAAAATGTGCTCAGAGACCTTTATGTTTTTTAGCTCTTTATAAAGAAGAAACTGTGACTCCAATCTAGAATGTAGCCTTAGGGGGAAATATGACTAGATTTTCTGTATTAAGGGTGGAGAGGAGAGCTCTTCTCCTAGGCTACTGTATTCCTTGGCTTTGCCAGACTTTGCTCATTACTTATCTGGAAATAATGAACAGTGATTTTCCTGCTCTTAGCTAACTGATGCTGTATTAAAGCAGCCTCCTCCCTCTGCAAGTATTTATGTTGGGGGTGCTGCTATTTTAAACATTGGAATTCTCATAAATACTAACCGATAGGGGATTCTGTAGGACTGGTCCATCAGAAGAGGAAGATAAAGACTGATGCAGCTTCCTCTTGTCCAGCTGTCCATGGTAGCAGTCATCCTCTTAATTGAGTACATGAGCTAGGTACTAATTGTTCTTGCATTTTTCATAATGAGATAAGATAGACAAAGAAACAAGTTTTAGCTCCTTTGGGTGCTTGAGAAGGTGATGGCAATTTAATGCTTTCATTATTCTTCTGTGTAAAGTCTGATTTACTGGTAGTAATTGAATTGTGTGTTTCACCAGTTTCTGTCAATGCATCTTTTTGTTCCACACAGACAGTGAAGAGCAGCAATGTGCTGTACAGAAAATCAACAATAGCATCAAGAGCATGCCCTTTAAAATTTTAATTAGACATTGACATCTGATATGTACTGTGAGTGCTTATTTGCACACCTGCAGGCTATTTGATATGAAGAAATCCCAAGTACCTGGAGAATTTGTCTGCAGATGGAGTTTAGCATTTTAATTTAATATAGTAGTCATGAAGAATGTATTGAATGTATAAGTATTGTAAAATTTGTGTGCCACATAGGTTCTGTGTACTTAAAAGCTGTTCATTTCGTAAATAACATTTTCCCCTTCCCCTGATTTTCATAATTGATTGAAAGGCAAAGGAATAATCTTGACAATACTTCTGTCTTTGACAGTAGAAAAGGTTTTGTTGAAACCCACCTTGATTTTTAATAACATGTAACACTTACAAGGCACTGAAGTGGATATCCATGAAGAAAATACATTGTACAGCAAGTTCATTGGGCTAAGTTGTGCCTGAGGAATCTCACATCAAACAGTCAGAGGACAGCAAAGTTCACTCAACATTCATAATTACTTTAATGATTTTGTTTGTTCTGGAGTTTAGTTTTAGTCACAGACTTCAAATTAAGAAACATGCCTAAACCTTTGTAAAATTACTGGTTTGTCCTACCTGTAACTATTGAATCAACCACAACACTGCAGAACCTTGAAGTTAAGGATCACATTAACAATTTTCTATAGCAATTTTGAAATTTCACATTCCAGGATATATAACTTACTGTCATTCTCCTCTGCTGTCCTTTACCAGAAATTTCTCTTGAGAAATGAGAACTGGAGACAAGACCCATGTTTGTGTTAGATTCTTCTCCCATTTAAAGTTACAGGCATTCTTATTTTTCTCATTTTTCTGCTGTTTTCAGGCAGAGGAAATGGCTGAAAAAAAAGAAAAAAAGTAAGAGAGGATTTAATTATGTACTGGGGAGAAAAAAGAAAAACTTATTTTATTACCAGAAATGCTATGTGCTCTGCTTTTTAAACTATCCCTCCCTTTTGGTGTACTGCCTGTCCTTGCAGAGGTTTGCTTCAGTTTTGCATGTTCTAATCTCAAGGATGCAGCATGAAGTCCCTAACGTCACCCCTTCAGCTGCTTCAGCAACACGTGAGGAAGGGATTCATCTGTGTAAGCTGCAGCAAATGCTGGAACTGTGTCATTTATACTGCAAGGCCCTTTCCTTTTGGTATGCAAAATCTGACACATTGCTGCTGGGAGGGGAAGCCTGAAGCTCTGCTACTTTATAGACTTATTTAGGTCTTGATTTATGGTCTGGAATGCAAATCTTTTTATTTGTTCACCCATGGGCATCTCATACAAGGACTTGCAGGGCACCAAAGCATCTGTCTGGAGATCAGATGTATAATCTATTTTATAGGTTTGTAGCATCTGGAAGAAATTATAGCTTGTGATTTACACCTGGTTTCCAGTTCTCCTGTTCTCAGAATGTCTATCAGAAAAAACCCATCCCCCTCAGACTCTTATTTGCTTGAAAAAATCCCAAAACAACCCATACAGCACACACTGCAGTAGTGTCATGAGTTTGTCTTAAAGTAAAAATGAACTTGCCATTAGTATATATAAATTTCTATGGGTTAGATAATTTTTTTTTAAAAAGAGAGATTGGAATAGGAGAAAATGCTTTACCTGAGCAGCATCACTTCCATGCAAACCATGAAGAAAAGGTTTGGAGGGACCAGAGCATGTCCCTTCTGAAGAATTATCATCCCACTAGCTATGATCTTCTTTTACAGCTGGTCAAAAGCAATGACACTAAAACTTGCTTCTTAATTGCTTATTTGGCAACAGTAACAGTGGGAGATATTGTGCAACCTTTCACTATAATAATAGTTAATCACAAGCATAAATGCTGCATCATTAGTGCCTGGTAATAAGGAAATCCTGCCATGCTCTTTGACCACCAGACAGGACTGAGTGACGTGGCATTGATGCTGCTAATTTGCTTTGGCTACAGAAATCTAATAGCAGAAAAGAGGGGCTACACCAGATTTTTTTTTTTTTTTAAGCTGGGGTTTTTGTTTTGTTCCCTGTGCAGTCTTTGCATTTTGCCCAAATCCTGAAGAGTAAATATTCTTTTGCAGTTTCTGGCCATTTCATCAAGAGAATGAGACACTAAGGTTGCTCTGAATGTATTAATTAATGTGTCATGCTCAGGCCTTTTCTTGGGGGCCTGTAAATCTTCAGGAGCACAAAAGCAGTTACTGTAACAGAGAAGGGAAACTTGGCTGATGTGGTGAGAGAGGCTGTGCTTTAATACGTTCTGCTAAGTCCACAGTGTTCTGCTGCCTTTGTAGAGCTTCTGTCAAAGAAAATCAGTATAATTAAATTTGGTCCAGTCTCTTGAACCAGTGTGTTGTTATTATTTATGTATTTTCACTATTTTTTCCTCTGCTGTCTTCAAGTCACACCTTTATGTTCTTAAGGATAATAATGGGAAAGAGAAGGTAAATGTATTTATTTTCCAAGTAACACAGAAGGTGATACCATATGGCAAATATGCTTTCTAGCATATGACTGAAAAAGTTTGTATTTTCTTAGTCAAATAAATACCAAAAAAAAAAAAAAAAGTTTTTGCTATTTTGTTTTCCATTTAATGTGGTTTGTAATAGCAAGAGAAAGAAGTGTTATTCTTTGAGAACAGATATAAACTCTCTCATACACAGGGAATTAAAGCACCTTTTATTGCAGGTATTTTCACCTGCCTTGTTAAATTTCCTATAGGAAATAGTAAGAATAACAGGACTAGAAACTCGAGTTTTTTTCTTTGAGTTTGGTCTCATCATAAGTAGGGAGATCCTCGCTACTCTCAGCAGAGTCCCTGACAGCTCCCTCCCTAGAATATTGCTCTTTTTCACTTTCCTCTGACTGTGTCATTCACTCAGCTAATTGGGCAGTTTTAACTAGGTCAGTCAGCTCATTCTCTATATGTCTGTCAAGAGCGGAGGTAGATGTATGAGTGCAAACTGAAATATGGGGGATTCTGTTGGCTTTAGTCCTTGGCTTATTGTCTGGTAATACAGAATTGTGCTCAGTGTCTGTCAAACCAAGCTCTGAAAAGCCAGAGCCACACAGGCACAAGCGATGAAGTGTCTCAGAACCAACTGTGCACATTGTGTCCGCCTTGCAGTTGGAACTCTTTCTTGGCATATCACATACTTATTGATTAAATAATTGATTAATGGAGGGAGGCAGCTGTTCTTTGATCTAGCCATGCAGAATACCTTTTCCAAAGCAAGTGAATGTGCTACTGAGAAAAAAGAGAAGCTGTCAGTGGTCTCTGGATATTGCAACATAATACTGCCTACACTAACAGGACATTAGTTGAGGATAAATGGTGGTGGAATTGTGGACAGCAACTTCTTAGTGGAAAAAATTGTCTTTTCAAGTTCTGACTAGCACTAGAAAGATTCAGAGGGGCTTGCTGTGCCATGAATGAAATGGCAAAAGATCTTGCACTTAGGTAGTTTAAAAAGCATCACAAACAAGTGCAGGTCATACACAGTCTTGTGGCAAAGTGAAAACTAGGAAGGGTCTCCCAAATAGAGCAGGTGCAGGCATTACAGTTCTGTACTGACCTTCCCAATACTGGCAGCAGGCATCCATGGGGACAAGACACTGTTAATGAACCAGAGTACATGTATTCATGGTTACACCATGGGGACAGAAAAGGTAATGGAGACATATATTCATCTCCAGAACTTAGAAACTTACTCCTTTTCTTCATATTACAGTAACTAAAGTCTTCTAATTTGAAATACATAGTTTTTCCTTCTCATTGAATTGGAACCATTTCGGGAAAAGAAAAGAGCTGGCAATGAGTGCCCAGAGTTAAAATATTATGTTAAAATCAACGGCTGTGTAAAGAGTAAGCAAGTCAATTCTTGCTAGTGTTTCATGTCTTGATCATTCAGATCTTTTCCTTGTTGTTGGGTTTTTTGGACGTTTTGTGTTAGGTTTTTTGGTTTGTTTGTTTTTAACCTTCTTGTTCCCAGTTATTAGTTCTGCTCAGCAATTTTATTAACATGTTTTGCATTTTGTTTCAAAGGCTAGACTTGTACCTTTTTGTCGGAGATTGAAATGTTATAATTAATGGCTAAAACATCTTCATGAAGGACCTTTGCCTATTATAGCAAAACTGTATAAAAAATGCAGAGAAGACTACAACACCCTGACTAAGGCCCTGCACTGCTCGTTGATGGAGATAGGATAAAGTGACTCAGTTCTGGGCTGGGGGAAGAAGAATACATTCACAGTGGGGTCAAGCTTAACACCTTCGGGGTGGAGACCACAGCCCCGGGGTTATCAGCTGCCAGGCTCAAACAGACCCTCACACCAAGGGGCAGGGGGGAGGAGAGGTTTTGGGTGTGTGGTGAAAAAGCCTCTGGTGAGAGGCAGTGAACGCCCATCCTCCGCTGTGCAGACCAACTCAGCTGTGGGCCCCTGCACCCTGGGAAAAGCCACATCCACGTGAAGGGCAGCAGAGGGGGTGTCATGGCCCATCAAAGTCCCCCCTCAAAGAGGTCCCCAGACCCTGCACCAGAGCACTGATGGAACGGATCCACAGTGCTGCAAGGGTCAGTGTCAAACTTGCCCTCCCTGGGGGAGGCACGTAGGTGTTCCCACGTAGCCCAAACATGTATTAATCCATTGGATTCTGTACTTTTCTGTGGCGGCGGTGGGGGACCCTCACCACCAAGAAGACCAGATGGAGGGAAGCCACGAGACGTCGTTGGGACCCTCGGAAGGGTGATATGTTTCTACCTAACCCCTGTCACCATCTCCCTGTCCCCCTCCACCCTGCACACCTCTTTTTCTTTTTCTTTCTTTCTTTCTTTTTCTCTTTCTTTCTTTCTTTCTTTCTTTCTTTCTTTCTCTTTCTTTCTTTCTCCTTCCTTCCTTTCTTTCTTTCTTTTCTTTTCTTTTTCTTCCTTTCTTTCCTTTCTTTCTTTCTTTTTCTTTCTCGTTCTTTCTTTCTTTCTTTCTCTTTCTTTCTTTCTTTCTTTCTTTCTTTCTTTTTCTTCCTTTCTCTCTTTCTCTCTTTCTCTTTGCCTTCTTTGCTATTAAATAAAATATATCACTTTCTTTGGCACCAACGTCTAACCTCATTTGGTTTTAATCAAGTTTTGGGGTATATTTTGAACCTCTGTGGCTTCAATCCATTTTATTCACAGAGACTTAGTTTTCTTTGCTCTTCTGTGTTTAAACCGGTTCGTAACAGTTCTGTGTCACTGTGTCTCCCCTGAGGGAGTCTGCCTTTCCCAGACTAAACGCAGACTTGTCACTGGTGTCAGCTTCAGCATCACTGACAGCTGCATTGGTGTCTGGTTCCCTTCAGCTCCTGTAAGACTGCACTGCTTCCACCCTCAGGGTCAGTGGTAGTTTGGGAGGGCCATGGTTGCTATAAAACAACGGACCAGGGGGCCAAGTGCTTGAGGGACAGGGATTTCTCCACAGGAGCATTGACTCAAGCTGTATGATCATGTGAGAAGGTGCTAAACTTCTAGCTGCCACTAATGAAAAGTTCATTTATGTAATTGGCCAATATAACAGGCTCTGTAAAACTATAAAACTCTATTTGGTTTAGGATAAGGATCTTTCTGATACAGAAATTCAGCTTGTCTCTCTTATTCTTCTGCTACATCTGAGTGTTATTAGGGTTGTACCTGTATATCTGCAAGCTTGTGCTTTGGAGAGAAGATATTTGAAAGTTAAAATGTTTAACTCTTTCTCCTCTGAAGGCTTGTTTTAAAATTCTGGTTAGATGGAAAAATGAAAACTAGCGTGACCAACCCCAGAAATTTGCCATCTCATCTCATGTGTCTCTCACAAAGCAGTTCTAGGTCTGAACAGATTTTGAACACCACATGTTTGAACAAATTTTGGCACCTACCTGACCTGTACAGTGAGTGTTTTGGTAGGTCCTGTGCAAATCTGGATGCAGCAGTGGGGTAAGGAAGCAGGAGGCAGCAGAGCCTCGTGTTGTTACTTGCAGTGCTTGTCAATCCCATGAGTAAATCCACTCCAGCTTTACAGCTGGTTCACTCTTCTATGAGTTATTATTCTGTGTCAGTGAGTGATATTTCAGGAACCAAGTCAAACGTTAAAAATATCTCCTTTCATTTACTTTTATGAATTTATATTATTTTGAGCAGCAATTACTGGCTGACTCAGTCACTCAGGCAATGGAAAAGTGTCATTTTAAGTAACTCAGTAACTCAGGCCAAGATTTAAACAAGAATGAAATTATTTGATAAGATGTCAACAAGTGAAGGTTGGAGCCTTGTCAGTAATGACATTGCAAGTTCTCTTGTGTCCTGTGCAAACTGTCAAAACCTTTAAACAGGGGCTTCAGCAAGATGAATTGCTTATGTCACACAAAGCAATGGGTCAAATCTAGACTGGAATAAATGGAAAGTTCAGTAGGCTCTTATTTTCTGGGGTTCTAAATCAATTCAAATATTTAATAAATAAATAAAAGTTTTCATAAAATTGTAATACAGTTTCTTTGGCTAAAGAACCTGACTTTGTGACTTCGAGACATAAAAGAATGTTAATGGTGCTGTGTGATATGCAGCTTTTGACTTTGAGCATGAAAATCCTAGAAGCTGGAGTAGTTGGATGTGGTTAAAAAACAAGGTGTTTAGTTTATTGTAGAATGGGTAATGCTGTATATAGTTGTAAATGTCGGGTCTGTCAGTACATCAGTTCTTGAATTGGAACAAGCGTCTTTATACAACAAACCTTTTCTGCTGTTGGAATAATTCCTCAGATGACCCCACCAGTCAATTTTTAGAGTTCTGTTTTTCATTTGAGTGAAAGTCTACATTTAATTTAAAAGTAAAAAGAATATTCATTATGTCAAAGATGTCTTCTTCTTTTGAATGGGCAGAAATCCCTCCAGTACTTGCAGAACTTAAATGTATAAACAAATGGCTTGATTCAAATGTCTGATCTAACCACAGAAAAACAGTGCACCAGATGGTGAACGCTCCTGCTCTGCAGAAAAGCAGTTGCAGTTCACCCTTCGTGTTCCTGAGGATATTGGGTTGAATAGCTAAAGCCACCTCAGAAGTGAGTGGAATTGGCCTGGAAGAAGGTGCAGTCAGCACACTGAAAGGAATGTGAATCAGCTTTTCCCGGAAGTGGAAGTCAGAGGATTCTCTTAGTCATGAAACTTGCTGTCTCAGAACCACGCATTTTCCCAGAGCTGTTCTGTGCAAATAGTGGGATTAACATCAACAGGAAAAGCATTGTGGGGCTGATGGAAAACAGGTGACAAACATAACAGGATGTGCCATTTTTGGCCAGTGCACAGTCACTGTTACAGCCATTCACTTGTAATTGTTCATGTCCATACAGGAGATAACAGGTACTTATTATTTGTCTTTGTTAACTGCTGGGGCTTTCATCTTTCTCCTGCAAAGCGGGCCATTCTTTCCTAACTCCAGCTGTAAGGTTTAATAACTCCTACCTTGCTTGAACATGAGAATGTCATCTGGTGTGTTTTCTAAAGCATCCCCTTTGTAAGGCTTTTACAACCTATTTTTATATTTGTACTTTGATGTAAGCAACTTTTTTTTTTCCACCCAGCTCATAATACATGAAAGACAAAAAAATAATTGTCAACAGAGAATATTTGACAGGAAATGACAGGTTCTTTCCATCAAAAAAAAAAAAACCCACAAAGGTTTTCATATAGATTTATACTAATCTCTTCAACAAATTGTTCTTATATTAAAGATTTTGCAGCTCATATGTGTGTTACATCAGAAAACAGTCAGACACTTTGAAAGATCCTCAAGTTATCGTCTCTTTATGAAAAATAATAAAAAAGAGCTTTTTTGTTTGCAAAGGTATTTCATTAAAATGTCCAGCTTGATAAATCTCCTGTAGAGAAAATATCTGTATTCAAAGTAATAGTGACCAGCTTCTGTGACAATCACTCCAGATGACAGACAAAAACTGGAAAATCAGTTGGCAGTGCCCTGGCTAACATTCCCCACAGCTATTATTCACTTTTTTTGTCTGCTTCATCTATTCTTGTTTTCCTGCTTTACATACATTGACTTATTGCCACTATATCTCTTGAGGTGTCTCCTTTTTATCCCTCCAAATGCTAAAAATCCGCACTTGTCCTTGGTTTTGTGCCATCCAAAAATAGTCTTTATAAGCCTTCTATGTTGCTGTCTTTCAAGCCTCATTTAAAGAATGAATTCATGCTCCTAGATCTCATTGTGCCTTAATATTTGTTACCTCTTTTTATGGTAGAGGAAATGAAATGCCTTATCGACATCTAACTTTAAAAAAATATTTTCTAATTATATCCATTCTTTTCATAACAGCCACCCTCAGCTTATAGAAGTGGTCTCCAAGAGTGCATCACTACCACAATGTGATGCAATAGTGGAGGTCTCTTGGCTGTTTTTTCACTTGCAGAGATGTATGTGGTGTTAATCAGGCCAGAGCAGGAACCTAGACATCTCTCTGTGTTTTTTACAGAAATTCATCTGCAGTACTTGAGCAGCATGCATAATGTGACTTTCTTTCCATCCCTGCCATTTGAAGAGAGACCAAAAAAATGAAATAAAAACAAATCCAACCCTATTCTTCTCCACATTAAGTTCCAGTCCTGCTCATGGATGGCTCAGCAGGGCTGTTCACGACAGCTGAGTGGTTAAACTGAGCCTGCTCCATCTGAGGTCCTGCCTACTGCAACTCAAGTGTCTTGGGGTCCAGAACAGCACATATGTTTCCACTCTGGAACCAGACATGTTTTTCACACATACACTTCCCGGGTGTGGTGCCTTACACCCACTGACTGTGCAATTTTGCATTTGTAGATTCCTCCTGCTCAAAGCATGGTTGAGATGGGGCTGTCTGGATCATCTCAATAGTTGTTTAAGCTCTGAAGATATTTGATCTGATCCCCAGCTCCCAGTGTGGGGGTGATTATCCCTTCCCCACTGCAATACTGACAGTTTTCTGAGCTTTTGCTGAAGATTTGCAGCAGACTATTTGCAGACAAGAAGCTCAAAGAGCCCCTTCCACCATAGATCTTCTTGCCTACATCTCCTCCCCACACAGTGCATGCTTCCGGCTGCTTTTGCTCCTTGAAAAAAGCCTCAGGCAAGTGAAATCCCAGGACACAGAGCTGCCCAGGCTGAGGAAACACTGCCTGTCTAGTTTGCCAAATTAGTCTATAATAATTACATTCTTAAACTGGTCCGTTTTCATGGTTAATTTGGCTGGCAGAAAACAAAGAAGCTATTTTTGCAGCATATATGCACTATATGACTATATTCACTTGGAAGCACTGCAGCCTCCAGGACTGAAAGATTTTTTTAAAAAATTTCTAATGAGCCTGAGCAGGCTCTGCTGTTTGCAGTTGCCTGGGTAACTGAGATGAGACCTTTACCTGGCTCTTTCTGGTACCAATGGAAGGATATACACTAATTCTGGTGTCTGGGCTTTACCCTAAAGTATTTTATGGAAAGGTCAAAACAAAATCTTTAAGATCGCCCTTCCTGCGTGCATCTGAGACAATGATCAAACATTTGATCCCTTTCACAGGAGAGCTGTGTGTGACTGGAATAGAAAGGAGTTGGTTCCCTTCACTTCTGCATCTAATTGCAAATTCTGTCCTGTGATGACAAGCACAAGGAGGCATCGTGGCTGTCTACTCTGAGTCTGATTGGACTTTGAGAAGCATCTCTGAGCACCACACATGGGGATTGCAAGGTTTTTCCACCCACACAGTCAGGAGGTCTGCAGGAGCCCCCTCCGGTGGGATCCCGGTCCCCGAGGTCCCCAGCCTGGGCTGCTGGGCAGGGCTGGCTCTGCAGAGAGCTCAGAAATGTGTCGGTGCAGACAGTGTCTATCTGCCTTCACAGTGTTACTTCCTGCAAGGAACACGTCTCTATCCAATTCAATAAGCTGCTTCAAATTTCTAAATTACTTGTGTCCTAGTAAGCTTGGAGACTACATTCCTCCTACTAGTACAACAAAATTGTTAGAACTGCAGTTTAGTGGCTTTGGAACATTCTGCAAGGCTGTTTTATCTCGATGCCTGTAAAATGGGGCAGATTTGAATGTGAAAATGGCATGGTATTGGTATGTCCTAGGTGTGGTAAACAGGAAAGGCAAACCAATCCTTAATGTTGAGATGTATTATACTGCAGATGGCTTGTGCAAGTACAGAGGGAAGGTAAGAAACGACTCAGAGGAGAGATTATCAAAAAATCCCACTTCTGCCAGGAGGTGGAAAAGATGGATAAGCATTTTAAGAAATATTAATTTAAATTTTACTTTAGCTTGTTCCTAACTTGGCATTTGTGACTGAAATAAAGGCTAGATTAGTTATAAACATGCTGGTTTTTTCCTGTGGAATAGTCAAAGAAAATCATTATCCAAAAATTATGCCAGAATAGGCTATAATGCTACAGCTTAATGGTAAATCTCTCTGTGTTGACAAGTGCACTGGTTGCCAAACAGACACAGAAGCCCTGAAGTTACTGCTGCCTCTTTCTGCTGCAGTATGTCTCACAGAGGGTTTCATAGATGAGGACTGAAAATACGAAGTGGATTTTAAAATCCTTTTTTTTAAACTGTGGGAGAACTAAACAGGGAGCCTGAGATTTTTCTCCTAATTTAAGATTTCAATTTGCCACTTAAGAATAAAATCTCTTTTCTCTAAACAGACCAAGAGAACTGTTACTCTGAAACATTCATGTCTCCCAACAGCTTGATCTGCTATTCAACCCGGCATTTTTCCTAAGTGCCGTTTTCCATCTGTATCTGTAAAAGTGTGATTGTGTTTTTCAAGTTATTTCAATCGGAAAGCATGAGTAAAGTCATACTGGATAACATGAAAAAAGATATTCTTTTTTCCCAGGAGGATGAACAGAGCCCATGTACGATATAAATCCACTGAGACAAAAATCTTCATGTCAGAAAACCAAATGGGTTTCACTGTTGTCATCTTCCTTTATACACAGCCATGTGCAATGGAATTTTTGCTTAAGAGAGCCATTACTGAGCCTTGTGTTAACACATTACAGAGAAAGGGAGTTCTGCGCATCAGAGTGGCATGGATGAATGCATTGACAGATGCCCAGGAAAATGAAGTGGCAGCAGCTCCTAAGATGTGGCTGCTTGCAAGTTCACTTTCATTGCTCAGAAACACCTTCTTCCTCTGCTCTTCTGCATCTGGAGAGCTTGAGAACTGAACGGGCTATTAAGGAGCACAGGTTTCATAGAGAAAGCAAGGAAAGGTCAGGAAAGCTGCTCTGGCCATTCTGTATCGTGCTTTCTCATATATATTCAGTTTTCTGTTCTCTTTATGGAAAACAGCAGGGGGAGTATTTTCAGTGATCCCTGACAGGGCACTAGTTTTCTGCCACCTGTGACTAAGAAACACTGCTGAAAACTCAGCCTCTTTGCCTTAACTTTCCTCCAGTCATACTTGGCCTGCTGTCAGGTGAATGATGGTGAATGGCTAAGGTAGGACAGATTTCTTCAGAAAAATCTTTCTTGGGAAGGTGGCAGATTGTCAGGAACTTGAGACTCCATCCTGGGCTCTGTCGCAAATCTGCCTCGGAGTTTCCCAGCAAGAGCCACACATTGCCAAGAACACTTGAAAATAAGGCTTCATTTATAGTTTGCTGATCTCCTGAAACGTCTGGCAGTAAGCTCTGCTGAAACTGCCACCTGTGCAGTAGCCAGAGACAGCCCTGCAGGTGCCCTGTGAGCTCCCACGCAGCTCTGAGCCTGACCTGTAACATCTGGAGCTCATCCCCAGCACAGATTGACAACTGTGCCAAATGCTGCTGCCACTCTGACAGACACTCCTGTTCCTGGGTACTTAAACACCAGCTCCTGTCCAGCCACATTCACAGAGAGACCTAAGCAAGCTTGAACCTCTAGGGCTTTACATGGCAAGTGCTAATGGAGTGCTTTGGGAGTTTTCTTTTGCACTGCCACCAGCATTTTTTTGTCCAAATGTGTTGTTTGGCTACAAGTCTTTCTTTGCATTTGGAAGCTCACATGAAAACCTAAATCAACTTCTCTGGCAGTGTTGGCTGCTGAAAGATTATATTGCTTTATAACTAGGATTCTGAAAATGAAAATGTCCTATAATGCTTTGCTTCCTTGCCACTTAGCCTGTTCAAACACTTGTGCCATCCTTTAAATAAAATCTACTTATAAATGGCAGTTGAATAATTGGTGCAGAAAATCACAGAGCACAGCATTCTGCATTTATTGTTGGTTTTTCAGTGACATGGACACTGTTTAGTGGACTTGACAGCAGTTCTTCCAAGTAAACTATGTAACATAACTGCATTATGGCTTCTTGCTCTCCTTAGCCTAACTTTGCCATCACAGTTTTTTAACATGGGCTCTCTTAAAAAAAGTGAGGAGGCAAAGTACAGAACACACCGAGATGGCCGTGTCTGGTTTCTAC
Source organism: Falcunculus frontatus (assembly GCA_013398115.1). Taxonomy (NCBI): domain Eukaryota; kingdom Metazoa; phylum Chordata; class Aves; order Passeriformes; genus Falcunculus; species Falcunculus frontatus. Next base: position 81,031 of record VZRV01000011.1, read on the forward strand.
TTGACTGGGGTTGGTCAAGGAGTAGGGGAAAAGACTTCTGCCAGGAAATTATGAGAGTTGTACTGCTGTAGTTTGAATAATTTATCCAATATGCCTGAGTGTAGCTCTGGCTCTTGTTTGCTGGCAGTCAAATAACAGCCTATAACCCCTGAACTATTTATTTGGCACTTAATTGGGGTGTGGGACATTAGCTTCACCTCTAATCCTTATCCTTACTACCAGTCCTGTGGGAACGGCTCACCCCCTGTCATGCAGCTTAGAAACACTGTGGTCTAAGTTCCCTTCGGAGCTTCATGTCTCTATTGCAACACATACTGTGCCCTCTGCCAGAGGTGGCCAGGGTTGGTCTGGCTGGATCTCTCACAGCCTTCTCTTCTCAGGTTGGGGTCCCCAGTCCTTACTACAGTGCCACAGAAATGTGTTACAGTAGAAGATGGATCCACCTCAAAGCTGTCACACAGAGTTTTCACCTATCTGCTGTGGTTTTAATGAAAAATTCATAGTTTTGATTTTGCAGACCATTTTTTTGTCGTATCCTGATCTGAATATATGATTCCAGATTAGTTGTGTCCATTAACTGAGCTTCCAATTAACTCACATTTAAAAATTTAGCAGTCTATTTCAAAAAGCCTGGGTTTAGTTAAATGAAAATGTTGTCAAAGGAGTTGCATTAAAGGCATTGCAGCTAAATTCTGAATGAAAACATACGTCATACTTTCCTGAATATTAATTTTGATTAAATTTTTGACTCCGACAAAACTTCTCGGAATCATTCTACTATAGCTTAACTACTTCGTGTTGGAAATAATGTAGGTGTCCCACTTCTGATGCGGTAGCTAATTAGGTTAACAGTCCTAAACATGTATTAGACTGTAATTAAAAACTAGGCCACACTACCCATAACAAACTAGAGACATGCTGCAGAAAAGTTTGCCCTTTATTCTGTACCTCTCTGGAGCATGAGTGGATTTTGCAATGCAGAGAGAAGAAAGAGTACATTATTCCTTCCCCTATCATTTTTTTACTATCTAGTACAATTTCAAGTGGCTCTAAAAAAAAAAAAAACCTTACTTGAATAAAAGGCTGTAGCTTTCAGGTCATGCCCACCTCTTCTAAAACACCTGCATTTTATATTTTGTCTGACTGGCTCAGTTGTGTGAAACAAGGAAGGCACTCTGAAACTGGGGAGATTTCTAAATATCTTCATCGGTTTAAAATCTGGACATCTGTAGTGCTACAGTAATAGTGGATGGTGCTATTTTCCCAAGGTTTTCTGGATATTTAATAAATTGTTATTTATTCTTTTTTGGATATTTGCATCTCCTAAGTGTCAATACTTAATTTAAAGCATTGACCTTGTACACTTATTTCCCTAGACAGTTTACATAATTACAAAGAGACAGGTTCCTTGTATTATCCCAGATTCTCTCAAATCATCCTTTTCAAGTCTCTCACCTTTCCTTTTGCCTAAAGGAAGATTTGGATATGAATATGGGTATTTTGGCAGTGAGTATCTCCCTAGAACTCCCATAACACAGCAGAATTGGTCCTCTTATGAGACCTGTGGCCTGCGTGTCTCTGAATTCCTTCAAGAAGTTCTGCGGTGCCTCTGTCCTTGGAGATATGCAGAACTTGAGTAGACGAGTTGCTCTGGAGCAACCTGATCTACCTCTGAAGTTTGCCCTGCTCTTGTGTGGGACATTGGATCTTTAGGGGTCCTGGCTAGTGTAAATTATTCTGTGACACTAAATTCAACAGCTCAGGGCATAACCTCACAAGAGTTTCCTTTCAAGCTCTCAATTCAGAATAGGTTCATCCACCGAAGCAGGAAATGAAGGAGAATACATAAATCTTATATGTTTATAAATGATACAACTATAATTTGAATTTGGATGGCAAGAAACATGCTCTCAGTGTATTATATATTTTCCCTTACGAATTCCTGTGGTTAAGTACTGTTCAAGCTCTAACCTTTCCTTGAAAGACAAAGTACTCAGAAACCAGCAAGAATCATTTATATTCTGTCTAGTAAATCAGGAGGGAAAACGGTTCAGGATCTGGGGAGGGTTTTACTTGCTCTAGGTCTACTATGTTGCTCTCTGAAATGGTGCTTAAATATGCTGGATGAAAAGAGCATGTTTCCTGGATACATCCTGGATACATCACTTAAGTAGATAAAGTGATCTGGATGGGCTCTGAGGGCTGCTTTCCAGCCCCTGTGGCTGACATGGATAATACGCCTGTCTCTTCCAATGAATAGCAGAGTGTGGAGAATCCAGTAGTTGCAGGAAAACTCATGCTGTCACAGACTGAGAGCATGTGCCAAGGGGATTGTGAGATGGCCTGTTAAGTGCTGACAACATAGTTTAGTCTTGTTGAAAAGCTCTGATTCGGTTGGCACTTGTTTCCAGCTTCAGCAGCATGTCTGGAAACAGAAAGCTACTGCGAGTCAAAGCAGGGATATAGGCAGATTGGAACAGGGAGGGGAAAGCACCCATCTGTTGGAGCTGTCAGCGACATGTGAGGTTCCCCGGGGGCTGTCCACATAAAGGAGCTGTCTGGGCGGGAGGTTTGAAGGAAAGCCAGATGGCTGCAGTTGCTTGCAAGAAGACTGATATGCCAAATAACTTTTTACATCTCTAATGCGTGAAAAAGGATAAGCCCTTGACTTCAAAAGTAACAGTGTTTGTCACACTGCCTGATACTTTTCTGGCTTTTTTTCTGGCTTTTTCCTTCCCAGACAGCAGGGTTTGCTATAGCCATCCTGCAAATAGCTCATGAGGTACCTAGCTTAATCTATGAGCTGCCTAGCAGTCCTGTCACTGCAAATGGCAGGGACATGGTGTTATTTAGATTGGCAGCAAACACAGAGTTCAGAGTTATGTGTATCTGGCTGAGTTCCAAATGGATAATTACATTCTGCCTACCTAAAATTCCCCTTTATAGCTTTTCCAAATCCGTTGCTCAAAGTTGTTTTTATAATGTTGCTATCTGCTCTTAATTGGTAACTACCTTCCACTCTACAGGCAACAGCATTTAAATGACAAGTGAGGTGACCTTGTATATGCATTGTAGTATCCCCATCATCAATTGCAAATCCATGTAAAAAAATGTAAGTTTTCCCTGCATGCTTCATCCCAGCTGCCATCTCCCCAAAGATATGTTTCTTGTACTATGTACATGGATCTTAGGTTACAATGTAAGATGTAACCAAAAGTATGTATTCTGTCACCATCTGTTAAAACCAGGTGGGTCAATGTTCTTTATCTCTTCCATAACACATCCCTGGTAACTCTCTCCAAAGAGATATCTTCTGTTAATGAGCCAGCTGTTAAAACCAGGTGGGGCAGTGTTCTTCATCTCTTCCATGGCACATCCCTGATAACTCCCTCTGGTAGATATCTTCTGTTAATGGGCTATCAAGCCTCACTGCATGACTCATAAAATTACATCATCCCATTGTGAGATGCTCTGCCCAGGGGGAGGAACCAAGTATTCCCACTTAGATATAATCAGGTTTGGAACACCACACTCAGCCCTTACCTGCTGAATTCCCAGAGGACAAGAGCTACATAACCACTGTTGGACCTTCAGAGGAAGACCAGACTCTTCTACAGGATCACTGCTTCAACAGGACCTCTTCATCTGGACTGCTGCCACCACCATGACTAACAGGGTGTCATGTTGTATCCTGACTCTGTCAGTGTTCTTGTAGTATTGCATTTGTTTTAATTTTCCTATTAAATTACAATTCTGACTTGCAATTTTCCACTGGTTTTTTTTCAAACTAGTATAACTTGTAAAGTAGTTGCATCTAGTTTACCTAAAAATTAATTTTTAAAATTTCTTCTATCACACAGTTACTTTCTGCTGTTTTAGCAATGTCTTTTTTACCTTTTCTTGGTTTTTATCAATTTTTTACTGTGTGCAAAGCATGACTGGCCTGTATTCTCTGTATTTAAAGTGACCTGAAATTCAGTGATGAGAAAGATATTATTCCAGATGTGGACACCCTCTGCAGAAGCTTCCACAAATCCAGAAACTGGCCGTAGTGTTGAATCATAACATTTATACAACACAATGAAGTAATACAAAAGTAGGTAGATCAATATCAGCACCCTCACTATTGTAGGAGATATTGTCATCCCAGCGGCTGGTCCATCCACATGGTTCATAAATTCCATTTTCCCATTTCCAGAGCTCTCTGAAAGCAGATGCCTTGGAGTGCTTATCACACAAAGCTCTGAAGTGGGTAGTGCCAGGTGCAGGAATTGAAGGCTGAAATGATACATGTTCTGCTATATTTAACTGTAATTAAGCAGATACTTGAGTATCCGTTCACCCGGTTTGTGCTTTTTTAGGCTTGCCACCATTCAGTAAATACATCATTTTAGCTCTATTGCTCACATAAGGTATGTGCTTGGGCGTGATTAAAAATGTTAAGCTGTGCAAGGTAGACTTCACATTATTCTCGCAGAAAATGTGTTTTGATGCCATTTCCATATTGCCTCCCTCAGCCTCCTCTAAAAAGGGGGGAAAAAAATGAAGACTTGTTTTAGAAGAGTATGTTCCTTACTGGGAAAGAGAAAGCAGAACAAAACATGTGCTGCACATTGGAGAGTTGCCAACTTGTTCTCAGCTTTTGCCAAAAACGTCATAATGAACCTCCCACTTAGAGATCTCTGGTAAAAAATGAATCTGTGACGTTCTTGTTAATAACACCATGTTTCAGGAACCTGTTTATGCTCCGAGGCTTTGGAAAAACAACAAAACAAACAAATGGTTGAGCAGTGCAAGTACTAAAGGCTGGTTTTCGGCAGAAGTAGGTCTGCTGGCTGTATCAGCCACTGCAGAGTATCACAGCTACCCTTGCACTGTAGCCCTTCTTTCAGGGAAGACTGCTGGTGCTCAAACTCCACCATTATTTACTTGTTCTCTGAGAGTGTATTTCTGCCACAGGCAGGCCTGTGAATCAGATTACATGATTTAATACTTTGTAGGACTTGTAATAACAAGGCAAGTAGAACTGTCCAACATGGAGCATCTTCCATTTCAACCAGTAGGGGAAGCTGGAGGAGATTTATTGGAAAGAAATACTGCCTTCCTGCCATTAATAAAGCTAAAGGGTTTGAGTAGTGCTGCGCAGTTATTTCTTCCTTGTGAATTTATGAGGGCATTCAGGGAGAGCTGTTTTTCTTCACCAGGTTCCCTTTCCCTTGCAGTGAGTGATGGTTGTGCCATGCTGGCTGCAAGGCGAGCAGAGAGCAAACAGTTCATAAATGTAACTACCTTCAGGAGAGCTCCTGGAGCACAGCAAAGTGCTCTAATGGAGGAAGCAGGCAGGGTGGGCAGTCTGTAAAATAAATGCATTGCTACTTAAAGAGTTGTCTTTGCTCTGTTTATACCTCACTTGCTGCCTGATACAGACCGAGTGGAAATATTTTCAGGAGACATATCTCTGAGTCTTAGGCAGTTCTGCTCATCTTCAATGTGCCCTGTCAGTCACCTACTGCCTCTCTGCCTGTCCTGGTAATTTCTGCTGTGCTGCACAGGGAAAATCTGGGCAGGGAAAAACTCATAATCTTATAAAAGTCACGTATCTAATTCTACTTATACCTTGCACACTGTATAAAAGGAAAGATTCTTACTATTTTTAGTTTGTTTCTTAACACCATATAGCTCAGAGAGGAAGTTTGTTTAGTTTCTGTGGTTCAAGACGGGCACCTTCGAGGTTCATTAAGGAAAAAAAGGAAAAGTTTTTAATAAATTTGTGTTTAAAATCTAATCTAGTAGAAAAGTGTCTTTTTTGCCATTAAAATCTGTAGATATTTTTCCCCCAAGGGCAACAAGATAAATATCTTATTTGCACTAAAACAGTCATTTCTAATAAATGGCACTGACCTACTTTGGTGCTGTTACATGTGTAATTGGGGCAAAATAATGTGTTCATCTTTCTTCAAATATGGGAGTAGCCTGCAAAGCTCAAGCATGTAAACATAGGGGAAAAAATAGGAAATAGAGCCCCGAATCCACATTGTCTGCCTTTAAATATTGTGCTGATAAAATTATACCTGTGAATTTGCCAAGCTCTGAGGCTTGTAAAATACTCAGCTGATGTAGGTTAACCCAACATATTTTTCACAGTTCTACATTTTTACAAGCAATAATTTCATGTGAAATGCTGTTGGGATAAGTGTAAAACTGGGACAGTTGTTCTGAGTTTTTGTCCTTGCTGCGACACTAACAGTCATTTTTCTGTTTGCAAAATGGGTGGTTCATCTACATCATCAACTCTTTACAATGACTACCTGGTTAATGATTGCAAAACAGACAGAGGGCTTTAAAGTAAGTGGTAAACTCTTTCTTATCTTGCTCTTACATAGAGTAGAGCCAGAATCATTTGATATGGCATCATTTAATATTGGAGCACTCTGCCTGTTTTCTCATGTTGTCACTAGTTACCAGTTCAGTTGTGTCCTGGGTGATTAGTTGTGCAACCTCTCTGGCTTGCCTCTGCACTGAAAAATCTCTAAAAGGCATTCTTTTTGTAACCTTAGCATCTGTGTTGCTATTCTTTGGGTAATCACCTATTTGCAGCATACTGTGTGACAGACCTCAAGGAGAACTGCCTCATATAGTACCACTAATCCCAAGAACCATCATCACCTTTGGAAATGGTCTTTGCTTGTCAGAAAAAAGTGGAACTTGTTGTACAATAGTCTTGAAATTGTTTTTGTTCCTTTCAAATTTCTGTAGGAAATCCCCCTGCTGTGTCTATCTATACCCATATTTTATGTGATTAAGGAAAATTTGTTTTAAAGAGATCCCTGCTTTATTTCTTAGTGTTATCAAATCAAGAATTCCATCAAGCACGTACTTAACATAGGAACAATTTGCTAAAAGTACTGTCAAGTGTGGCAATAAGTAAGTATTGACAAGTGTTAACAGGAAACCAGGCTCTGCGCTCTCATGCCTCAGACAGCTACAAAACTAGGAACATTGACAGTCCATTTTTAAAAACAGCTCACTTTTCTCTTACCAGAGGAAGCACAGCTCCTTGGCAAGGATGCCACAATTAGCCCTTGTGAACAAGGTTCCTAGAGTGTCTATATTGCCTTTCATGCCAGTGTTCCATGAAAAAGTTGCTTAGATATTACAGATGTGCTAGACTGTTGTGTAATGGCAAGGCTGACCAATGTGACCTGTGGGTTTTGTCGAAGGGGAACATACTTCTGAAAATATTTTTTTTTTGTAGAATTCACATGGTACGGTAACAAACCATATCTTGAGGCACTGCAGTGCACTGATGAATGAAAAGATGGTGTACTGGGTACAGAAATAGATGATTTTGCCGAGAGACTTTGTCTTCTAACTGCTAAGAAAAGCGGTAAAACCACCATGCAGTAGCTTCTAGTTTAGACTGGTATAATTGTCACTACAGATTGCTGTGGTTATCTTATAACCTTCACCCACTCAAGCAGTGATGGCAGTTAATGTTATTAGAAGGAGCTTGAAAATGTCACACCTTTATTCCAGGCAATGTAACTCCCAGCACCCTGTGGTATTTAGAACTTCACTATATGCTCATGTAATGAGAAAGGACAGAGAGATCAATACCCACAACACTCAAGTTAGAGAAAATAATTAAGAAATAGAAAAGAAGGAAGAACACAATTTAAGTTGTTCAATCTGTCTCTGAATTTAGAGGAAAAGAAATTCCACTGTTTACAGCAGGTCAGCTGGACTTACATAAGATACCTAACAAATGAGTAAAATTCCAGGAAGTTAGACCGACAGCTTTCCAGACTCACAGTACTCTCTGTTCAAAGAAAAGCTGTAAAAAAGTAATGGTTTCCATCATCCACTTCAGGGTTATAGCGAAAACCCAGCTCAGTTAATAGCTGGAAAAAATGACTGAGTCAAGTGCCACGTGTAACAGCAGGTTGTAATCAACTTCAGTGGGAAGATATAAATTATAATCTGGTGCTTTTAAAAGCAAGCTTGAAATCACTGTAGTAACGCACAAGTAGACAGCTCTGACAAAAACACAACCTTTGGCAATGATACAGAAGCTCTCTCACACACTCTGGGACCAGTTGTCCCAGAATTTGTGAGGAAGACTTGGCTGCAAGTTTCTCTTGTGTCAGCAGCATAGCAAGAAGAGGATAGTAAGAACTTTTTTCCTTTGACTCAAGAACAGATTCATGATCTAATGAAAATTTCAGTGGAAATTACTGTATGTAAAAAGTCAGTCTGGAAGTGAAGTAATTTATACATCAGACTCAAAGAGCATTTATGTTACTAATACTTTTTGTTGTGTTTGACTTTGAATATCATCTGGTTTTGATTATAATTAAAGGAATTGAGTACTTTGAATAACCAGTCTTAGTTCGCAGCAGAAAGGCAAGGAAAAAATATTTGCTATTTTTATTCAAACAAATCTTGGCTACAAATCATCAGAGTGACTGTATGCTTCATGTTCTGCTCTTTACATACATACAAATTAAAACCTGAAATTTGTGCCAGTGTTTATGATAATATAAAGTTCTACAACCGAACAAATAGCTTGCAGAACAGAAGAATAAAACAGGGTTTTGTGAATTAGAATTTAAAGTCTTAAATTTTAGAAATTAAGAGAAAAATAGCAGAAAAGCTGTTTGGGTTGGTTTGTTTGGGGTTTTTTCATTTAATGTAAATCTTCAGAATGTTTTTGCAGTCTGATACTTTTCATTCTGCTTTAAGGACACATTTCACACTCAAACAGTCTTAAGCAGAATTGAAATTTCTTCATTTCCATTGGTTAAGTGGTAATTAACAACACAGATTATGATAATATTCTCTCAGATGTTGCAACCAGATGTAAGTGAAGATCAGGTTTGGAATTAGATTTATTAAATTCATTTTGGGTTCAGCCTTAACATTTGCTGTTCTGGTATCACTTGGATTCCATTCTGCCTCTCATTTCTGGGATCAGTCAACTGATTGCTCATTGTCATGACTATTTTGCATTCACAAAAATGACTGCACAAGTCCTTTGACGCAAAGCAACAAAAAAGTAAGCCTAGGGAATCTTCAGAAGGACAGAGGCAGGTATTTGCTTTTTACCTTAAGGTTTCATATGAAATTTCAGACCAGAAATAAAAATTTGTCAATGTTTGCTCTTCATTGCCTTCTCAGAGATTTTGTGATAAGCTTTACTCAAAACATAGAGCTTGAACATAGACTGGGAGAGGAAGTTTGAATTTGCCAGAGATTCTGACAAGGAAGTATCTGTACCCAGCCTGAGGAGATGCTCAGTTGAAATAACAGTCTGTTAGGCCCGAAATAGTCATGGCATGGAGTATTTGCTTCCCATCAGCCCATTTTTCTTGGCCTTGCCTAATTTTATAAAATAAATGCACTGCTGAATAACAAAGAGGTGCTTCATCAGGTCTGGCCTATTTCTGCTTCCTACTTCTGGTATTTACTTATCATTACTATGTTCTCTAAATGCAGCCTGAGCAAATGGACTAAAATAATTTTTCTGAAATTTTTCTAAACCTCAACTTTTAAATGTGGTTTTGGGTCTCTGCTTATGCTGCCTCACTGCAGTACATCTGATATTCTGCGAAGATGTAGTTTCTGACATGACTGAGTTAATTTCTCTTGCTTCAATTATGTATTTTTCTAAGGAGATAAAATGTGACGATTCCCAATAATCCTTAATAATCCCTGTTTCCTTGCAAAAGGTCTAGCTTGAGTCACCTTGCAGTACAAACATAAGCTTTTTTGCCTCCATGGAACATCGCCTGTAGGCCACTTCTCCCTGATTTCTTGCTTTAGAAAGAGTCAGAATAGTTGGACTAGTTTTAGGCACCTGCAGTAATTTGCAGTGTGAGTGGATCAGCATTTACCCTCTATCCCTGTCCTCTCCCACCTCCCCCTGTCACTGCTGCCTGAGCTGGCTGCCTGTCAAGTGACTCATTTTCTCTGGAACAAGGTGACGTTTCCTAAGGTTAATGTTATAGCTCTACGACCTGACAGATGGAGGAGCAAGAACGATCACAGAAGAAATGAGATATGAATAGCATAAGGTGGTTAGAAACCTTTCTAGGAAAACTAGCCTTGACTGGGCATACTATAAATTTTGGTCTTTTAGATTTTATTAACATGGGTATGGGGAGAAGCACTCTGTCAACAAGTGAATTTTTGTATTATACTCTTCTGTGGTCTTATAAAATAGTTTCTGTCATATTATGCCATTTTATCTGTCTAGTTTATTTAAATGCAAACATGCATATCCAGTTAACCTAGCCTGGGAGAGGATAGCAGTATAGGAGGAGAGATAGTATTGAAAGGAATTTTACTAATGTTTTTAAAAGGGAGTTAATGCTTCCGAGGAGCATTTCACAAGTATATATTATTATGCATTTTATTCTCAGATTCTTATTTCTTATAGAAATTTGTGGTGGTCTTCAAGGCTAAGGAAACCTGTGAGAAGGAAGGGGAGATCAGTTTCCTGTGTCCAGTTTAACCTGTGTCCATCCTCCAGTAGCTGACATAGTCCTCTCAGGTCTCTGGGTGTTCTCCATGTGGTGCATGACTGCCAGGAGTGCGTTTCTGGACTGAAGTGATTTTCATGTCATTCTTTCAAAAATGCCTGAAAGTAATTGCTCCAGATAGAACCAGAACAACTTTATGCTGTGTACACATTGTACACACCTGTGCCACCAGCCCAGGTGTCACTGGACATTCCTTCAAAAATGCTGTGTGATTAGGTCCTGATTAAGCTTTCCCTTAATCTTTGATTGACATGGAACTGTGCCCTAGTGAACTAGCAGTCTTTTTAGCCTTTCTGTTTCTTCTTTCTTTTCATATAAATAAGTAACTGTTCTCTTTGAGGCACTTTAATATTCAGATTTGGAGAACTGAAATTGGAGTCAGCACATTCTGACAGAAACATGGTTGCATAAAAGGTTTTTACATATAAAGGATCTTCTGGTCAGTTTCCAGTTTATTTTCATTTTTTTTCTGCTTCCTTTTGGAATTTTTCAGCATTGCTGAGTTCCCACATGAACATCTGCAAGATAATTTTCAGCCTAAGTGCTTTATAATCATACACACTATAAATATTAGATTGTCTTTTAGAGGCCACTTCACTTTGATTTTCAATATTAAGTGGAACAAACAAAAAAAATTATTATTCAGACAATTGCTCTAATTTTGGTGTCCTCATTTCTGGGCTAAAATGCAACTAAATTCTGCTGTTGCTGGAGTTTGAAATACATGGTCTTCTAATTATGTAGTGTGCAGGACCACTGAGAGAGCTGGAGACAGAGGCATACATTGCATAACAGGTATTGGTTTCTCTTCCAATAGTAAACTCAAAGGACTTCAGAATAGGCAGATAAGAGCACAAGGGAACATTTCCCCATCCTGCAGCAGAGAATGCTTCTCATGTGATTTATTCAGAAAAAGAAGAGACAGCTGTGCAAAAAGCCCCACCCAGACATAGATGTTGGGCTGGAATGGTGTATTTGCAGTTTACTAAGTTCACCTTTTCTGATTAAATGGGCTTCCAGGACAGTAGGTCTACAAGTTGCCTCACTTTCCCTTACCATAATCTTGACTTGCGTCTCTGTGCTTCCTTTTCCCCAGGACCTGGGTGGAGATGGCTTCTTACAGTGTGCTGGTGGCCAGGGTTGTGTCCACCCTGGGGGTTACTTTGCTCAAGCTGAGTTACTGTAGTCATGTTTAATTGACATTGAGGAGGGCTTATTGCAGTCTGTTACTCCACTACTTGTTTTAGAATGTACTGACCCCAAAATTCTTTAATACTTTTAAAATCCTTTAAGATGGACTTCTCCCAGCCGTGGATAGATGGTGAGAATTGTAGAGCCCTGATGATGCTGGCTGCTGCTGTTTTCTCTGATTATTTGTGTCTTAAGTGTTTTTATAGATAAGGCAGGTTCCCCAGATGCAGAATGCTACCAAGAAGCAGAGGTGAGCTAGAGATTTATGTCATGTCAGCTGAATGAGTGAGAGGCACTGTAGCATACCCATATTTTCATTTCCTTATCTGGGTTTCTTTTTCTGATAACCGGGTTATGAAAAAATTAGAGATGAAGTTTTCTAGAGCTCAGGAAGGAGTTCGGTCTGAAATGTGTTTACTTTTTCCCTATGAATTATTCCCTTTCTTCTATAAGCAAAGAAAGAATTGAATGTTTGCCAGTATTTAAGACCTTATATGGAGGCTGTTTCCAAAGGTCAGTGGTATAGGCTGTATATACAATTTTGTTTAGGCCAATGTATGTTATGTGGCATAGAAAATTTTTAATATTATTTAAAATGAACTATGAGAGATTCTGTATTATGTCTCTTATGTTTCTTGGATAAGAGTAATAAAGACCTGTTTTCAGAAAACATCCTTATTTAGGACAGTACCTTCATGTGCACCCTCAAAACAATATCCACGCCAAAATGTGTAGTTCTGACTGTTTCTTAAAATGACCACTCTCACTTCTGCACTGGCCTGAGCCTGCAGTCTTCTGTCTGCAACTATGTTTACTTATTTGAAAATATGTATGCACATAAAGTATTTTTAGGAATTCACTGCCAATGTCTGGCAGTAAGAAAAGCCACAGGAAAAGTCATAAAAACTGCAGCCGTGGCTGCCATTTCTGTCTGATGTCTCCAAGTAACACCTTGCTATTTTGGACTTCATAAGGGCTCTGTGCAAGTATCATTTCCCAATGTGTCCTCAGCTGAAGATGTGAGTGGAGCAAATGTACTCCGTGTGTTGAAAGGTGGCAGAAGCTGCCTCTGCCTACACTTGTGAAAAGTACAGCCCACTATAGTACTTGGGTGTGCTGGCAGCAGTGATATTCCTTGCAGCAAGCCAGATAATTTTCATCCAGCTATTTAAATGAGCACATAATGGGGGAGACCAGAGCAAGCTCCTTATGCACGGAATGAAGTTAACACAGCACCCAGCATTGCTATTTGCAAGCTGGAAACTTCCTTCTTGAATAATATCTGATAATCACCCTTGTCTTCATGACCTGTATGTCAGCATATGCTGAGAGCACATCTATTTTGAAACCGGTCTTAATAACACAACTGCAGCCCTGCAGAAAGGAGAGTTGCCTGAACATGCCTCTGCACTGCTCAGCTACAGTAAAGTTCTGCATCAAGCACTGAAATCTGCTCTGGGCTCAGGAAAGAGCCTTATAATTAACCTTTTATTGCAAGATTTTTGGCTTTATTCCCTGAGGAATGAGCATCTAGGTAAGACATGAAAAACACGTCAATCTAACACAGTAATAGAATAGTGAAGTCCTGTGGTCTAATGATGTATAAGACTTATGCAAAGCTCTTTTTTGTTTATCCCCCACAAGCACAAAGTTGCACTCAAAAGCATTATATAATTGTTAATCCATAACACTTTTCTCTTGTCAGTTGAATGACAACAGCCTCCACTGACCAAGTTTTTTTGAATGAAGTTGTTTTATGGAGCTCTTTTTTCATTCTAGCATCTTTCTTACATGCTGCAAGTATTATAGCTCTACTATAAAATGTTACAGAATAATTTTAGTCTGTATCCTGATAATCAATACAACTGCATTCCTCATTCTCCCCAGTCTCCTTTCCTTTTTCAATTAGTCTTAACTACACCATATTTTGCAATGTGACTGGGGAAGAATTTCTATATAGTATCACCAAAAAGTGAAAGAGCTTTCTAGCAGATAATTGCAAAGCAGATAAAGTAGCTTGGGGCCAAAATTTCTATAATACTCAGTTCATTTGGTAATATTTGTCTCCCTGGTCAAACATTCCCCAGAATGGCTCTTTTGAATGGATGCTGCATCATCCATATGGGGAAACAAGAAGAAAAGTTGCTGCTGCTTTCAATAGGAAATAAAATAAAAATATGGGAATAATGGAATTAAGTCTTAGAGGGGACTTGGGTTATTTGAGACCTTCTTGATTTACAGGTAATGTAGAAGTGAAAACATCAGGTCAAAACTTGGAATCATTTACTTAGTTATAATTCTTGATAGTGCAGACTCCTGTAAGCAAGTGCTAGCACTGCAATTTCTCACAGTACTGATTTTCGAAAATAAGCTCCACTGTGTCTGAATTTTTGCCCTGAAGTTCCAAAAAACTAGGTTTTGAAAAAAAGGTGCAGCTTTCTTTGATAGCTCTGAAAGTGACTGTTTCGTATCTCTACCTTCTGAATTTGTTTTTACATATGCCTATGAGCAGGGTTGTTTTTGCATTTAATATGGATCCCTTTAATAAACAGCACATGAGGCATGATTGTGTAAAACTTTTTGTGCATATGCAGGAGAGACAGGACTGCTTTCTCCAGCCTTTTACGTCTGGGATGCAGAGATCTGCAGCTGAGCCTGTGGTTTGGCAGGAATGAGGCAAATTGTTTTCTTATTGCTGACTTTCTGGTGAGCTTTCTCCTACAGTTAGCAATACATTTTTCTACACAAGAGTTTTCAAAACAGAGATAGCATTTGAAAAAATACTTGTAAAGTATCTGTCACAAACTCTCCTTCCTTGCTAATAACATCAGCATAGCTCTCTAATGCAGTCTGTTTCTATCATTTAAGTATAGACGCTAAAAGGCCTTTAGCAGAGAAATCCTTCAGTAAAATGCTACTGTGAGAGCTCTACTTTTCTCACAGAAACTATGGAAAACACTGTTAAGGTGTTTGTAAACCAAACTTTCTATCTTGCACCTGCAACTTGTTTTTCAGACTTTGTTATGATGTTAACTAGAAAAATATTTTTGAATGGGTGTTGTGAGTTTTAGCCAATCAGCATGAGAGGTGGATGGTCAATGACCAATGATCTTATGCCATCTTTGCAAACTAAGGTATTTAAACCTGTCAGAAATTAATTAATAAATGGCCTCTTATAGCTCATTCATGATTCTCTGAACGGACTTCGTGCAATTATTCCTCTTGGACCACGGTAAATCGGCGACATTTAAGGGGAAATTTTTTCCGGTATTGGATGAGATGAAGCAATCACAGGGAGAATGCTAATTATATAGGCTAGCTACAAAAAATTGAGAAGGGGTCTTTCCACTGTTGACACAAGGATGCAAAAGGAAAACACTGTCAGTACTCTGTCGTTGCATCCCTTTTCCAATAAAAGAATTTCCCAAATACGTTTTGCTGCCTTACAATTGCAGTAGTCAGAAACAGAAGATAAAGCATTTGGGGATAAAAACACCAAATTGTGTCTACTGCATGCTAGGGTGTATAGTGCTATCTTCCGTCTGGTTTCTTTCTTGTTAAGTTTTTAAAAAGAAAGTTCACAAGTTGCATAAAAATGCCTACAACTTCCCATTATAGTATGGCATATAAAAAATAATTTTAAAAGAAACGTAGGCCTGCCTGAGAAGGCTTGAGATGGGTAAGTATAGGCTAGTTAATCTGTGATATGCAGAGCTGTCTGTACATGTTGTAATCCACATTTGGAAAGAACTTGCCACTGTGATTCTCTTTGTCTCTGCCAACCCAGTGTGCCTTTCAGCTCTTCTAACAAAAGGAATAAATAATTATCCTGTTTCTCTCTTTTTTTCAAATGTGTTCATGTGCCCTGGATACTTTTTGTTATGGATACAGGCAAGGGCTACCTCTGAAAGTTTACCACAGTGCAGGCTAAATCACGAGCACAGTGGCTTCACAGATATTTAGGACAGAAATATAGCACAATCTTACTGATGATGAACGTTTCATTCATTGATTAAATACAGGAAGAAGAAAATAAAAGAGGAGTTCAAAACATGAATGGTGGCCTTGGTTTTTATAAGAGTTAACAGCTGCATATTGCAGTGAATACATTGCTGTTGTTTTTATTCCATATACGAAATCCCCCTTAGGAGACAGGGTTGTCAATAGCTTTTCACAAACAGGAGCTTTTTCAGAGTACCATTACAAAACGGTTAGGAAAAAACATCTCTTCCAGGAATAGCACAAGGGACTATTTTTAATTAATAGAAGATGGAGATTTTATTCACGTGCAAATGACAAAGAAAAATTGTTTCCTTACATTGTTCCTCTGAACTACCTGATGACACAAGTTACCAAATGGCACTCCAGACTCTACAGAAAATGTATGCCAGTACTCCATTTTTTGCAAAGAAATTCTCATTTTTCAATAGCTGCCTGATGACATTGTGAATGATACCATTTTAATTTACAGCCTATTGTTCGCTTCATTCTACAATCAAATATCAAAAATCTTGTAAACTTTCTGGGACATACTGTCCTCCATAGCTTTTTGGGAAAGGTTTTCACACGTTTGTTATTGTTTCATATTTCAGACATTTTGATGCAGCTTGTGAAATAACGTGAGTACTGCATCTACCCTCCTGCACTAACACCATGTTATACATTTGTCATCTCACATCTTACTGTAACTGAGAGTCTAGCTGACATATTTCTGTATTGGTAAGTCATCTTTGCTATAAATAGTAGTTTAATCACTTCTATGTTGATTGTCTGGTTTATTCCAAATGCAGAAGTTCAGGAATTGAGATACCCAGACATGTTTGAGACTTTTGCCCATCTCTTGAGACTGTAGCACTGGAAGCAAAGAGAAGAGTGAAAAAAAATTGGACTGTGGGAAGGAGTGCTTTTTCAAAAAGGAAGAATAAAAGAGGTAATGATCTGTTATAATTTTATAAAATGAATATATCCCTGTGGGTCTAGAAATTTTGAGGGGCATCTACACAAGGAGGGAGGGGACTTGTCCTAGGCTAGATTGCACTGTTTTCTCCTAGAAAACCATGTGGGAGTTATAGATGGGAAAACTGTCTGCCCTGTTGAAAACTGCCCACAGTGCATCCATCAGTAATAGAATAGAAAGAGAGAGGGCAAATAGTTTCTTGAAACTGAAACTTTTTAGGTTTTCAATTAGGCAATGATGATAACAGCATTAATTGACTGAAAAGTCACAAAAGACTGGACAATGAGACACTAAAAGCTTATGCGGTCATGATTATATAGGAATAGAGGGGAAATTGTCATAGATATTCTGCATGTCTGAAGTGGCTGCCTCCTACTTATTAGCTTTTGTGAGTTTAAGAACATAGATGAGTTCTTTTTGCTCCTTCCTTTCCAAGCCTGACAGGTGCTGAGCTGCAGCTTAGCAATGGGTTGTCCATATATTTCTCATCCTGTTGTACGGGGGCAGGGTGACTGAGCACAGTGCAACTTTCAGCAGCCCTGGCTGCTGTTTCTGACTTTGTCCCATAGAAAGTCTCAAAATCCCAGTCGGAAATCAAGCAGGAGCTTACTTTGAAGGCAGTATTTCAGAAGTAGCTGACAAAGGGGAGCTCAGGCAAGGCTGCAATAGTTTTAAATGTGCCAGCACTGGAAAAAGCACTTGTTGTAATCACTATGCTGAAGTGGAATAGATGGCAAATCCCAAACATAATGGTGTTGGAAAAGTCTGCATCACCTTGATCTTTCTCTTCCAGGGTATGAATTGTGGTGCTGAAGCTTCACTAACCAGATGAAATAAAGCCAGCTACTTTAGTAAAAGTATGTTGAAAAAATCCACACTTCACAGGTTCTTTCAAAGATATCTCTGTGAAAACATAAATCATGTGTGTAAAATGTTCTAGCATTGCAGAAAATTGATTTTATGAAGATCTTTCAGAAAGAGTTGGAACAGACACATTAAATATATTTCCAAAGGAATGCACTATTTTTTTTGTGGATTTCCTGCCATACAAAAGATGACATAACACATCAAAGTTCCAGAGAGTTAGAATATTCTTGTAAGAAGTTGTCTGAATTATAGAAAATTGTCATTTTACAGAAGGACATAACTTTCTTCTTTCCTGTTAGGTGATCCGCTAATATTGATGCCACATTTAGGATTCTTTATGTTTTTAGTGATTGGAAATAACAAGTTTTGTTTGCTTCTGCTACTTCTTCACTCCCAGCACTGAAGTTCACAGGTCAAGAAAGCCATTATCTTGCTGCTTTGATTATGCATCCTGTTATGTAATTCACTCTACAGAACGCTTGCTTGGTTCTGTGTGGTTTATGAGGACATCTCTACATTTCCTGCAACACGTTCAGTTTCCTAATGGCAGCAATTGGCCTCTCTTTTCATGGATACGATACTGTTTGAAAACTGCCTTTCAAAGACAATGGGGAGGAGAGCTGATTTCCAAACTGAATAAAACTAAGTTGTTTCATTAATTCTTTTATACACTAAGAAATTTTTTAAAACGGATGGAGTGCAGAGAGACCACCTCTTGAATGTCAAGCAGGCTTGCCTGATTCTGGTTGGTGAAGCTATAGAAAGAGTTTCCCAGCGGAAGTTGTGGAAGACATGGTTCTATTATGTGTAAAGCTGCCTTAATTAATCTTGTCTGCTTTTATTTTTAGCAATATGCCTGAAACTATTGCTTTTTTCATTTATAAATTCTAAGGAATTTCAAGCTACCTTGATGTATCTGAGATACAGAATGAGGTGCTTTGATAGGTAGTGTGTAACTCTGTCACCTGCAACTTATATGAAGATATATGTATAATGTGGTTAAAGGTGTATGTAGTACAATATGTATCTGGGTCATTTTTCCATCCACCGTTCAGATCTTAATTTAAGCTGAAATCAACTGGGGAGTTAGTTGCTCAGAACAAGAACAAGGTGGCAAAATTTTCCTGGTGTCTGGCCTTTAACCTTGAAAATATGAGCTGCATCATTTCACTACAATGTTTTCATTGAGTGCTCACTGTGCGTTTTTTGGTAACCACCAACAATGGAATTTCTGCCTTTTCATTATAAAATCCTTCAGCACCACTGATTGCACTTAAGGTCCTTCAGCACCTTAAAGATTACACTGTAAGGACATGCTGCTGTAAGACAGTATATGTTAAATATAACTTGGATTTCAGTCAAATACTCATTCATTTGCGCACTGGCAGAGTAGTTTTCTCTTCTTCCAAGACTCAAACATGTACATAATTTTGAATATTTTTAATGTGTTTTTTTCCAAAGAGGGTCACATACTCTGTATTTCCGCCAGTCTAAATGAGGTGGATTCAGTCACGTTTTGTTCAGTAGAACCTTGAAGATGCACAAGGCCAGTGCCTTTTATTTCTGGTTTGCTTTTGCACATTTAGTGCCTTGTCCTTTTATGGCAGGTTCCAGTTCTCAAACTCACGCTGTTGGAGTGAGATTTTGCAGTGTTTGTTTAGATTGAGCATAACAGCACCTAAGCTTGCATGGCTGGAGCCTGAGTATCTGGCACACTGGATCACATCTGCAGTTGTGGATGTGTGGACAAATCAGGAGACAAGTTTTCAACAATAACAGGATTAGTATTGGGAGATTTAATTCCTTCATCTCTCCAACCCGTAAGACATCCATTGTTTTAGTGCTGGCTGGCATTTTACTTTCAAATCAGATTTCTTTGAAGACTCTGGATAACTGTTACCTGAGTGTAAACATGATTAAGCTGATACTGCAGTTCTTTATTAACTAAGCTATCAAGATTCAACGCCTGAACCAGTCCCTTTATAAGTAAGAATGAACAGGAAAAGTATTGTAAGAAACTCAGACATTTTAAGATGTTGTGGTTTGACATTGGCTAAATGCCAGGCACCCACGAAAACCGTTTGCTCACCTTTTTCTGTTATAGTCAAGCAGAGGAGAGGGAAAAAAAGAATTAACAAAGGGCTTATGAGTTGAGATAAGGACTGGGAGGAAAACACTCTAAGGGCAAAACAGGTTCAAATTTAAAGGTATAAGGTAAATTTATTATTAATCGAGTCAGTGGAGGAAAATGAGAAGTAAAATAAGCCTTTAAAACACCTTTCTTCCCCCCCAGCCCCTCCTTCTTTCCCACCGACAGTGCAGAGAGATAGGGCATGGCTGTTTTGGTCAGTTTGTCACCCGAGATCTTTTTCAGTTTGCTCAGGGAGATGAGTCTTTCATTTGTTATGCCGTGAGTCCCTCCCACAGGCAAAACAGTCTTCCCAAAATTGTTGTGGTGTGGGTCACTCCTCCATGGGTTACAGTCTTTTAAGAATAGGCTGCTCTAGTTTGGAAGCAAGGGGTCTCTTTCTCTATTTCTGGAAGCAGGGGCCCTCTCTCTTTATTCGGGTTTCCCACTGGGTCACAGTTTCTTCTGGCATCCACCTGCTCCAGCGTGAGCACTTTTCCCACAGGCTGCAAGTGGATGTCTGCATCCCCCATGGACTTCATGGATTACAGAGGAACAGTTTTTTTCACCCTGGTCTTCACCATGGCAGAGGAATTTTGGCTCCGACTCTTGGAGCACCTCCTCCCTCTCCTTCTCCAGTGACCTTGGTGCTGCCATGTTGTTCTCTCTTACATGCCCTCACTTCCTCCTCTTCTCCATCTAGAAGAAAAATTGCTGCCCGTAGGTACTATTGTTAACATGTTCCACTAATTCAAAGATTCTTGCAGCATCCCGCAGTGCCAAGAGGTTGATTTCGTTTAGGTTCCATGTCAGGGAATTGCTCGCCATGTTTCAGCTGCTGGCCATGTGGCCCCTCCACTACTGCACGGGCAGTGGTGGCTGCCACAGCACTGGCGCTATTTAACACCTCTCTTCATGCAGGGCACCAGGAAGGAGAAGACGCTGTTACCCCTGCCCTTCCGCCCGCAGCATGGCTGGTTAGGGGTGGGCAGGCAGGCAAGGCTTACTGTGGGCCACACCAAAATGGCAGTGGCTGCAGCAGCACATCGCCACGTGCTGCCCCGGGATGGTGGCAGTCACGGTGCTTCACCACCCCTGGGGAAAAAACTGTGCATGCACTTTTTTATTTCCTTCTTAAAAACATCATCACAGAGGCGTTACCAACCTCTCTCTAATTGGGCCAGCAGAATGTCCGTCTTCGGGGCCACCAGAGACTTGCTCTGCTGGACATCTGTGACAAGCTGCTTCTAGCAGCTTCTCACAGAAACTACTTCTGTGGCACTCCCTCACTACTAAAAAACAGGCTATGGCAAATCAACACAGAAGAAAAATGTCTGAATAGATTTGGTGGCACTTCATAATCTGAAAAATAGGATACAGGATTCATGATAGAAAAGCCATTGTTCACCTCTGTTAAATTGGCTTTATCTATGCCAATTTGCTCTTATAAGACACAGATTTTAGATATTTTTTGGTCCCCAGAGATAGAAACAAATTTTCTCATATTGAAGGTTTTGTTATGTCTTTTACTCTGTAAATTCTCTGCAGAAGTTCTGAGATTGAAGAACATGCAATGCACTGAGCAGGAGACCTGTCTTTGTGTTAAACCTCTGCTTGCAAAACACGAAGGGAATTTTCTACCAGAATGGAATTGGTTTTCAGTACTTGTCAAGCATTTGTCTTTCAGCCTGCCGTCCCTGGGAATGGCTTTGTCTGTGGACTCAGCTTTGTACCTCTGGCAGCAACTGGGAGCTCAAAGTCCCTCCCAGGCTCTATCACAATCAACACCACTGCTGTTTTCTGTCAGAGACAAACCAAAACTCATTCTAAGCAAATGGAGGATTGTGTTGCCTGACAATGGGAGATAGTGGAAAGACCGGAAACAAGCTTCTACATTTTATTCTGGAAACAGGATACAGACCACAAAATACACATGGTTCACTTTTCTGCCCCAAAATGTTCTTGGAAGTTTCACAGGTAAAAAATTCATTCAATGATCTGTGAGATTCAAGCACTCTCTCTGAAACGGTGATATTTGAGTGTGATGGAGAAGGGCTCCTTTTGTAGGTGCAACAGTACTAAAATTTAGGTGATGATAGTTTGTAACAAAATGGCACTCATTTGACTCTGAAATGACGGATTTAAGCAAGTAGGCACTGGGAGTGCTTAACCACTGCTGTGACCAACTTTCTTAATGCAATGATACAACAGTTCTCTTTGTAAAAAAATCAAGTTTTTATTTAAAAATCCTTCTGGTTTTGTGTTGCATAAACCTCTGATTTTTAAGAACACAAAAAGAATTCATTAGATGTTTTGCGACACCTATTAAATTCTGTGGATTTCAGCAGCTCAATTTTGATATATTTTTAATGTCATAAAGTGACTGTCTACCGATGTACAAATAGTATATATGTATGTGCAAGTGCCAGATCAGGTTTCTTTCCAAATGCTGGCTTGAAATTATATAAATCCCCCCAGCATAAATAATCAAGTCAAAAAGACACCCAGGGAACCATCATTACAATAAAGAGAAGTGGAAGTTGTATATCCATCTCTAGCTTTGAAATTTTCATTCTGTATACTAGATTGTCCCACTCATAATTTGACCTTCCCTTTGTAGAATCCTTCACGGATTCCTGATGGGAACACTTCCATAATTCATTGGTTTGTTTTTTAAGGTTTGTTTCGCTTTTGTTTGATTTTGTGCTTATTTTCAAGACTAAAGTGGTGAGGGGTCATTAAAGACCTTGGAGATCCCAGAGATAAATAGTCTTTTTAACATGTGAGAAAACTGGAGCTAGCTATTATAGTATGAAAATGTATCTCACAGGCTCTTCTAAAGAAAAAAATAGCATCTTAGTCAAGCAGCTAAATAATTCATTCTAGAGGAAGGAAAGGGAGGGTAGAGGAATGAAATTATTAATGTTCCTTTGACACAGAATGGGGGTTGTTCATTAAAGAAAGGATACATTCTAATTTCTGACTACTTTTAATTTATTTTACACCTTTTCAGGCTGGGTAATCTTTACTTCTTCTTTCTGGTGGTTCTGAACTGATTCCCACAAGTGGAAGTCTTCCACAGGGAGATTACAACAATGCCTCTGGTTGTGATGCTGCTTGCCAGCACAATTACGGATGCTATTGAAGACTACAAAAAATACTGGTATGATAAGACGATAAACTTCACTAAAACCAGGGTATACAACAAGTAAGTAAACCAAATCTTTTTAATTTTTCCATGCTTCTTTTATGGTAGAAACTGCTCATCTGATTTTACAGTAATTCACTCGCTAACCTTTCAGAGTACGATAAATTTGGAAAAACTTTTACAAAAGATTTTTCTATGTTTAAAAATTCCTTATTTGTTTCACTTAAGTCATCTCAGTATCACTGAGGCTTTGTTTCATATCACGGCAGTGCTTGCTGATATATACAGTTTTTTGTTCCAAGTTTTCAGAGCAGCTTGCCAACACATACAACATCCTCTCCTGTTAGCAGAAGGATCTGGAGGATAAATGAAACTTACCCAAGTCTGGAACAGAAAACTGGGGCTGTTAAGAAAATTGGAGTGGTGTCTTTCAGATGTTTCACACTAAAACTAGTAATACAAAAATTAATGATCAACTACATTCAAGGTGAATCCTAATCAGGAGATGAAAAAAGTTCTAGGACTTCCAGTAAGCAGAGATCAATACAGCCCAGCTTGGCTTTGGAGCTGGTACAACACCTGCAGGAAGCTGTTGGCTCAATACTGACTCAGAGGGAAGAAATATTTTCACTGCAATTCTTATTGCAACATTTCGATTTCATCAGAGTTTCTTGTCCAGGTACTAACTTGACTTGACACTGCTTAGCTTGTCACTACGTAATGAAGCAAATAGGAGTTTTCCTTTGAAAGAAGTTTAAATATTTGTGTGCTTTCCTTTTTTCATCTGCCCTTAAGCCCAGGCCATAGAGAAAAAAAATTGCTGTGGTTTGCATACGTGTCATCAGCTCTTCTGGAAATTAGCCCTCATCTGTGCTGACACACTTACATGTCAGAGGAAGAAAGATCAAAGGGGAAGGGGTATCTGGATGACAGAGGAAGGTTTGGGGTCTATCGGGGAGAAGGATCAGTCTGAGGGGCAATTCAGGTACATTGCCCTTCACTTGCTTATGGCTGTTCCTCTGACTACAAAATCATAGGTTTACTTGGCTTGGGGGAATGGGGGTTGGTTGTTTGTTTGGTAATAATCCATGTTATGGTCACGAAAACAAACAATAGATAGATGAAATAAAAGAGAAATACTGTCTGTGCTGAGGCTTGTAGCAATCTTTTGTTGACATCCGGGACGCAGAGCTCTGCACATTACCTTTGAGCTTCCTGGCAACTCCCACAGTTATAAAGTGATTCTGAAACTCGTAGAGTGACCTGTGAAAATCGTGTGTATGTTCTCAGCTTTGCCACTGCTCTGTGTTAAAGCAGAGACACTTCAGGAGAGCGGAGAGTTACTGCGAGGGAAATGGTCTGAATGAGGCCTCCAGGCATCTGCTGACAGGAAGAACAAAACATTGAGGATGCGTTTGGCATACGTGAGGTGCAGCTGCCTCAGCAGGCTCTAGGACCTGGTGCATCTGAGTCAGGATGATCCCTGTCCCTGGGTAGGTGGAGGCTGGAGTGGAAGAGGAAACCCTGGGCTTTGGACATCTCAACTCTTCTCTCCATTGCTTGGGAGTTCATTTGGATTATTGAACTCTTCTAACTTTGTTGGTTTTCATCTTGAAGCTACTTTCTGAAAAGAAAACAAGATGTCAAGGAAAATTGTTCCAGGCTGCTTCTCTACAGTGATATGGAAAAAACATTTTTTCAAGGAAATCTGCTGCCGATGTGGTGCTCCAGACATGGAAATCCAAAATGAGGAGCTGGAGAAGAGAGGAAAAGTGAGGAAAAGAAAGAAGAAAAATGACAATAAACGAGTGATCATCTCCAATTTGCCTTTTGGAAGTAAGAAGTGGAAGGAAAATCCGAACAGATGCTATGACTCCAATGAAATTAAGACCACAAAATATACCATCTTAACTTTCCTCCCTAAAAATATCTATGAGCAGTTTCACCGCTTTGCCAATATTTATTTTGTCTTCATTGCACTGCTGAATTTCGTGCCAGTGGTAAATGCTTTCCAACCAGAGGTGTCTCTTATCCCAATTTGTGTTATAATGGCCATTACAGCCATTAAAGATGCTTGGGAGGACTTCCGGCGGTATAAATTAGACAAAGAAATCAATCACATGGGATGCTACATTTACAGCAGGTGAGCTTCATATAGCTTTTATTACCAAAAACATTGGCTCGAGATCTTTCATCAGTGGTGAGGCTTTTTGTTTAAAAAAAAAATTAATAAATAACTGCTGACAAATCACAGTCGTAGGTGAAATAAGGAAAAGCCATGGCCAATATGTCACCTGGTATTTGTTCTCATCCAGAGAAAGATTTTTTTTTTAATAAGCATTTTTGTACTGGGAAGTTAAGTGTGAGTTTCATGATATTGGTGTGTCTATCAGCCTCTTAGACGTGGTCTGCACTGCAAATAGGTGCTTAAAGAGCTACAAGCAGCTGAATTTCTAAGACATTTTCAAGAGGCTTTAATTCTATCAATATAAGGTAGCACAGAACAAGATCTGTCATGGGACTTGTTTGCATTCTTAGATGCCAAGAAATCTCTTAAAACCCTGGTCCTTTGAACTACATTTTATTTTATACTCTACATTGTTGACTAGCTTTCAGTTATTTTTTCTTTCTTAGGCAGTATGTAAAATGAACCTGTAAAAACACAGTCTAGAAATGAAAGATATGCCTCTGTTTAGTCACCTCTAAATGAATTAACTACATGTGTCTGTGCTCACTTCTTCAAAGTGTTCCATGACTTCTTGCTTTTAGGACATTCAGAAGATTGAAAATTATGTTTTATAGTATCAAAACTGTTCTCTCAGCAAAGTAGGAAATTACTTCTCCCTGATAAAATATCACATCTGGGAGTCAGAAGTGCAAAACTTTCCATCTCCATGAATGTGCCTGTCATCCCTCAAATTAATCAACGGTGCATTATATAACGTGCTTTCATGAGCAAGATCTTGCAGAGCTCTGGCTTTTATCACAGGGGGCTGTCATTTCTGTTTGTTTCTTCTGCATGTGTTTGTCAGATTTTTATTTTTATGTCTTGCTGGTTAAACAGGGAAGCAATAGGTTTGCTTGTTTATGGGCTAAACTTAGGCCCACATATAGATAATGACTTGTCAGAAAAATAAACAGCACTGCTCTCGTTGACAACTTTTCCAAAAGAGCTGGCATTTTACAAGTTTCTAAATATTGTGGATTTAAGATTTCTTCTCTTCCACAGTGAAAACTGTCAATAATTGTAGCTCTTTTGGATACAGTGGCAAACTGCCTCTTCTGCCTATCTTTGGGATTTCAATCTGATTAAATGTTCTAGCTTTTCCAGTGTTGCATTAGCCCATGAGGCAATGGATTATTCGTTAATAACTTGTTAAAACCAGTACAGGACAGAATAGGTGGGGCAGTAGGCACTAATGAATAAATCTGCAGAGGGATCTTATTTATTTCCTCTTTACAAAGAGAAACCATGTCAGTTTAGATCTGAAAGCCTTTTACCATGGGAACATGAGAAGAAGGGAATACAGTAAAACTTGTTTTGTATAAGGGAAAAATATCCACCATGGAATTACAACATATATTCAGATCCAGATTCAGGTTATAGCCGTGAATACTTTGTTATGCAGAAACATGAGATGGGCCTGCCTTAAAATTGTTTATTCCATCCAATAAAAAAGACTATAGTGTATGAATTAGTCTTGTCTCAGATCTTGTCTTTCACCAAAGTTTTATGGCCCAAAAAGGTGCTGTAAGGGAAAGGAAAATGAGAAGGGCTTCAGACTACAGCATTCATCCTGTCTGGAAAAAATGTGGGTAACGACAGTTGCCACCAGATCAGTCATTACAGCTTATTATATTATGAATAATTTCAGTCAGGCTTCTCTGGTGCTTTGGGAAGCTGATATTTCTTGTTCTTCTTGCTAGCTGCAAAGTCATGGAAGGGCATGATGTCTTCTAATTTTCTTCCTTATGAATCATCTGCTGAAAATAGGTAATTGTTTGAACATAGGGGAAAGTCTTTTTGAGATACTGCAAATTTTGTTGATCTGGTGGCAGCAAAAAGTTATTTTTAATAGAACAACTGATCTTCCATCCTAAGATGAAATATTACTCAGATTTTAAGACGTAATCTTGGAGTGCAGGTTGTCTTTATTTCGGATTTTAATAAGGACTCTGGCACCTGTTCCAAAAGAAAAACAAAGGCAAACCAAACTTTTCCAAATGCTGAATGTTCTCCAAAACTTTCTTGAAGACCAGCGGAAATGCAGTAACTTGCCTTCTTTCAACACAGAGCAAGGGAAATTAAAATTGAATAGGCTGGCCTGTAAACATATTTATTCTAATTTTCTTTTCACAGAGATCAGCTGGAGTGGGAAACCTAGTCTGATGGTCAAATGAAAGAAAAGACACTTCCAGTAGTGTTTTTAAAGAATGTTTAATTGAAAAAATGAGAAACAATTAATAAGCATTAAAGTGTCTTGGGGAGATGCAATAACCTAGATGTTTGATTGAGGAGTTCATACTTTCGGAACCAAAATTTTTGGAATCATACTCTGTAGACAAACTGCTGTGCTGTTGGAACAAATCACACAATACCAGAAGGAGAGAACAAAAAATTGAATTGCAGGTGATACAGACCTATGTTTAAAGGCCTGCTTTCTCACAGCATTCTTTAAAATACATTTTGTCTACTTTAAAATTTTCCAAGCAAGGTGGACTTCCATTACTACAAATGTCAAAACATTTTCTATTACATTATGCTTTATTATCCCTCTTTAATTTCATTTATATTTCTCAAGTCACCTGATTTAATGGAACCCTAATTAGTCTCCATCCATAACAGTTGATTATAATCTTCAAATATGTGTGATTTTTATCATATTCATTTTCTTGCACCCAGACATCTTTTAGTCAAGACTGGCACAGACTGCACTTTTCATCTTTCTTGTCAGTCAGTCCCTCCAAACCTACCACGGTTATTTTTCTCTAAACTCTCTTCAGTTTGTCATTAACTTACTAACAGGGGCCAGCACTGAATGTGGTATACAAACCTGAAAGTGAATATCAATGCAATGATTACTAAAAGCTTAATTTTCTTGAAGTTCTATGATGTTCAAGGAACTAACTGATATGTAATTACTATATACCTTGGCTGTATTATACCCCGAGGGTTAAATCAAATTCTGTAAATTTTCCATAACATCCAGACAGGCTTTTGCATCGATTTCACATTTTTGGAAGATTTAAGCTATTTTTTTCCTCAGTGTTTTGGTAGACACTAAGATACGAATGCAAGGGCTATGCACAGTTCAGTATGGCACAGCAGCCACAAAAACAATAACATTATTTGAGCTATTCATGTTGCTTAATTTTAAGAACCTAAATTCAGATACCTGAGACAGTGACTCAGAGAAGCCTTATTTATATGCCTTGAATCATCCTGTGGAGCATTTGGAGAAGCAGGTAAGCCAACAGGCATCCTAAATGAGGTAGCCGGATTACTCTTTCCATAGAAAGTTCCTCTGTAATGCTTTCGGGCCCTGTGGTTTTCAGGTAGTTCCTACAAGGATCAATCTCCTCCTCCTCTCTAAGTCCACTGATGTCTGCGGTACAAAAGATTTAGTCTGGCCTTCACTCTGACTCTTTGTCTGCTTAGTGTAAGATTTTAGAACGTTTAAAGATTTTTGCATCAGTACTAACCCTGGGTTACCCCTATAGCAGAGGTATAGAAAGAAGGAAAAAACAAAGAACTCATAACTGTGTTGCATGAAATCAAAGCTGTCAACAGCTGAAAAGCTGAAAATGGCGTAAGCTGGACCCACTGGTTTGAAAGAGAATTAAAATATTTCGGTCGATTGGAGTATTGTAATTCTGTGTTGCAATTGTCTCTCTGACAGCAATGGAGATTTGCTTGCCTACAGGTGACCATTTATACAAGGTACTTTATGTTTTCTTAGGGAAGCTGGGCAGCAAAGGCAAAGGCTGCCCTTCTGTTTGATCCCCCTTCATATGCTCTGTTCTGCTGGATTTCTGAAAGGAGGAGAGATTGCACCTCCCATGGATGCTCCCATGTCTGGAATAGTGCCTGGGACTGGGCGGGAATGCAGTGACCAACAGAGGTGTAGGGCATCTGGAGGAAAGCAAAGAAAAGGGTAAGGAACATGCTTGAAAACAGGAATTCACCTACTGTCGAATCTCAGAGTTTAAAGAAAAACAATTTTTCTCTGGACTCAGAAATATCATATGCAAGTCATTCAAGCCAAGGTGAACCTGAAAGTTTGTCAAGTAGAAAGCAGGATGAGAGGAAAATCCCATCCTGCCAAGGGCACAGTGAGCAGAAAGATTTCTTGCCAACACTTTAAATTAAAGTGTTGGTCAGCAGCACTGAGTTTTCACTTGTTAAAGAGCCTTCTTTTTCTGCTTTATTATTTTTGTTTTCTAACAAAGCATAACTTTAAAAGCTAGGACCCTGCTGGAGGCTTTAGTGGGTTCATTTTATATACAAAAAAAAAGGTCTAAACCCTGTGTCCTGCTCAAAACTTCACTGCAGGCAAAATTGCAATCAATTTTCTTGGGCATAGCAATATCAAGGTTTCTACATCTCAGTGGCACCTTCCCTGAACAGTGCAGGAATCTCATCAGTTGTAGGCTGAACACCTCCTGAATAGGCGCATTCCTATGAAAGCCACAAAGCATGAATTCGGATTAGTTGCAAGTTACTATCCCCCTGCCTAATGTCTCCAGCAATTGGCATCCTCTGCTCTGTCATCCCTATAACTTTTGTCTTTACTTCATGTACTATGGAAATTTTGTACCTAGTTTAGCTATGGATACCTGAATTAGCAGTGAGTTTGACTGTAGGTACAAACAGTGCCTTCTGCTTGAGGCATTCTTCAACCTCCCAGTGAGCTGGGAAAATGTCCTTATCCAACAGTACACTCAGGTGTGTTATGTCACCACGACACTGCTTGAAACCAATGGTACCAAAATTGTGAATAAATTAAAACACCTTGAGTGGGATATGATGATTTTGTTGTGAAGAACTATGGGACATGCTGAACTGACTAAACACAAACCAACTCTCAGCTGGTCCAGGTAGCACGACTTGAAAGTGGAAGAGCAGTGAGCTAGTAATTGTTGTCAGTCAGAGTGTATTGCTACAGTGAGGATCCTTGGTCTCTGTGGAAGAAAATCCGTAAAATACATTACTAAAGCTACCACCAGTTTGTGTATTGCTTTATCAGACCTTTTTTCAAGATCTATTACCTGCCAAGGCATTTAAAGCTGCTTCACAGAAAAGGTGCAATGGCTTAGCAGAGAGCAGCAGGAGCTGATGACTAAACATTAAGACCAAATAAATGAGAAACTGTGGGTTTGGCTCGGAGGACTTCAGAATCATGGCCTCATGGCATTAAGATTCATCCTAACTGTCTGAACTTTTAAAATATCATTAAAACCTGGAGAGTGGCAGGTTTCTACCATGTGACCTCAAGAGCTACATGGTCATATAAGGATATGGCTACCAAAAAACTGATGTAGGCTATGCTTTCCAGAAACCTCACAAGTTAATGAGAGTCCCTAGAAACTAATGCTAATGATTAGGAGACATTAAGTGAGTGACCTTGGAATTATCTGTTCATTCCAGCTGGTGCCAAGAAGAATTGTAACAATAGTATTTTGTTCAAGGCAGTAAAAAAAAAAAAGGTTTTCCTAAATACAATAATGTACAATTTACAAAATGAACCTAGTGAAGTCTAAGCAACACATTGTTTACATCTATTTTATTTTATTTCTTCAAAGGTGAGTTAAAAGAAATCCAAAACCACTTATATGAACAAATAATACATTTATAAAGTTCTGGTACATACTTAAAGTTTGTGTAAATGTCAGTTGGTTACAGAAGTTGAGCATAGGCTTGTATCATTGAGAAAGTAAGTTACTTGATGCTATAGGCAGTTTAAGCGCATTAAAAGATAGGATCTGTTATTAGCATTGAGGAATTTGGAATGCGAGTATGATATAAGTGTATGTACTTTACTGGACTTTAGAAAAATTTTGTTCCTGTTATTTTTAAAAAGTGCTTTTGCTGTCTTAACATAGTGTTCAAATACTGAAAGTTTGGTGCTCTGGGGAAAGGCTGGGGCTGGGTACAGGACTGGCCACTGCTAAATGACATCATTGGTGCTGCTGGGCTGAAATGAAAAACCCCTCCCACTCTGGGATGGGATCGTGGCAGGAGCCAGTGACAAACCCACACGCACACTATGGCAGTTTCCCATGCTCAGACAGTATCTGCAGCTCAAGAACATTATCAGCCAATTGTGCCGTACTCTGACCTATGGACAGGTTTCAGAAACAGTTCCTGTCTGATCTAGTGCCTTCCTTGAGTCCTAAACCTGCTCCTTTGTTGTCAGGTTTTTTGTTCTGTGGCAGTAGCTCCTAATGGTGAGGTCATGGCCATAAAGTGATCTTTGAAAATATTTTGTGAGGGGTTTGCATATAAAAGTTGACATGATCTTTGATAGCATAAAAGTGTGTGAGATTTCTATTTGCAAAAATAGACTGTGAAGAGTAAGCAGCTCTGTGATTCAACCTGTTGCCCGTGTAGAACCGAGATCCCAGAATATTGGCATTTTTTATAAAATAGGTGGTTCTTGAAGGAGGCCATTTTCGAATATAGCATTCTAGCAAATTTAAATGCAACAAAATATAAATGCGTCTGTTTCTCTATTGATGACACTGTTATATTTTTCTAGGTGTCATGACCTGGTGACAGTTTGGGGGGGATGGAGGGGGGAAATGCAGAGCAAACAATATCTTTATTTCAATCTGCAAAGGATCCCAAGATGGAGCTTGCAGTAATTCTAAGGAATAAGATTCACTGGACTAATGGTCTGATAAAATGCTTCTAGGTGACAAAGATTTCTGAAGATTTTTCTCTAAGACAATGTATGAGACACACATGCTGTGGAGTGCACATGAAAAACTACTTTTATTCAATCTTTTCTGTATAAAAGAACAATAATTTTTATTTCCTTCCATTCACCATCCATTTTGATCCAGTTTTTGTTTAAAATTTATCTTTCAAAAGATAAATTTATCTTTATCTTTCAAAGAAAGCTAAATCAAACTGTTGACACAAAGTCAATAATTCAGTCAAGTTCCCTATGATCTCCAACTGCAGCAGGATTTTTTTATGGTCCTTTTTTTCCCAAAAATGACTTAATAAAATAGGTTTAGTTCAGGTCTTCTGGTCAGATTTAATGAGTTCAGTAGCAGTGCTGGGAGACATAATTTTGACTGTTCAAGGCCTCTTTTCATTGGCACTATCATACTCTGATGGGCATCATCATGATATCTGTTAACAAGGGAATACTTTTAGAATGTGCTTTTGATAAATTGCCTGGTAAAAGAGAGAAGGGACTGAGGAACTTTTATATTACATCTTGTCTTCAGTAGGCCACAGCCCTGATGCCACACGCTGTAAGAATCAGATATCCGGATTCCCACCTATTGAATATCACCACACCTTGTTTATTTTATTAGTTCAATACATTTACCCTTTTCGTATGTTTCTTGTCAGACCATCTTGGATTTATTAAGCTCCTCTGTTTATTTAGCAACCAGAGCTTGTGCTGTGAACTTTAATCACTGAACAGAAAATGGGCAGTGTTCCCAGTTACAGGGATTGCCGAAAGGAAACTGCTTCATCTGAAAAATCTTGTTAGACAACTAGGCCAGTGCTGCCATGGAGTGCGCCAGTTTCATCATACTTTTCTCCCTTTCATCCACAGGCAATTCCTTACAATGTGCTAGGACAGCTTTGTGCTATAGCAAATTTTTAATCTTACAGGTCCAGATGAAGAGTTTTCTTCAGGAGCAGAAAATGTGTGGTTTTTGAATACTCGTTGGGATAGAGGGACAGTCAGTTCACCTGAATGTAGGTTTGGAATTCTAGCAATCCCTGAACTGCTGTCCCTGTGCTAAGTAAGGCTTTTCCACTGATCTGAAAGAGGTCATTTGGCTTTTCTGACTCATTGTCTCCTCTGTAATTTGTGACTGTGTAGAACCCTGAAGCTTTACATGTAATGTAGGTTTCATGGGGAGTTATTGAAAAATTATTACAAGTCTGTGATTTCTGTGGATTATTTGTGCTAATCTGGTTTCTTTCAGCTGATGCAGAATACAGTCAGCTGGACAAGGCCCTTCTATAGCATTTTATGAGAGGACAAAATCAGAAATATATTCTGTAAACTTCTGAATTGAGCAAGAGTTGATGTACAGAGAGGTGGATTGCCCTGCAGAAGCGACAGTAAACATTATATGCAAACTATAAATGGCATCCAAATGTCTAGGATGGCAAGACAAGACATCTACTTCCTCTAAACTGATCTTGTACTCTTTCTTTCATGTTTTAAACAAAAAAATTAAGAAGTCCTATTCAGAAGGTGTTGTCATGGAAAGGATTAGTACTTATGGTAGTTGATTTGTGATATTAACTTACTATCTGCTTTGTTGAGGATTAAATACTCAGCATACAATTGCTAAAATACTTCTCAAATAGAAATTCAGCTAGATTTTTTTTTAAAAAATGCATAGCAACATCTAATTAACTTACAACAAACCTCTGTTCTTCAGTGTGGTGTTTTATGTCTGTTGTTGAGCAAAAGAAAAAGGACGTGTGGGTAAGTAGAGTCAGACAAAATAAGAAGAATGAAAAATTCAGGAAAGAAAAATTAATGCAAGATTAAAAAAATACTGCTACCACCCCATCATTTAATAAGTGCCTCAAAAGCAGCACTAAAGAGATTCAAATAATTAGGTTGGGGGGTTCTTTTTCTGAATAAAAAGTGAGTGCCACTGCAAAATGCACAGAATTTAACTTCTTGCATAACCTGTACAGGTAATTGTTAGTTGATATTGTTTTGCAGATGAGGGCGTACACCAAGTGTGAGGGTTTGCCTGGCAGCATTGTCGCTGGCTCTGCTTTGCAGAAAGCCAGGAAAGTAGGTTAGCAGGAAGCAGCCCTTGGCCTGGCTGTGAAGCGGTGCTTGGATGTGTGCTTTGAACTGTAGCAAAGCACTTTATCTGTTTTATCACTTCTCCCCTCCTCATGATACAAACACTTCAATGAAAGACAGTATTCTGCAGGCAATTGATGAGGATGATTAAAAACTTAACCAGAAATGAGACTGTGAGTCATTACAAAAGGACTTTTATTTTCTGTCTGGTAAAGTATCATGAGCATTTTCCCTCTCACAGAGCAAGGCATAGGATGATTCAATTATTCATATAGAAAAAATAATTTGCTCTCAAGGAGTTAGAGGAACCAAGCCATTGTTGCCAGTGCAGTTTTCCCATTAACGAATTTTAAAACTTACTGTGCAGTTTTTAGTCTGCTTAGATTGTTAAGAGCAGTTGAATGATTAATTATCGAAAATGCAAAGTCAAAAACAGTCTGCTATTCACTGAATTTAGTTCGTTGATGAAATAATAATTTAATTTATTTTCCTTGAATCCCATAGGGTCTTTTTCTTTTACCTTTTTTTTTTTTTTAAGAAGCTCTGTTTCTCACTTTAATTTTTCCATTAAATTTGGGCTCTGGTTTTATTTTGTTTGCTTAATAGTAAGGGATCGTTTGTCAGCTCTTCTACTTTTTGAAGTTGTTTCTGTGCACTAAGCTCAAGATTTGTAATTACCTCTTGAGAGTTACAAACTGGAAAGACATGAGGCAAGTGTGGCTTCTTTCAGGATATATGTACTGATGTTGGAAAGTATCTGGGAAACAGTCGCATAGTCAAAAACAATAGGTTTTGGTGAAGTATCTAAATTTCTTCAATAAGATACTGGAAAATACCTCTGTTAGTCTGAACTGCTTTCTATATTTTACTGTGCAGATTATAGGACTAGTGCTAGAATGGTGAGAGAACTTTCGCTGTAATTTTTTTATTCCGTGTAAAGATTTGGTTTGAATGTGACATATGGTGAAGTGGTGCTATGGAAGTGTCTGATTCATTAATTTCTAGGTTCTGTGCTCTGTCCTTCAAAAAAAAGTCAGTGCGACCCTGTGGGAGTTCAGCACTCCGCACAAATGTTGGTTCTTATCTTCACCTCTGGGAAGTTTTACCTCGAGTCCGAACAGATGAGAGACGCCTGCAGATGCTGTTTCAAGATGTTTATTTCTTCTTATCTCTAACTTGCTCTCACATCCGGCTGCACGTCTGATGCCAGCCAAAACCAAGTGGGAACTGCCCAGTCTTGGGCCGTCCCTGTCCTTTTTGTACCCTTTCCAAGGTCCAACCATTCTTCACAACGTATTTATTATTTGCTCTTTTATATCAATTAATTTGCACCTATTCTAGACATGTAATTTCTACCTCTTTTTCATTCTACCAATCATTTTATGCCCCAACTGCCAGAGAAGACAGAGGAGAAGGAGAAGAAGAAGAAGAACAGGGTAACACCCAAAATCCTCCACCTTAAACCCTTCATCCTCATATTAAAAATCCTAAAATCTACTTCTTTACCTTTTAAAATACTAAACTACTACTCATTTTTACACTCTCGCGGTTTGCAATGATTCTTGCAGTGTTGGTAACTTTTCCTATGGGCTAAGGTCAAAGACAGTGTTATTCTGAGCTTTTTACCAGGGTCTGGGACCCCCTTGCCGGGGCTCCCGACCACCCAGGACAGCCCGAGGCATGCCCTGACCTCTCAAGGCAGCCAGAGGCATGCCTTGGACTCCAACATGACCCCATCTCCTATTTTCTCTTTTTGAAGTTGCCCAGCCCAGCACTCCTGCCTTCCTAATGTCACTTATCACCTATGATACGTTTTTAATGCAACAGGGAGGAACATGCTTATGTGCAGAAGTGCTGGAAAGATGTCAAAGTGGGGGACTTCGTGCAGCTGCAGTGCAATGAGATCATCCCAGCAGACATCCTGCTGCTCTACTCCTCTGATCAGAATGGGATCTGCCACCTGGAAACTGCCAACCTCGACGGAGAGACCAACCTCAAACAACGCCAGGTTGTGATGGGCTTCAGCAGCCAGGTGAGTCTGTGAAAATGCAGCCCATGGGCACACTGTCTCCAGCTATGGCATTGTGCCACAGCAAAGCCACTACACTGAGGAATTTATTTCTGCATGGGAATTGGAAGAAAGCTCGTGGTCCCCTGCCAAAGCATCCGTGGGTCTCCTTGCGGATTCTGTGTCTCCGTTGTGGCTGACGCACCACACTTGCTTCACAGGCAGGTGGAGTTGTGGTAGCTCAACTGGGAGCTGCTCTAAGATACACTGGGTTGGAAAAATTTGAAGAATGGAATCCTGTGTAGGAGTAGATCGAGCAGTTTAATAGGAACTCAAGGTAAAATAATTTTTTTTTATAAGTTATATGTTTGACATCAGTTTGTGATTCAGTTTGAATGCTTAAAATCACCATTTTTTTTTCATAGACAGTATAATTTTCTTTTTACACTTCAGTGCTATATTCATGTGGCTCATGTTGGATGAACCTGAAGTAAACTAAAAAATATTACTCAGGGAGAGTTGTTACATTTTCAAGTATCTTTAAAAAAATAACAGGGCAGTTTTTCAAATAACCCAGAACAAGTTTAAGGAGTGGTAGCATGTGAGTAGAAAAATTTTCTTCCATTGGAATCACTCCAGCAGACAGGAAATAAAAATCTCACTGGTCGTTCCAGGAATTACATTAAATTATTTAGCAATTAGTACCAGTGCCATTAGGAAGATCTTCTGGGGTTACTGGTGTGTGGGACACAGCTGCCAGGGAGCAACCAGACTTATTAAATGAAAGCACACCATTTCCATGGCCAGTTAGGATCAGGTGCTGTACTCCAGTGTTATTTGCTCATTGTTCAAATGGAAATCACTTTGCACAGACAGTTAAGGGCTTTCTCATATTGTGAATGCCACAGCCCATAGCACAGGCCTGTTCCAGTGCCTTCCAGTGACGATTAGGGAGAGGTTTTGTTCCTGAGAAACACTGGAAATTTTTAATATGTAGAGATTTAACAGAAAAACAGTAAACTGGCGACTTAACATTTTTTTAAATGCTGCATTTTTGTCATGTAGTCCTAATTTACATGTCAGGTTTTCTATTTTTGTTTTTAGAGGAGAATGGGGTGCTCTACCATTACACAAAATGCAAACTTTTGCCTCAGTTGTTCATAATATGAGGAAGTCTTCCTTTACATCAGAAAATACCCACATGCTAAATTGCACCCCAGACTGCCTAGTCATGGTAATTTTCTTTAGACTTTGAGTTGTTATTGAGATAAACTGTATGCCTGGGAGTGTCTATACTTAAGAACTCCTGTTACATTAACAGAGTGGAATGCAGTTCTGGCCATGGTGACAGCCAGTGTTCAGGAAGGTCAGCGCTGATACAGCCACCTGTATCACCCCGTTATTGTGGTGTGTTTGTGTAAACAGTGCGTTGGATAAAAAATCCCAGTGTATGAAGTATCACACATGCAAGTTTTAGTGTGCCAACTTCTTCCTTGTTCTTTGAGCTTTGCTTTGTCCTGTGATTTATGAACTGCATAAAACCCCCTCAGATGTAATTCTGCCTATGAAGTGACTCTTTAAACAGGGAGGAAATACATATGAACTGGGGTTAGTTCTTCAATTTAGGGTGCAAGAAAGGTGGAGGGAGACTATTTACAGGAGCATGGAGAGACAGGACAAGAGGAAATGGCTTAAAACTGACAGAGAGTAGGTTTAGATGAGATATTAGGAAGAAATTATTCCCTTTGAGGGGGGTGAAGCCCTGGCACAGATCGCCCAGAAATGTTTTGGGTGCCACATTCCTGGAAGTGTCCAAGGCCAGGTTAAACAGGGCTTGGAACAACCCAGTCTAGTGGAAGGTGTCCCTGCCCATGGGAGGGGTTATAACAAGATGATTTTTAAGGTCCCTTCCAACCCAAACCATTCTGTGATTCTGTGATACGCTTAGGAATATTGAATATCTGTAAAAGACTGAGAGAAAGGATTCTTATTTTTTTACTTTTATGATATTTTTAAACTTGAATATTCAAACATAAAATTCTTGTCATCAAAAGAGAAAAAAATTGAGAGAAGAATCATTCTTGTGTACCCCTGTCTATCTAGAAGCCTATTAGTTTTCTTTGTTAGCAATGAACATTCCAGGTGACTTTTGTATCTTCCTATTCTCCTGTTGTACAAGTACTTCTAGCAAAACCAAGTACGAACTGATTTTCCTGTTCAGTTCACTGAATTGAACCTGATTCAGCAGAGATGAAAATTCTCTCTTAACAGACATTCTAAAAATACTCAGCCACATGGGTCAGAAGGTATACAAAATGCCCTTATATTCTTGAAGCTTTTATATTTCCTCCAACAGTTTTTTGTCATATTCTCTACTTTTTTGTATTTATATATATGTATATAGTAAAGAAAAAGAATATATGTATCATTCATGAAAAAAAAGAACAAGAGAGAGAAAATAATGTGAAAATTAAAGCACAGTGCTTGCTGTAGAAAAAGGTAGGGAGGCCCAGCAGCAGACTTTATTTCCAGCTTTCCTAACAGAGGACTTTGTATTAAGTGAGCTTCGGTTCTTTTAAAAAATCTGTGGCACAGCAATAATTATTATCTTTCACATTTCTCACATGCCGTTTTTATAACATTTTCTTAATCAAAATACAAAGTTCTGTGTATTTTTCAGTTAAGAGTAAATCACCACTTACAGCAGTCAGGTACCTCTCACGCTGTCTGCTTTCTGGACTGCTTCATGCAGTCCAAACCCCAAGCTGTTTCCCTGAACACTGGGGAACTCAAGTAAAATTGTGTTCAACTCCAAACTCTGTAGGAGTGAGCCCTTAGCCTGAAAAGCTTTGTCTCATTTTGTCTCTCCCAGCAGCGTGGGCTTATTCTTCTGCCTTCTCTCTTCTGGATTTGTTCGTTCATTTTAGGGTTGGGTGGTGGAGGTTTTATGCTTAGTCTTGCTTTTTGTTTAATTTGATTATGATACATTCATTCAAACGTGTGGTCTCTTTATGATTATACCATCCTGGCCAGTAACATAAGTCTTCTAGCATGATCAAAAATCTTGTTAAATCCTGAAATTATTTTCATTTGAGCTTGCTCTTTTTTGACTACTGTTTTTCTTTTATACATAATCTGAATATTTCATAGAATCATAGAATCCCAGAATGGTTTGGCCTGGAAGGAACCTTAACATTCATCTTGTTCTAACCCCCTGCCATGGGCAGGGACATCTTCCACTATGCCAGGCTGCCCAGAGCCCTGCCCAACCTGGTCTTGAATGCTTCCAGAGATGAGACAGCCACAACTGCGGGCAAATTGTGCCAGGGCCTCCCCACCCTCACTGGGAAGAATTTCTTCCTAATATTTCATCTAAATCTACTCTCTTTGTTATATTCACTTTAAATGAAGACAGATGTTTTCGCTAATTGGCATCTGTGAGGTCTTGTCCAATACACAGCATTTTCCTCACTTAATTTAACCAGTTGTTATTCCAAGAGGGGGGAATACTCAGCCCTTCTGAAGCTTTGTTTCAGGCTGAATGAGGTAAAATAACTTTGTGTCTCCTTCTAGGGCAAATGCTCCAGCCCTGGTGGTCTAAATTAATCTTCTCTTAGTGTTTGGCATTTCAAGTACTCATTGGATTTGTCACTCTTGGTGTGTTTTCTCTTGCAGGATACTGTGTTTGAACCTGAATTTTTCCAAAACACCATCATCTGTGAAATGCCAAGCAATGATCTCAATAAATTCAAAGGTTACATGTAAGTACTTGTTATCCATAAATACATTTTGGATGTGTACTTTGATATTATTCTTGGAGGAACTGGATTGAAGGAACATATTCTGAGGAAATTGATGGTTGTCACTATTATCTATTCCCGGATTCAGAAGTCAACATAAAACGTAGACTTGGACTCTGTTTTGTGGCAAGGTAGAACCAAGGTGTAGTGGTTTAGTTCGCATTTCTTACTTTCTGTGAGACAGGAGATTTGAAGAAATGCAAAGCAGGCTCAAACTTAAAGAATGTGGGGAAAAAAAGTTTATTACTAACAGAGTTAAGAGTAAAAAGAAATAATAAGAAATTAAACAAAACCCCGTTTTTCCTCCAGCACCTCCCTCCTTTTACCCAACTCACACAAAGGATAACAAAACATGGGATTTGGTCAGCATTTACAGTTCATAAAAATCTCTCTCTATTATTTGAGGAAATAGAGGTCTCTTTTGCGTTTCATGGTTTTCCCAAACTGCACCAGCAACAGCCCTGCCCGGAAATCTGCTGCCGTAAAAAATATCTCTCCCATGAAAAGAAATCACAGTCTCTTCCACACTGTCCCATGAGCCACACATGGGGTATTCTCATTTAAGGATAGATAAATTCCAGCCTGAAAACAACAGCTCTCTTCTTTACAGAAAATTTTTAAAAGTCTCTCACAACCTCTCAAAGCTCTTGGGTAACCTGGCGTGGTCACCTTTGTTTCTCTCACAGGCTGCACATAGAATTCTCATCCCCCCATATCTTTAAATGGAGTAAAGAGGAAAACAGTTTGTGATATTACAGTTTTTATCACGGTCTGCAAAAAGCAGTTTTAAGCTGCGCGCAAAAGGTGCGACTCCGCCCTCTGTTCCCCGCCGCCATCTTCAGCTTCACTCACTTTCTCTTTCTCTCTGACCCTGAAGACACCATGATGACGAGTAGTCTTCATTGTTCGGGCTTTACGATGGAGAAAGCCTCGCTCCCTTTATACTGCTCGTTACTTGATGTTATTTTACAGTTCAATATAGGCTGAGTTGGTTGCAGAAAAGCTCTATCAGCTCCTGCTGGATCTGCGCAGCCACGTTGGGGGGTGGTTCTCAGCAGCTGTTTCAGGTGGTATCAGCTATGTAGTCATTATAGCTGTTCCTCAGCTGCCAGCAGCTCTGAGGGGCTCTCCCACAGGCATCTGGGGCCCGTGCCCCCAGGGCCGGGGGAGGGGAGGCCCAGGCCCCATTGCCCCCCCTCCCCACAGGAAGGCTCAAACCAAAAGGGCACTTCCTGTCACTCCACAGGGCTTAAATATGTGAATTTCAAGAAGCGCTACTGGTTGAAAGATCTGTCCATCAACTCAGGTTCAACCCACGACACAAGGCTTGGCGTTGCATTTGCAGACTTTTTATACAAATTATTTTCACAAAGCTGCAGCTCTCTTCAAAACTTAGACACAAGCTCATTTACGTTTGATCTGATGGTTAGACTAAGAGAGACTTTAGATAAATCTTTCCAATTTTTTAAAGGTATCCAGCTGCATGGCTCTAGTTTCTTCACATTTACAGCCACAGGGAAAAGGTGTCCAAGACCTAATAAACAATCCAGATTTTCTTCTTATTGGAAAGGTAGGAAAAGCAAACATGCATGCAAAAGTTGACTGAACCAATGCGTTAGACTAGTATAACAAAGTAGGGTGGGTTTCTTTTTTGTCTTTCTTCCTTAAATTATTCTGGCACCAGCATAACAGCAAATTCAGCAGATTTAACCCCATTTGTGAATTATAAAGCAAATTTCTATGTCATGGCTCATGTCCTAAAATTCTCTTACCCTCCAATACAGAGCAGCCTTTCCCAAGACCCTCTTCAGAGCAGTCGTCAGCCCATGCTGATCCCCACACCACAGCAGAGAATTGTCCAAAATACGTACTGCCCCAGACCAAATGCATATCCCATTATTATGCAAATAATTTAACAGCATGGATGTGCCAGCATCCTCATCCGTGCCCCAGCTTTGCTAAGTTTACCAATAGATAAACTAGGAGTTAATGGCTCTGCAAGAAGCAGTGAGAGTGTCGTACCTGGAGGAGCTGCAAATGGCTGGATCTCTGATGGAGTAAGCCAAAGAGTTCTCTCCCATTAATAAGGACCATGTCTAATCTGGTTTCGAAGTTGTGCCCTGTAAGAACTGTGCCTCTAATACAATGCCATTTCTCCTTTGCTGCAACATCTTACAAGGGAAAAAGAGGTCAAGTTTGTATTGATTGCTGGCTGTGCTTGTTGGCTTCAGGGACCACTGAGTATAATCT
The DNA here is from genome assembly GCA_013398115.1 of Falcunculus frontatus. Lineage (NCBI taxonomy): Eukaryota > Metazoa > Chordata > Aves > Passeriformes > Falcunculus > Falcunculus frontatus. Next base: position 122,945 of record VZRV01000011.1, read on the forward strand.
AAATAGAAGCTATCCTTCCAGGCTATCCTGCCTGCTGTAATACAGCAAAGAGCACTGAGATTATAGAAATGTAGGCGCTATGTCACAAGAAAACACACACAAATACACGCCCTTAAGACCCAGGACTGACTTCAAAATATTCGATTTTCCACTGAAAGTCTGTAACAAATCTCTCTGGTGAATGTCTCTGATCTCACCTGCTTGATGGAACACGGAATCAGCTGCCTTTCTCTCCCCACTTCAGGGACAGAAGAATTAATTTTCTGGGGAAATTACTTGCTAAGATTTAGTGGACTTTCTGTCTTTGGTCTGCTGAGATTCAAGTTATTTTGTAAACACAAATTACTTGGAGCAGGCTACCTTTTTCTCTAAGAAAGCTTAATAAATTATTGAGGCTCTATTGCCTTGCTATAAAATGGCAGGATTACTCTCTGCTAAAGATGATAAGAAACAACTTAGTGACATCCATCTGACATGCCTGATCACAGAAAATTCTGTTCAGGGGGAAGCAAGAAGGCTTCTAGTAAATGAGTTCCCCAAGGCTGAATTTAGGTGCCAAGAAAAACAGATTTCTGGCATTATGTTTTTACAATTCCACCATCTATAAAGCCTGCACCTTTTCCCTTGTCTAGTTCAAGTCATGTAATCATGTGCAGCTGCACTAAGACACAGGACAGATATAACACCTAACCTTGCCCCTCATTTGAGAGATGTGACTGTTTACTGGTAAATGAAACACGAAATATCAAATAGAAAGTAGAGACAGATGATTATTCTAGGAAAAAAATCTTTTCCCACCCTGACCTTTACATAACAAAACAAGACAAAGTATCTGAAACAGAAGTTCTCAGCTTTGTTAAAGATCTCGGGAGGAACCCACCAGTTTGAAAAAAGAGCTGGGGTAGGGGTAGGTGTGTGCCATTAATTTTCAGAGGCAAGTAACAAATTACCTGTCTGATGGAGCACTGACCTTATGGTTTTCATTGGTTTGTTCTGCAAGCAGAAGGATCTGGTGTGTGATGGGGCATCTTTAGCCAGTATGAAAAGTCTTCCATCTAGGATGAGAATGGGGAAGGGCTCCACAGTCTGAAGACTTCTTCAGTGAACTGAGATTCACAAAGACCTTTGGTGGTTGACAGAGTGACAGAGGCTCTTGCAGGGTGTAGATATATTCATCTGAGCTTTTGCTCATCTTTCTAAAAAAAATTTGTCTGTAAGAAGTTGCAAAATTACTCTTGTTTTCTTTCATAAGATACTGAATCTGCCAGATAAGGTTCCAAGTGACAGCCAAACTTGCTTTATATTGGCATCATCAAACACACTGTGCACGTGTGTCGCTGTTGAGGCGGTCACGACACATACACACACAACAACTCCAGGCAAAAAGCTTGCCTTTATTACCACACAGCGTCTTTTATACAGTTTCTTAGCTGTTTACATAGTTTTAAAGTACAACAAGCTTAATTCAACCAATCACCATATGTGAACACACGATTGTCACACAGCATGTTTTTCTACCTCTAATTCAGCTATGCCTCTTTCCCACCATCCTCCTCTAGCCAAAGTAACCAACCTGAGCCATGATTTTACAAAGGCAACAAGGCCTTCATTTTATAATGTTTTACCTATATGCCACACATGTGGTCTTTAAAAGAAAGACTTAGACTTCTCTCTAAATTTTTGCTAGAGTCTTCCTTGAAACTGAGGGAAATAAAAGCAAAATAGGGCCTTCAAAGTTACTTGATTTCAACTTGAAACAGACACGCACAAAAAAAATTTTTTTAACACTCCATTAGAACAGAAAAATAGATTGCTCTATTTGATTTTATTTCTTCTAGGGAGAAGCCAAACCATGAACAGGTAGGTTTGAACATTGAAAACCTCTTGCTTCGTGGATGTACCATCAGAAATACTGAGGCTGCAGTAGGAATTGTTATATATGCAGGTAAGACATACTTTTTATTTAGGTTTACTGAGAATTTCCCTGTAAATATCCTTAAAGAAGTAAGTCTAATAGTCTAATATTGCAACATAATTTGACATTTTATTTTTAAAACTGGTAGTGCACAGAAAAAGTTTGGGGGTTTTTTAGTAAAGGTATTGGTCATCCATCTCCAAAGCAAGCAAGTTTTGCACTGGGTCTTTGGCAAGTGGCAATATCCTTGCACATGTCAAATATCTTGTAAAATTATCCAGACAAGTAAAAAATTGCTAAGGTGTATTTAACCCTCAGCTCTGGCTATACTACTAATTCCATCTGTCATAAAATCTACACAGCTGCCCTAAGGGAGGTCTCACTGGCTCCTCAGGGTAGAAAACGGAGCAGCTGAAGATCTAATTAGAAAAAAAAATGTCATCTGTGGATTTCATTCATCCATTCAATCTGTGCCAGTGCCAGCACGCAGGAGGCAGTGAGGCAGCAGCTGGAGGTGACAGAAAAGGAAGCAGCAACACAGGTTTGTGCTGACACAGACATAGTGTGACTGCGCAACCATGAATTTCATGCAGGAGACACATGGACAAAGAAAGACTGAGTCGGTACCCAGATCAAATGCAGCAGTGACAGGTTCAGCAGTGGGTCGGTTCATTGCTGAGATGTTTCTCAGCATCTTTTACCTTTGGAGTGTTACCACTGCTTTTACTTAGTGAGCATGATTTAACATTGGCTCTGCCAGCTATGCCCTCTTCTGCACCAGATAGAGTGTATCAGCTACTGCCGTATTTGTAGATTAATTAAAAGTCAATTCAAACACAACAATTAATCCCATTAGCTATTATCTTTCCAGTAGAGTTATATTAACTGGTTTATGTCTAATCAGCAGAAAGGGGTTCAGGGTTGAGCCACCTAAAAGAAAAGAAAAGTCACATCTTTACAAGAGCCATTTAGCTGCAATTAATCTCCATAGCCCAGAACAAATTACCTGAAAACAGACTTGTTTATTTCACTACTATACAACTGGACTATAAATGTGCGTAGTTCCCATGTGTTTCCAAGGTAGCTTTGCCTTTATTGGTCGGTCAGTGTGTGTCTCTCTGAACACCACATTCAAGTGCGGTGCCCACCACACAGAAGAAGAGAGACAGACCCAAACTCAGCAACCTTTCTTTTTTTCAAAATAGCTACTATATAAAAATCACAGTAGAGATCATTCCCAATATAATTGGAGTAATTTATCTTCCCTCTCCTGTTCCAGTTCCTAATTTTCTTCTGTTTAACTCAGATTCCCCAGTATGTTCCCTTGACCAAAAGCACAGATCCTAATGTGGGTCTCCATTTTTGTTGCTTAAGCTGCCAGTAGCAAAGGTTGGAGTTTTAAAGTTCTTCCCAAGACATGGTGGTTTTCATATGAGTAAGTCTTCAAATCAATTTCCAACTGAGTTCTTATTGTTAATGTCAGCATGATAGTTTATTCTTTTTTCCTAAAATTAGACTGGCTTCAGTCAGTATCAGCTTCTTTTCTAGGGTTCTTTGACACTGATTATACTTTGGCTTTTAATCATTGTCTGTGACCTTTTCTGAACAATCAAGATCAGTCACATAATAAGATGGCACACTTTCCATTTTTGTAACTCTATTAGTCGTCAAACTTTCTTTCTAATGGAAGCCTTTGTGAGGAGTACAGCTTTCATTTAGTGTGATTGCTTGGTCTGTGCAGTTCTCATCTGACCCAAGGATTGTTATACTTTTCGTGGCTACCCAAACTGTTCTACACAATGCAATAGCACTAAAGCCCAAGAACCTCATTACTGAGTGATAGCCAATGTAGTTTTCGCATTGTGATTGGGACAGTAGTAAGCATTATATGCTTTTCATATACTGAAGTACCAGAAAGAAGTTTTAGATAAGCCCATCAGCACCTAGAAATAGAGAGACAAGGAACCATTGGAGTAGTAGGTGAGGTGCTGTGTTTCACAGCATAGGAAAGTGTGAGGATTAGATGAGAACAAGCAGTTTATTCCTCATATTTCTGTATTTCTGTTCCTTACAAGGAACTGTGTTACAGAAGTATCCTTTTCCTGATGGTCACCTAAAGTGGAAAGGAATGGTAGAACTGATATTTGGAAAAAAGCTCTTCATGATTTCTTCCTGAAATCAATTCATCAACACCCTTGGGGGTTTTCTGGGAGAGATTAGAATGCTTTGGCTTCTTTTGTTTTCAACCCAAAGCATTCCATTATGCCTGACGCAAAAGAAAATTGAGGAACAAGATTGACACAGCTGATGGAGGAACACAAATGCAAGCAGCAGTGCCCTCCCCTTCAGTGTAGCTCAGTGGTTAGAGAATTTGTTCACCAAAGAGAAGGCTTAGGGACAGTTCTCAGTTCTGCCTGTATGAGAGTGAACACACATCTCCCGGCTCCACAAGCTATATGCTGAATACATGCCTAAGTGGAACAAATGGGTTTGTACTTACGTGTTGAGTTGGAAAGGCAGGGGCACTGGTAGTATAAACTGGTCCCACTGACACAGCTCCAGGTTCTGTGAATAATTACATATTAATTGGAATAGTAAGCAAGGAGCCCCAGCTCTTGAGTGAATGTCCTGAACATCAAGCTGGAGAGTAATTACTCTGTAGCCCTCTTCTTAATTAATAACCTTTGATGTAAACCTGGAATGAATTCAGCAGGTGTGATTAAACTGCCCATAACTTCCAGCTTTTGGGTTAAATGACTTCCCTAGAGAAAGCTAAAAGGCAGCTTGGAAAACAGTTCTTGTCACACACATCTTGCACATACAAATGAAAACTAAATACAAGTCTTCACAGTCTGTATTTTCAGGGAAAAGGGCTGTAGAAATAAACAAAAAATATACCATTTAATATATCAACAGATGGTGTCCAGATATCCCAGTTGTGGAGCCACAGTTTAGATAATATTAATAGAATTGAGAAAGTAATTTCTGCTTCTTGACTTCTTACAGCACTCCTCTATTATTAGTATAGTAGTTCAATTCCAATTCACTAAGTTTAAGGATTGGGTGTTCTTTCATTTCTCATCCTACGGTTTTGTCAGCAATTTACAACCAAGTAGTGAAAAGCTTAATATTAGTGTTTTTCCACTGACTTGTTGAATTTTATTTAAGATACAAAATCTATCTCGTGGCTTTTAAATCACAGCTGAAAAATATTCAAAAGTAGGTTTCAGGAATCAGTATAGCACCTAAACAATTTGTTTGTAAAACACAGAAATATAATACTATTTTTCATTTTCCTTTTCTTCTCATGGATGCCAAATGGCTTTTGAATATTTATATAAACCTTATGATCTTACTAAATCTGCTGTCATTAGGACAGAAAGCTGTATATGACAGCTGAAACCTGTGACATAATGGTGGTCTTTGGTAAACTTCAAGATTTAGACTCTGATGTATTCATTCAAATAAGAAGATGAACATGAAAATTTCAACATTAGTCATCCCGCTCTCATTTTAGGAGAGAATGTTTTTTTAAAAACCAAACCGAAATACAAAATATTACATAAGCATGATGATATTCATTTTTGTTTTGAAGGTCATGAAACAAAGGCCATGCTAAATAACAGCGGTCCTCGTTATAAGCGCAGCAGAATAGAGCAACGGATGAATATGGATATTTTCTTATGTGTGGGACTCCTGTTTGTGATGTGCCTTGTTGGAGCTGTAGGTATGTAGCACTGAAAAAACCTTCTTCTTAAGTGGTGATTAAAATTGATCTTGTAGACATGAGTGAAATCTAGAGCAGAATGCTCTTGGGGACTTTAGGCTCCTTGGTCTTTCCAATGGATGAGTTAAAGTGGCAGATCTGAGCAATTCAGATGGAGAAAACCAGCCCATGACTATAAATGTTTCAGATAAGACTCAGCTCCACGATAGTATAATACATGTAAAGCAAGAGAAAGCCATTCTGTGACTGCATTGTAGGAACCAATATTTGCCAGCTGAGATCTTCCTTCCTTCCAGAGAGCTTCCTTCTGCATAAGAGAAAAAAATAAAACTATTTTGCTTTACTTTCATTTCAGTAGAGACTTCCTCTAATACGTTTGGGAGTGATATTAGACAGAGACACACAATTTAGAGCCCATGAGCTGCTTATAACTAATTCGTTCAGTTTACATCCTCCACAGCACCCTTCCTTCTCACAGCCCCATAACATCAGGCTGTCAGATGGAATAATTGCTTATGCTGGAACAGCCTGCATTTTCTGGGGTCCTTGCAGGTGAGAACATGTGAACTTAGTAACTGATGTTAACTGACTGGAGTTTACTGGGTTGCTAGTCACAGAAAGATATCTTCGCTGCGTGTTAGAATCTGCTTGCATTCCAGCTCTGATTAGAATCTGTCCCAGGCAGGCCAGAATAAATAAAATCTCATATTTCTGAGCAAAGGACCAAATTTTAACTCTACAGACTTTTGAATGGAGCAATGCTTTAAAGAGCTAACAGGGGCTCCCATGAGCCCCGTTTTCTTTTAATTTATTTTTTTCAGTGATAACTTGATTAGTGGTACTGCTCTGATTTTGTGACAGTCAAATCAAGTTTTCCTGTGCCTGTCCTGAAAGTATGTGATGCGGCACATCGGTCAGTCATCACTGTAATACCATGAGAAGAAAGGGCCATCCAAAACAGATGAACAATTGAACTGATTCAGTCACTTCTTTAATTTTGCTGCTTCATGTTGCAGTGGGCCTTCTGGCACCAAAATGGGATTTCGGTTTGACAACTGACCTCTGGGTGAGGCAGATATTATATTTTCCTTGTTGCTGGATGTTCCTGGATGCTGTGATGAGGACTTAGAGACTTGTTTTTGTCTGGTGTGTAGGGGCCCTTGAGTAATAAAATCCTTCAATTTAAGCTTTAAAGAAGTCTCAGATGAAAAAAATCAGCGTTTAAAAAATAATTTATTTGCTCAGGTTAAAAAAAAAATTGTAGTCTAATGAAACATGTAAACCGGTAAAATGACCATTAGCTTTCATCCATCCAAAATGTCCAGAGGCTTTTCCATGAGTTCTTGCTTTGCAGCCTTGTCTGAATGTAGGGTTCTAGGAAGAAGTATCACTGGTAGGTTAGTTATCAGGATTGCTCTCGCACACAGTGATAAATTGCAGTAAGAAGTGGCTTAGAGAGAGAGCAGAGCTGTCTATTCAGATGTGACTGTGGTCTGAAGCAGTCAGAGAGCATTGCTGAAATAATTTGAATATTTTGGCAGCAAATGCTGCGAAACAACTCCTTGGTTAACTGGTGCTGATGGAAGTTTTATTGGAGCTGGATACACGAAGTGGACTGATAAAGGGTTTTGACATGTGGACAAATAATGCAACGAGGGAAACCAAGTTGTTTGCCGTAGCTCTGTGGGAAGTTTCTGATGCTGTAAATTTAGTAACCTCCTTGAGAAAACTTTATTTCAATAAGGACAGTATGGAAAGGGGTAAAACAATTGTGATGGGATGTTTTTAAGCCGTGAAAGAGAGGCTTTGTGGTAGCAGTGCAATGATATCTACTGGTCTTTAAAACATGGAGGAAGAAGCAGTTTGGGATATGATTTAATTGAAGGGATGTAAAGATTAGTTGCCCAGACTGAACTAAGGGGGTTTGTCAACTCTTAACAAAGACAGATTGAAATCAAGAATGATCGGGGAGAATAAGAAATATTTTCATTTGTGTATATACAAAGTTTCTAAGGTTTATATATATGAGAGGAAAGAGAGTCTTCAGCACTGAGGATTTCTATAGATATGTCATAGAAATGGAGTCTTCAAGCAGGGAAACACAGAATGAGACAAGATCTGTACAGAGCTAAGAGCCACGGAGAACACCTGCTGAAGAAGAGGAGAATGAAAATATGCCTGAATATTTATTTCTCACTAGCATATCAATTATGCACATGTGCTACAGAGCTCTGCAGGTGCTTTGCATTTTCCAAAATATTTGCAGCATTGCTTAGAGAGCATTATTTTGGAAACGCTCTCTCTGTTTTATTACCAGAGCAGTCCGTTTTTGCACATTTCAGAAGCTGTGTCCTCGCTTCACCGCTCAGCCAATTTCAATCTCGTATCTCATTCCTACAGGGCATGGCATCTGGACAGGAAATATTTGGGAGCACCCGCCTTATGATGTCCCAGATGGGAATGGCAATTTTATGTCTCCACTTCTTGCTGGTTTCTACATGTTCCTGACAATGATAATCCTGTTGCAGGTAAAAGGCAAAAACCTCTCTGTTACCTCCAAGGAAGAAGCAACTCAAAATTGAATGTAATCACTAATGAACAATTAATATCAACTAATAGCGGTGCAGTGCCTTCTTAATTCTCTTTGAAAATATTACTAGGAATGTTTCAAATCACCCAATAATAATATTTTTTATTATTTTTTTCTTTCTAACTGCAGGTTATTTTCCTAGCTATTGAAACCCCACAAGGATATTGATAGGAGACACATGTAAAATATCTTTAACTCAGAATATCTAGCAGATGCAAGAAAGAGGATGTTTACATCCAAACGTCAGTGCTTTTTTTCTGCATATATCCAGAATTCCAAACTAAGAATGCCACTTAAGGTCTCAGAAAAACAGTGAAAGCAAATTGCCAGTTTGTCAGTGGGGAATAATAACTAGGAATTGTTCATCTAGTCTAGGAAAGAAGCTAAATTAGAAGTAAGATACTTATATATCTGAGGGTGATTAAGCCTAATTGGGAAAGAATACTTTCTTGGGTGAGGAAAAAAATTCCATTTACTTTTCAGATTTCTTTATGTCACTGCTGCGATTTAAGTGACAGAATTTCTTTAATATGACCGAAATCTGAACATAACTTTCAGAGCTGCACAGGGATTCCTTGGGGGATTACTCTTCATTACTGAAACAGAATATTTGTGCGTCTTAAGAATTCAATATTATTTCAGGGCAAGGAAGCTCTTGGGTGGAAAATTTTGTGTGCAAAGTAATGGTTTGTGAAACTTTTCTACACTAAGAGTTAGTCTGTGACAGTCCATCCTTTCAGAGTTCAGAAGGGTAAGAACAATCATGCTCCTATGTCCAGAAAATGTGCTTTGTAAGGGCATCCTCTGAAAGACCCACCTTTGAATTTGGTACTCTAGGAATTTTGTCTTAAGTTTGCCACTCATCATCACTGTTTCTCCCTTGGTATTGTGTGCAGGATTTTTTTTCTCCCCTGAACTGTTGTTCATCAGTGCCTTAATATGTCTCTGAAAAGAACTGTTTCTTTGGAAATTGTTTATACCTCTGCCCTGACATTGCTGGTAAAAAGCAGCCAAATTTGTCTCACCGCTCACTGAGGATTTAAACTCTCTTTCAGATTTTGATCCCCATTTCTCTTTATGTGTCAATTGAGTTGGTCAAATTGGGCCAAGTCTTCTTAATTCACAATGACATTGACCTGTATGATGAAGAAGCAGATTTGCCCATCCAGTGCCGTGCCCTCACTATTACTGAAGACCTCGGACAAATCCAGTATATCTTTTCAGACAAAACTGGGACACTAACAGAAAACAAAATGGTATTCCGACGCTGTACTGTTGATGGAATTGAGTTTTCCCATCAGGAAAACGGTGAGAGACACTTTTTTATGTTTGCTTTATTTTGTCTGGGGAATTAAATGTTATTAATTTAAATATTAATATTTAAACCCACTGAGCCTTGTGATTGAATATACAGCTTTGTGGATTAGTCACTATTTTGTGAGGGACTGCGGTTACAGGGATTCACAAAAGTGAAGGCATTTTAAATCATTCAGAAGTCATATGGGAAAGGTTTTCCAGATCCCTCTGCAGGCACCTCCAAGATTTGCCTTGCATTCAATACCTACTGAAGCACACAAAGAGAACATTTTCTCATTCATTTCTAAATTAACACCAGACAACCTTTTTATAGGCTCACAAACTGTTATTAGTTAGTATTTAAACTCACTGGGTCCAACAGTAATTACCACACACTTCTGAGTGATACTAAAAATACAGGCACTCTGTTCCTGGAGTGGATCCTGGCTGCAAGCCAGATCTGAAGGATCTTGGCAGTCGTTGTTCTGAATTCAGAGGGTTGACTCAGGCCCCTTCTTCGTCATTACTTTTGTGCTCTGTGTAGTGGAAAGGATCTTGTTAAAATGGCAAGCAACTGCCAAAATGATGTTTGTGTTCTGTGACTGAAAGTATTAGCAAATTTGTGAATTACCATATTTCACACTCCTGTTCCAACTGCAAAAAGCAGCTGAAGAGACAAAACATTAACAGAAGTCCATAAAAGTGACTGATCACTTTGAAAATTCCTTTTTGTTTTCTTGCAATAATAACAGTAGCAGTTGCCAGAATGCAGTGGATGGTGAAATTTTTCTGGTGCTGGCTTTTGAAACAATTTGGCTTTAGTTAAGCTTGTTTCAGGTTTTTTAACTGATCAAGGAATTCCTCCCAAACATGGGAAAAGTGGTAAGGTTACATTTTTCTTTTACAGCCAGGCGCCTGAAAACACACAAAGAGTTGGATTTAGATGACGAGGGCTTTGCAAAATATCAGCATTTTACTCTTCCTCCCATGAATCTTGAGAGACCAGCCACTTATAAGCACAGTACCATGAGATCTTTGAGAAGGTGCCAGAGCGCCCGAGCACGGTTTCAGGGGCACACAAGGAACAGATCAGTCGGTCGACGCGACAGCAATCAGTCTCAAGTGGCTTTCAGCAGCACCATTGTGAGTACAAACAGACTCAGCTTACACCTTCTATGTTATCCTTTATATTGCATCTTGTGATGGAGAAATACAAGCCTTTTCAGAGCTAAGAGAGGGAAGGAGAAGACAAAGAATCGGAGTCCTCGATTGGAGCATGCAGGCTGCAGTCAAGGGGGATCAGAATCTGTTGCAATTCAGGTCCGAAACTTCCCAAATTCATACATAGCCTAATTAAAGTCAGACTGTTCTGCTCTTCTTGAAAAGTTTTTAACAGGCATTTTAGACAACGCTTTTGTGAAAACTAAGAGAAGGTCACACGCTTCCAAAATTAAAATTCCAATTAAAATTAAAGGCCTGCTAAATACATGCAAACACTGATTTTAAAAAAAGTCTAATAAATGTAGCATTGTCGAACTTTATTTGCAGCAGTTGTTTAAAATCCTGCTGACCTCATTCAATTCCACTGTCATGTAGTAGATACTACTCAGAACTCCTACTTTTCTTGGAATATGGGAGTTCTGTCAGCTGTTATACTAGCATTTTCCAGCCCAAACTTCATGAATTGGTGAGAATATCTCCGTGGATTTTTGAGAACCCATGCGTCATATCTTCTGAGAACTTCTTGTGGGTAATGATTACTGAAAGGTGATAACGAAATTTCTTGCCAGTATGTTTTCCAATTACATTTTTTACTGCCAAGCCTTTCACATTTTTTTAGTTCACTGATAAGCAATAGCTGAGGAACAAATATCAAATAATTCTTTTGTAGAAAAAAATTCAGCTGTCATGAAACTAACCAGCCTTAACTGCTCAGAGGTGTCACTCCGTCTGGATAAATTGTTTAATCCCCTATGACAATTGGGAAGATGGAGTAAAACTGCAAAAAATAACTGTAAAAATAACTATCAGCTTCCACAATGGACTGGGAGACCCCAAACATATAATCCTCTGGAATGCCCTTCAATTCAGAAGTCAGCAGTCTCAATGTTAAGGGATATAGTATAGATTCTAAGGATTTTTAGTAGAACTCAAAAGAAATAAAATTCTGTGATCATCTTCATTTTGAAGGTTAGTTTCCTTCTAAATTATCTAGTTATGCGGCTTTTTGAAAGATACCGCTTTTCCATAGATGTTAAGTACAAAAGGCATTTTCTAGAAGACTATGAAGTTGCCAGTTGTTCCTTGAGGACAAGGGTAAATTAAAATAATCCTCATTAAGTAATTTCTATTCCAGGAAAAGGACGTGACTCCTGATAGCAGGCTGCTGAGGCGAGTGAGAGAAGCTGCCCTCGAGACTGAAAGCTTTTCTCCTTTTATACATACGAAAACTTCCACATCCTTTACTGAATTTTTTCTTGCCCTTGCCATTTGCAATACAGTCCTGGTCTCCACAGCTACTGAGCCAAGACAAAGGGTAATCTAACTTTAAATATATGAGGAAAATGGATCATGCTTCCATTTTACATAAGCAGTGTACAGTGAAAACCAAAACGATGAAAAATGGCTTGTTTGGGAGTTCTCCTCTAGTTCCTTTACCTTTTCTGTAATATCTACTGCTTCTCTACCTGTGTATCACTTCCTAGCTTGTATTTATATTCGATGAATAGCTATGGCTAACACAGGATCGGCAGTTTTTCTTTTAGCTTTTGTATGCTGCAAGAAGTTTGTTGAACACACTGGGTTTTCTCTGATCTGCCAGGCAATTGACAGAACTACAAGGGCTTGATTACTTGTTTGCTCTGGAGGTAGAGATACAAATCAACACCAAATTTGGATGCTAACTCTCATATGACTTCTCTATTGAATCCTTGCACCACAGTTAAATGGCGGGAGAGGGGAAAAGGGGAATTTGCAGTTATTATTATTGTCATTTAGACACACAAAAGTAGAGAGAGGTTTTGAGGAGCTCTTGTAGTCCACATTTATTTATTTTTAACCTTCATTTTTCTCATATTTCTAGGTCACAATCCCACCATCAATAAGACCTTCCGGAATCACCCTGGAGAAGATTCATCAAATATTTCAGAGGCTAAAATTAGCAAGCCTTAGTCAATCTTTTTCATCACCTCAGTCTAGTTCAGACTTTCGTGCCAGCTTCAGTGCAAAGAACACCAAGGAACCTCTTGCTGCACTGGAGGGTTGTGATAATGAAAACAACTGCTGTGCCAGCAGTAGAGGCCAAGAGCTCCAGGAAAAGAGCAGCAAAGATATTGGTACTGTTTCCTTGGATGAGGTTTTTAGGTCTGTGACTAAGAGTTCTCTACCTACAGACTTCTGTTACGAGGCTGAGAGCCCAGATGAGGCAGCACTTGTCTATGCTGCCCAGGCCTACAGCTTCACTCTGGTGTCCCGGACACCCGAACAAGTCACCGTGCAGATGCCGCAGGGCACACTCCTGACCTTTGATATCCTCTACACTTTGGGATTTGATTCAGTCAGGAAAAGGATGTCTGTAGTGGTGAGACACCCTCTGACCAAGGAGATTGTTGTCTATACAAAAGGCGCCGATTCTGTTATAATGGACCTCCTGGATGACTCCGCCAACGGTAATTAGAGAGGGTGAAAAGTCTGTTGTGTCTTCTAACAAAGAAGTGTGCACTAGTGTTTTCTGCATGAAATATTGTATCTAGGAATTAGAAATATTAAAAAAATAAGCTTTCTCTAGTATTATCCTTGCAGATCAAAAGAGAGGTATTTATTTAACTGCAGAAGTGCTTAGAATATGGATTGGGTTAATTAAAATTCACTGGCAGCAATAACCCCTGTGGGTGGCGTACTCTCAATAACACTGTGGTAAGGGCCTGACCATTTTTTTCAAGTTGTCAAAAAGGATGCTATAAAATTACCAAACAAGACCACAAGTAATGTTATCTTAAAGGAAAGAAGGATCTTTAGCAAGATTTCAGCTTCTGCACAGCCAACACTTCCGATCTTTTAAAGAACTTGTTATTATATTGGAATTCACCTTACGCTAGTGCCCACTCTTTTTAAAGATCATTTTTCAAAAACGATCTGTGCTTAAAATATGGACCCTTTTCCTTGTTTCACAGGTGACATTAGTGCAGAGAAGGGACGGAAAAGAATAAAAGAAAAAACGCAGAAGCATCTGGACAACTATGCCCGTGATGGACTACGAACTTTGTGCATAGCTAAGAAGGTGGGAGAGCACCAAGCTCAGTACACGTCAATAGAATTACTAGACAAATGCAGTGGTTATAATTCTGCTTCAGACAACCAGCCAGATAGAGACTATCTTTTTGTCCTTCTGTTTGCCTTGTCTGGAGTCTTTTTTCTTCATTTTCTTCAGTGTGGAAAAGTGATGGATTTTCAGTCAGTCTCAAAGCATTTATTTCTGTTTCTCCTATGGTAACTCTAGATGACCTACACTATAGTACTTCTAGGCAAGAACCAAAGATTCTGTAGAGAAGCCAATCTTTCTTTTTCTGCTTGGGGTTCAGCTTTCAAAAATCTTGTTCTCAGCCTGAGTTAGTTTATCTTAGTGTCGTACTTTCAAACAGAAGTCGTCAATGTGCAATAAATAGGTCATAGTCAAGCTCTGACAAATGTAGATCAACACTCAGAAACTGTGTGCTCTGAGCTACGCAAGAATTGTGTGAGCAGGAGTTTCTCTAAGTCATATTTTTAAGTCTCAGCTGTGGGTCATTTGTACAAACTACTTCATCTTGCAGTTTTCTCTTGGAAAAGTTTGTGTTGTTTTAAAGAGGGCACAATACTTTACTAATTTGGATGGAAGTTACGTCTCTGAGATCCATAATATTGGCATTCCGCTCTCATTTAAATTTCGAATAAGAGCTTCAATTATGTTATGCAGGTCTTGAACGAAGATGACTTTCAAAAATGGGCCAATTTTCGTCGGGAGGCAGAAGCAGCGCTTGACAACAGAGAGGAGCTCTTAATAGAGACAGCACAGCATCTGGAGACCAAACTCAAACTGCTGGGTAAAACTAAGAATTGTCATATTGTGAAATACCTCTTCTTCTCCTGTGGTAGTGTTGGCAGTAAGAGAAAGGTAGCCTTCTAGTTTATATCTAAAAGACTTCCACTTGCGGTTTGGAAATCTCCAGGCTAAAGAGATTAAATCCAATGACAATGTCTACAAAAAGTCTCATGCATTTTGGGCAGCAGTAACTTTGAAAAAGTGTGCTGAAACAGTTGTGTGCCCCAAGCAAAGAACACGTACATCAGCTGTTACTGTGGCTCAGCTGACACAGTAGATAATGACGTTCCCACAATTCAGTCATGCTTCCATATCCTTGGATAAACTTATAAAATAGTATAAATTAACTCCATTTTTGAGCACAAGTTCAGAAGGAATTTTGGTAATTGAACTGTATTGTAAAACCCAGTAACTTAAACTTATAGTCATTTTGCTACTGAATTCCAGTGGTTGTTGCACCGTTGTGCTTGCTTTGTGCACTTTGTAAAAAATATTTGCTATTAAAACTTAGGTTGAATGACGTTCTTGCATCACTCATCACTGTCATATCTAATATCATTCTGTTAAATTATGGAGCACTTCAGTGCTTTCTCTTCTGTTTTGTTTCCATTTTTTTCCTTATGATTTTGATTTTTGGAGTTGTTTCGCTCTCATTTTTCTCTGAATACAATTTGTGCCCATACTTCGTTTTCCTGAATTTCTGTGATTGCAAACTATTAGCATTATGGCTTCTCATAATCACTGCAGTGATTTAAAAATTTGGAGTAATAATAGTAAATGCCATAAGGAGAACACATAAGTGGTAATATAGATCTTGTCAAAATCCTTTTCCTTTGCCTATTACTAAGGCTGTATGTGCTTTCACAATTTAATAATGCAAAAAGCGTTCCCTTAAATAATTTAAATCGATATCCATCTTTAATGTACTACAGTTACAACATCTTCAAACTGACCTCTAGTAGAAGGGATGAGTATTGTAACATTGAGGTGGTTATTTACCAGCGTAATCCAGATGAGTATTGGCGTCTGCTCCTGTGTGTGCATTTTCAAAAAGAAAATGTATTTTACTGTTCTGCATTTAACGGCTGAAGCATCTGACTTGACAATAGGGACAGCATTCATTTAAACAGTCGAAGTTCATCTTTTCTGGTTGCTTTCATGGGACCTAACTCAGTATTTTTAGGATGCATATGGTGTGAGTCTTCTGCCAGCACCTTGCAATGTGCAAAATAAAGAGAGAGAACTTGATTGTTGACCTATTCAGACCTTAATATAAATGCAAATCATGTGACTGTGTGTTTATTTGTTGGTCAACACCTTGGCTCATTTCTGTATAAGTTCATGGGCATGACTGGAAAAGAAAGAGTTTTTTTAAAAAAGAAAACAGCGACTTGATTTTCAAGAAAAATAAAATTATTTCTCTTCTTCTCTTTTTTGGCCAGGAGCAACAGGCATTGAAGATCGCCTGCAAGATTGTGTACCTGACACCATTTTGGCTCTCCAAGAAGCTGGGATAAAAATTTGGGTGCTGACGGGAGACAAACAGGAGACAGCAGTAAATATTGCGTACTCCTGTAAACTTCTGAACCAAAGGGACACTGTCTTCACCATTAACACTGAAAATAAAGTGAGTTAGGAAAGACACAATGCACAGAATTTGCTACCTTACCCTTTGTGTCTTGCAGTTTGGCATTCCTTTGCTTTAGACGTCACTCAAAAAATAACAGTCAAAAACCCCACGTAGCATTAGGCCAGGAATTCAGTAGACAACAAGTAACAGGATGAATTGATATATAAGACAGTTATGTAGCATTTTGTTCAACTAAAATGCATTGATTTTTCAAAATGAAAACCTTGTTCTTCAAAATTATCTGAATTGCTAAGTATTACTCGAATTAGTAGCTTTAAGAAGAAAGTAATATGCAATTTGGGTGCATAATTCATTTATAACATGGATATCTGGATTTCCATCTTACAACGGAAATTTCAGTTTAACCCTAGGTGATATCTAATACAAGACATTTGGAAAATGCTGTATGAGTCAGCTGAGAGAAAGTACAAACATGTAGATTTAAGTAAATGCAGCTCTTTCTAATTGCATGTTCCGTAATAGGACTGGACCTAATCAGAAATTTATTAGTGAAAAATTTTATCCAATATCTCTTTGTTGGAGAAGGGGCCAGTTAAAAACACAGTCATTCTTAACATTACGTGGTGGCAAACACAATTGCTGATGTTCATAAATATTCCGTCAATTTCTAAGGGCAACAAGAAGAGCAGGCTGTAAGCAAAGCAAACATAGCCCAAAAAGAGGATAATCACTTCAAGGGCAAGTCTGTCAGCTCCTGTGAATCACTAAAACACAATGAGCAATCGGTAGTTCAACCTATGGCTAGTCCTGACACTGTCTGAATAGAAGAGAGAAAATAGAGTCCTAACTTCCAGAGAGGGTAAATGCCATTATAGATGATGAAAGTAAAAGGTTTTAAACAAGCCTATTTGGCTTTTGCTGGATGTGGAGCAATAAAAGGAAGGTACAAGTAAAATCATGCCTTAATGTCCAAAAGTGGAATAGCCATAGTTATGCACAGCTTCACACCTCATCCCTTCTGGCATCCGCGTGAGACAGGTTGCCTTGTGGATGGATTATGGGGACACCAGTGCAGTCATTATGGTTAAACCATATCCATTTGCTAAAGCAAGTGAGCCCTGACCAATTCTAAACACAAAATGGTTTAAAATGTCTGCTGTGATGCCCTTTTAGCATTTTCTTGCTGGTGACTTCCTATTTCCTATAAAGACCTGAAAGATGCTGAGGTGCCCCCAGAGCAGCTGCTCCCTTTTCTCTGCTCTTTTTTTTGCAACATCACTCATGGTCCTCACTCAGCAAGAACACGAAGCAGAGTGATTTCAGCTTTTCCAAGGTCTGGCACAAGGCTGTGAAGGGTAGGCAGGTCTTCCTTGTGTGACCAGACAAGTCACCCATCTGGATTGTTTCAGCTTTTTTTCACAGAGTTTCTAATACAAGCTTGCTTTTCTCAATAAAGCTTTTGTGAGGACAAATTAAATATTGTTAAAATACTGACTGTTTGCCTTATGGTAGGCAATTGCATAGAACAGTGAGATGGCCTATTTTCTAACTGCTTTTGTCTGCAGCAAGTGGTTTTCCAAATAATATTTTATTCTACGCAAATATCTCCTTTATTGTCACGGAAATAGAGGAACATGCAAAGATGATATGGAATCTGGCATGGAAAACGTTCCCTGCTTCAACGAGTAATTTCATTTGAAACACATATCTGCTTTAATCGGAAGCAGAATGAATGCATTTAAGATGGAATTCAGAAAGTAGTTTCTGCCGTAGCATAGATGCTACAGGCAGGACAACCCTGGCTCCAGGCAATGCGGGCACCTGTTCTTACACACAGCAGCCTCTGGAGCTCTGGATCCGGGCTCAGGAGCAACCTCCATACATATGGCTATTTGTAGGAAGCCCCATGGTTCAAGGGATACTGGAGTTTCTCCACAATAAGATTTAGTTCCCTCCATTTCATAATAAAACAGAAGACAACCTTCTGAAAGAGGTTCCCAATACCAGCGGTGAGGAACACTGCTAATATATACAAAGTAGATACACAAGTCATATATACAAAGATCTTAACCTGTTAATTTTATCAGTTAGTTCTTTGAAGTGGCCTCAGTGTGAAGAATCTCTCTTCACTCCCTGAGCCCAGCAGATTATTCAAATAATGAAAATTTAATATCTTCCAGGAAGATGCAACATAAGTAGGTAGCTTGGCTGACTAGATTCAAAAGGCAAGTCAGGGCAAACTAGGAATTTCCACGACTGTTTTTGGTTTGTTGGCAGAAGGATGATGTTTCCTCAATATTTTTTAAAGGTTTTAAATGTGCAGGCTGGATGCAGGTTTTTATTAGACGTCAGAGGCACATTTGATTCCAGAACTTCCCACCTAAGCGTAATTTAAACATTGGAAGCATCCTACACCATGTACTTTATGATACAAAAAGTGGAAACAGCATTATAGAGTTGAGTCATCACTCAGTAAAGCTGACAAAAAAAAGTGAAATGATATCCTCAGATATTCAAGGCCATGACACTGAAGGAGGACTTTGAGTACTAAGAGGGAGCAAAATATATTTGATATCATATTTGTGGGTTTTTTTCTGATAGTGATGTGCCAGTTTAGGAGATCTGAATGTGAGAGGTAAGAGTGTTCCCCTTAAATCTATCTACTACCAAGTCAATTCCAGGTTTTGGCATCTAAAAGGAAACTTGATCCAAAATTGAGCAGATTTGCTAAGACAGAAGGACTTCTGTTTGAGGCACAGTGCCGGAAAACACGAAGTTTTATTTCTGTTCCCAACTGTGACACGAGCCTGATATGTGACTTAGAAAAGGCCACATTCCGAAAGTTACTGGATAATTTTGAAACTCTAAACATCTTATTTCTCTTACCACTGTTTATTTCTCAAGGAAGCTAATGCTGGAATATCTCCCATCATTCATATCAGGAGTAGATCCTTCAATCTCGTTAAAATAAAAATTTTTTTTTTATTTCAGAACACTTACCTTAAATACACATAGTCCTTCTTGATGGAAAGATTATTATATTTTCTATTAAAATAATTCCTTACTTCAGCTAACTGGCTGATAAAATGTACAGTGTTTTCACTGAAGGATTGGATGATGTCATAATTATTTCAATATGTCTAATTAGATGCATCAGTGCATTTCTCAGTAAGCTTTCCCTAACATTTTTCTGCTAGGCATAAACCCACAGTCATGATTATACAAATATACACTTGACAGGGTGCTGTGCTGTAAAGGGAGATAGAGAAGACTATTTCTACAACCACGTTTGTTTTCTCACAGGAAACTTGTGAATCTCTCTTGGATTTAACCCTGGAAGAGGTGAGGAAGAATTATGAGTACGGCAAACCGCAGAGCAAGTGTTTTGGAATCACTCCGGCATCTCTCTCATCCTCTGAGGCCCCCACCCCCGAGTGTGGGCTGGTGATTGACGGACGAACGCTGAATATCATCTTCCAGGGAGGGTTGGAGGAGAAGTTCCTGGAGGTGACGCAGCACTGCCGCTCCGTCATCTGCTGCCGCTCCACTCCTCTGCAAAAGAGCATGGTGGTCAAGCTCGTCCGGAGGCAATTGAAAGTGATGACCCTCTCCATAGGTACCGCTACTCCGAATCTCACAGGAGAAAGGGGAAGCTGGTCCTTTCTTTAAAGAAAATGTGTGGAATATATTGTACGAGGCTGATTTTTGTGCCTCAGATAGAAGCAGGGAGGAAAGAGAATTGGTTAATATTTCCTGATCAAAACCCAAATAAAAGTCCTGCTTCAGCTTTAAAAGGAAAATATGCCCCTTTAAACAAGATGAAGGCACTCCAAATTCAGAATGTTCCAGCAATCGCTTTCATGCACATGAGTACAAACACACATGTTTTCCCTCCCACATGTCCTTGTTTTGGGCCAGGAAAGCACTCAAGGTTTGTCACTTTTTTATCATTTCATAAAGACCTTTTCCAACCATATTTTCCCAGCTCGTAAGAACAGTTATCACTAGAGTGTTATTAAGCACTGACTCCTTTCCATTTTACCTCCAAATAATGTGAAATGGTTTGGGATGTCTTCCACACTTTTAGTGACTGATGTCACTAAAATCCTTGCAGAATTGATGTGGATAATTCCAAACTAAAAAAATACCCCTTTGTGGATAAAACAGAAAAGGCAGAGTCTGTGGTATTTTTCAAATTTTGCTTTTCGTTATAGTTCAAAACATTAGCTTTCAGCCCTCTGCATCATTTATTTTACCAGCTAATCTCATTTAAAATCAAGCAGTAAGCATGACTCTTCTCTTCTTGGAAACACGGTTATGCATTTACCATCTCATTGTGATTTGAAATGAGCAAGATAATTTTTGAAACCGGCTTGTTACATGGTCATTTGAATCAAATTTGTCATAGATTCAGAGAAAGTAGACAGTTGCAAAATTTTTCCTAAACATATGAATCTGGCCAAGCAGAAGCACAAAATTATGCTGGCCGTGTTACCACCCCGCCGGCCCCAGTGCTGGATTTCCCCATGGTGGGGCTGGGTCTCCCGGGAAAGAGGGAGGATGTTCCTATCAAGATGAGAGCCTTGATGTCGTGCTTGATGCCACCTGTCAGTTCTCTTGATCAAGATGCCTAGTAGTCCAGAACAGTTGAAATAATAAGCATAGCTGAGATTATAACTTTCTTCTGATGGAAGGGCCTTTTCTTAAACCGTTATTGTTTCCTCCTGTCTTCCAACTCTAGGGGATGGTGCAAACGATGTAAGTATGATTCAAGCAGCTGATGTTGGAATTGGAATATCTGGCCAAGAAGGCATGCAGGTATCCTCTCAATTTCTTTCCTTTCCTCTTTTGTCACCTAGCCCTTTGATTCTTAATAAGTGTCATTGCTGCCCTAAAATCTCACGTGTCAATTTAAAAACGCAAGTTGGCACCATAAATTAATATGCGCTTCGTAACTATGGCTCCAGCAAAAAAAAAGACTGTTTTGAGCTAAAAATTAAAACGGAAGGACAAACCTCTCTTTGCTCATGAGACTGGAAAATTAGCAGATGTCTGACCAGTGTTAGGTGAGCAGCTGATTTCTGAATGACCTCAGCTGCTGCATTTTCAGTTTTTGTTGTTGCTCTTCTACTGTATTCTGTACTGAATCCTTTCCCAAGTGTCCCCCTTCCTTATTCTCCTCAAATGGAGAGTTCTGCAGAGTTTGAAAGTTCCAGCTGTGTTCTTGACGGTTAGATTTTTGGTTTCTTTTTTCTGCACTATTCAATAGCTGGAATGTATTACAACATCTGTGTTCAAATTTCATTAGGTAGATTGAGAAAAAGATATACTGTAAATTAATTTCTATTCCTTTTCTCAAAGGCTGTGATGGCCAGTGACTTCGCAATATCCCGATTTAAGCATCTCAAAAAACTCCTTCTTGTCCACGGACATTGGTGCTATGTTCGCTTGGCAAGGATGGTGATTTACTTTTTCTACAAAAATGTGGTAAGATAAATAAAATTATGTTATTTTCAGCCTACAAAATGTTAATTCTGTGTGAGGGGGTTTTAGTTTCTTGGTTTTCGTTTTTGCTGATTATACTCTTATTTTTGATAAAGCTGTAATTCATGTTTCTTCACTTCCCTGGGTTCACTTCTTCCTTAGCAAGGTGCTGCATAGATCATTGAGCAAAATACAGGTTCTAAATATATATTGAAATAGCATCATTCCAGCAGTTAAAAGGACTCAAAGCATAGCAACTTCATAAGGTAGCAAGGGAAATTTTATTAATAATACCCAGGAGGCTCAAAATAACATTTGCATAAAGAATAGCAGATTATTAGCACTCGAATGTAGAAGACGAGTGTACACTGATGATTGCCCACCCTTGACAACGCTGAGATTTTATAGGATCTATGTGCAAGAAATGATGCAGTCATATCTGTCATTTTTATTAAAAATTTAACATATACACAGATGAGCTCTGCATTGAGGTATAATATAAAATAGAAAAAATGAAGTAATTCAGTTCCTACAAGACGAGGCAAAAAAGTCCATTTGATATCAAATACTCTCTGAGCATGAAAGGACTCTTATTTAGAATTCAAGATAAGTTTTTTGTGGTGTTTTTAATAATTTCCAATGAGTATTACTTCTTATCATTGTTAAAATCTGTAGTAGAAATTGACATTTTCCTTTTCTTCTGTTGAGCATCACTTTAGGGTCCAAATGATATATATTTGCAATGTGAAATAATTTTCCAGACGGGGATGTTGCTGTTCTTTCACTTTAATCAGGGAGCAACAGGCCTTTGATTTCACACAGACAACTGGAATGCAAAAAGATTCTAAAACCTGGGACTCAGGGTTATGAACAGTTTATTTAATTACTCTCCCATCTGTTCTTATACAAATATAATGGCTTTTAAAAAGCTCTATCACAGTGGACCACGTTGAAACCGACCCTTAAGATAATTGCTTTATGGAATGACGTGCAGTGTCTTTAACCAAAATTCTTTCGTCTTAGATTATTAAAACCCATGTCCCCCAAAAATGTCACATGTGGAACTACGCGTTTGTATTTGCTTCTCCCCAGTGCTACGCCAGCCTGCTCTTCTGGTACCAGTTCTTCTGTGGGTTCTCAGGAAGCACCATGATAGATTACTGGCAGATGATCTTTTTCAACCTCTTCTTCACCTCAGTTCCGCCTCTTCTCTTTGGAGCCCTTGATAAGGATGTTTCTGCAGAAACACTCCTACATCTGCCCAAGCTGTACAAGAACGGACAAAATTCGGAGGTATATATTGATTGCTAAAATAACTGATTGGTGATACCAAGGGGCACAAGTTTTTTACTTTAGGAATGAGGGAAGGAAGAGTTTAGACTTTCTTAGAACGTTGAAACAACAGGAGCCCAGATTTCTGTGTCACCGACGATGCATTCCACTCCATGGGGTCTGTGACTCCATAGGTCACTAGGTAAGTTTAAATATGGAACTAGTCAAATTAAAATGGCACAAAATAAGTACTTCACTAGTAGAAAGGATTTTGACCAATTTTATTACTAAAGCAAGATCTTTGATAAAGAATGTGGAATAATATCCCTTGTGAAGTGATACGACATTGGTGAAATTCAGCTTTTAAGACTCTTGGTTGACTGGTTAATATTCCTAGGGTCTATCTTTAGCTAACACAGAGAAAATGCCTCTTCAGGAATAAACATTTGGTTTAATCAGCTCATCAGGAGGGATTTACTCACGGAGGAGATCAGTTATCGAAAATCAGTAAAAAGAAAGGAAGAAAAACAGGGAACAGGATGTTTTCAGGATTGACTAGAGACTTGTATCACATCATAATGACTGTTATCTGTAAAATCCTGCAGATATACAACAGGTCAACTTTTATTATTACGATGTTGGATGCTTTCTATCAGAGCCTCGTTTGCTTCTTTGTCCCTTATTTGGTAAGTAACAGGCTCCTTAATACTCTCAGGGGCCTGTCCTCCTTAGAAGTAGTAAATTCAGTTCTGAATAGTCAGGGCTCACCACAGTCTCTCCGCTTCTTTTGTAGATGTACGAGGACTCTGACATAGATGTGTTTTCATTTGGAAACCCCATCAACACCATTTGCCTCCTGACCATTCTCTTGCATCAGGCTATAGAAATGAAATCATGGGTACGTGTTTGACCTGTCGTGTCCATAGTACTACTGGTTTTTGTTGAAAGTTGAATCCCCTGTAGGCAGGAATTCTCTTTCAGAGTTATTTGCATGAATGCTGGCTAACAAAAAGTAAGTAAAACGAGCACTGAGATTTCACAAAGTAATGGAATTTGGTTTTGGTCCCAGCCCAATACCTTCAGGTGCACAGTGAAGGAAATTTTTTCTACCGTTCCTTTTGACAGATAGTACACAATATTTGCACACGTCAATATATGAGGAAGTGTTACTTAGTGATCTGAATTCACTCTTGTTTACTAAATTAATTTCTGGCTAGTTCTCCTTCCACAGAATTCAGTCAAATGCACTGTTAGATACATTCTATCCAAATGTCTTTGTGTCCTCCTGACTTACACGCGATCAGAATCTCACAGGTATCATGTCATTGTGTGAATTTGTGCTTTCAGACCCTGCTCCAGCTGGTGACGATGGTTTGCAGTGTGGCCTTTTACTTTATCTTCTCGCTGATCTACAACGCTGCCTGCCTGGCCTGCAACCCTCCTACCAACCCTCACTGGATTATGGAGAGGCAGCTCACAGACCCCATCTTCTATTTACTGTGCCTTATTACCCCTGTCATCGCTCTTTTACCAAGGTTTGAATGTTTTCCTCCCAGTTTTCCTTGTTTGTGTTTGCAGACTTGAGTGAAGAAATAACAACGATGTGTACAGATACGTGATGTGTCAGATGCATGTGCAGCACAGGGCTAATTGATCAGTGTGGAAGTAAGATGCCTGAGTTCAAACTGCCAGGTCACGGAGCATTAATGTACTCAGTTATATAACACCAAATAAGTCATTGTGTACCTTCGACTTTTCCCATCAAGAAAACTTTTCTTGCTGGTGTGCATCAAAATTTACCAGTACAGATCTATGTAATTGTTTACTGTCAAAACCACAATGTTTTTGTGTAGACCAAGACTATAATCAAGTCTTTGAAGTAGTCCTATATGTTTGAGAATTGTGAAATATATCCTCGGTTTTAAGTACTTTACGGTACATTACTATGCTGAATTAAGAGCCTTTCTTTATGAAATATTTACCGCACCCAGAATTTTAGTTTTACTATACTGCAAGAAATCAGAGGTGTTAAAGAGAGCTTTAAATGAGACTGGCTCATATTTGGAGATGAATAACTATTGTGATGTGTTTTTGAAACAAACTGTTTAAAAACCAGAATATTTCTCTTCTCGTATAACTTCGTACATTCATTATGCAAACCTTACTGCTTTTGGTGTTCAATAGCTGACTATACATATATGTTCTGAGTTGCACCATTAGTTTCAAAGCTTTATTTGTTATTTGCTTGGACATTGAAACAAATGTGTTGGTTTTACTAACTTACTAGTCTCCTTCTCATCCTAATGTTCATGCAGTAGTGCGGCATACTGGTATTACAAAATTCAGAGCAATATTCTCAGTATCTGATTTTGTAAGTGCTTTAAGGCATTACAATCTGAGCCTTAACTTTTACTGAAAAAGAACCTCTCAAGTCTAGACGGTATTTTTCCTCAAATTTTTTATTATTATTTTCCCATTTCCAATGCTCTTGCGATTTCATGTTACATTATAAAAATTCAGATCGGAATAAGCAATACATTTCAGAAAGGTCTCATGTTCCTGGGCAGGGCATCTTTTTCCGTTGCGTTTGCACTTGTGAAGTTTTTTCCTACTTATTAACCCTCATTCACGGTGTCATTTATGACCCTGAGTTTTCTGACCCTGAGAACCGCATCAAACACCTGGTTAGAAAACACGTGTTTCCATTTTGGGAAATTAGCCCGGTTAAGATTTTTGCTGCTACAGCAGGTCACTGAGGCTAAGGGCTATATCTTCGTATCTTCAAATATGGAGAACTGCTTTTCCGTCCTGTAGGTACCCCAAATAATTTTCTACTCAGTCCTTTATCTGCTGAATATCCAAGTCCCCTTTCTGTTAAAAGGTAACTGTGCCAGCAGATCTCAGGCTGGTGAAATCACTCTTTCCTAAAATGTACTGAAACTAAGTTCCATTCCATAGTCCATCTCATTGTGCTGCCTACTCCCTATCTCCTCTTTCGGAGTCTTGACGTTCTGCTTGCCTTCTAAGAGGTTTTATAAAAATCATTGGTCTTCTGTGTTCTTCCCGTCAGTATTGCCTTTTGTTCCGGCTGCAGCACTCGGGAGGGCTTGGCCTGTGCCCTGCCCTGCTCCATGCTTTCCGTAGACCACAGTCTGGAATTGTTTTACACAACTACATCTTAAAACTACCTCTGCACTTTCTTTCGGGACACAAACCACACTGGAATGCAAAAAAAAGCCCTGGAGTCTGAGAAGAAAGTGGTCTGAATTTCGTGTTTATTCCTTAGCAAGGGAAGGTACTCCGTCTCTTTCCCATATATGAACTTGACTCTTTCCTCAGCTGTAGGAGGCAGACTGTGCTCTGCCAGGACACGTGCAGAGAGGCAGCAGGTAATCGGGCCTCACACCCTGCAAGGCTGGGAAGGGCAGGATCAAATGAGAGACGTTAACAGGATGGGAGACACAGTTTCCCATCCCTGCTCTGTCCTCCTGTTTAGTTTACCTGGAACTCGCACAAAAGACAGAAAAACCAAGCTAGTGGGAAAGACAGCAAAATGTGATCCACAGCAGGTATATATGGATAATCTTGGGCTCTCCCATTCTCATAATTTCCCTACCAGACCTGAGATTCTGTTGGGCTTGACCAGCGTGAACACAGGCACAAGAAATAGACGTTCTCCGCTTCTGCTTGGGCAAGGCTGAGAAAAGCATTGTCTTAAAAGACGTTTCATTATTGACTGTCGCTTGTTAGCCTTTTTAATCTTGTTATTCTTTTTTATGCATGAATTTAGGACAAAATGTGAAGATGGTAGCTTTTTCAGTGCAATTTCACAGAGTAGCCATGTGTGTTTTAAAATATATATTGAAGCCAGCTACGTAAATGTCAAATCCTAATAAAAACGTTCTTTGAAAAAGACTTTGGTTTTCACACAAAACTCCCATGACATGGAGAGGAGATATATATTCTCTCACAGCACACCATATTTACTTACATAAATTCTCTGTTTTAAAAAGGCAGGTAGGACACTTGTTGCAGCTTTCTGAAATAGTCCGAAAGCTGAAGGTTTTGATTTCTGGTTTTCTTTGATGTAACACTTTAAGAACCTTTCTTTAGCCTATTTTAGCAGTATAAAAACAACTTTAATCTTTTCCAATATTTCAGCTCTTGATGAGATTTTTTTCCATTTTTCCTCACTCTTCTGTAAAAAAGTACTAATCAGTACTAAAAAATTATCATATATACATATAGTTTACTCTGTACAGGTCAAGGTAAAAAGACAAAAATATGTTGTACTAAGAGGCAACTTTCGTCTGCCAGGTATTAGCTTTTTACCAGATGTCTGTAGAACACTGGAAAACTAGTATCTGTATTTGTGATGTGGCCTATGGAATGTGCCCACTGGTAAAAAGAGTCCATTCTCTCCTTCTTTCATCAGGTTCTCTATTATTGCTCTACGAGGAACACTTGCAGCATCTCTTAATCTGAAAGCACAGCAAATAGATAAACTTCCTAAGGGGCAACAGGCACTTGAAATCCAGAAACTAAGATCAAGAAAAGAATCTACTTCGTGTAGACCTGTGGTATCACCTGAACTTAATAACCCTGACCAAAGCATCAGCCACTTATGTGTGTCACCGTTTCTACATCCAGCAGCTCCGTCCCACGGGGACAAAGAAAATCAAGGATTTTCTGCTTCTGAAGTGAATCCTCTCGAGAGACGGCCCGTGGAGGAAGGGTACTATTTCTTTAATAGGTGGGCAGAGGAAGAATATGCTGCAACAGATACTTCAGCAGTGCCTTTCTCTGGCCATCACCCCCTTGTACCAAGCAGGGTAACACCTCCTGGGCAGGATGGTGGAAAACTGACTAAAGGTTATCCCAAAAGATTTAACTACGGAAGCCACCGGCGGTCAGTGAGTTCGGTGACACTCTAAAGAAAGATCCAGAAACAGAAATCACAGCCCATGTGGAGAAGGACACAACAGCGAAAATAAAAATATTTATGCTTAGCCATTATGCTAACTAGAAATGGAGTGAGAGGCGACTGGATTAGTGCAATAGCAAGTTTAATATGCCCGCTTAGCTGAATACATCATTGCCTGGGTTTATGATTACATGACTTTTTGATCTTCTTTTTTTTGGTCGTGTTAGAGGAACACGACCATCACGCAGTTGCTGAGAATTGCACAATTACTTCTTTTCAGCAAGTAATTTATCATATTACTAAGGAATACTTGTGAAGTTTCAATGGTGTTTTTATTATGGTATTGAGGTAATAGGTAATCCATTCTTTATTATATCAAGTCTTAAAGCAAGGCATCCCACGCTGGATTCTTACTATCAAAATCTCAAAAAGAGCATACAAAATTAAAAATTATAATTCTACAAGAAAACTTGTTACTTGCAGATACTAAAAGTGCTTGTACAATAAGAGCAATGCAAAGAGATGAGAAAATGTTCCAGAGTTTTATAAATGTACTTAACGCATACAGTAATATCAGCTCTACAACAGGTTTTCCATAAACAGTAAGCTTAAGATTTTTATACAGAGAGCAGTTTGACCTGATACTATTAAGAAAGAAAAAAATGACCTTATAAAGACGAAGAAGTACAGATACTGAACTACGGGAAAAGCCAGGAAAACTCAGTGATGAGAGGACTCTCCTTCTTCATACTTAAAAAAGAAGACAAATGTATCAAGACACATTCAAGGTGCTATGTCAGAGAATTCTAACGCTGTCCCTTGAATTTCCTCTCAAAATTCTTTCTCTTACTTCAGTTCCCTATATTGTTATGTGATGCTGCTGCACACTGTCAAGTGTGGATCATTTTCCTCTTCACAGTTAGTCACATACTTTAGTTTATGGATCTCATAATGAAGAATTTGAAAAGTTGTCTATGAAGATCATTAATCACAATACAATAAGTATATGGTGTGAAACGACAAAATATACATAGTATGTTCATCCTTCTTGGTATCTCAGTGTAACAAGAAGCAACAGAAAACCATAAGATATAACCATCATAATCACTTATTGCAATGCAATGAAAATTACGTTGGTATTTCTTAAAGAAATGTTGGCTAGTAAGACCACTTCCCAAGTTTCACTTCACAACGTGGAATGAAATTTTACCTACTCTTAATTTCATGCCTTGCTCACTTTTGTGAAAATACCTCTGGTTCTGATGTAATGGGTTTCAAGCCTTTACAATAGATGCTATTTTAAGCTCTTTGCTACCTACCACAACATGTGATCGGTCTAAAAATGTATTTAATAAGTGCTAATTTAAATTCTGTGTTCTAATAATTACTGTACTTAGAGCCTTCAAATACCTACTATAATAAAACTCAAACAAAATTGAGTAGCTTATCCTCTACTGGGACTCTTGGTAGTCAGATCAAAATTATGTTTAAGAACTGCTTTTTCTTTGAGTATTAATTTTCAGCTGTTCAACAATTTAGCAAGAAATTTTTTCGCATAATGAAAAAAATGAAGGAAATGAACTGTAGTTGATATTTTTAATGGAGTGTGAGGTTGCTCAAGTGTTTGCTCACTGCCTAGGAATGGACCTGGGGTGACAAGACTAAGTATCAGGCCTTTACCGTACATAACTTTTTTTTACATAAAATGGTCCATTTCCTTTGAAATTAAAGAAAGCGTCAATTCTTTATACGTTCTACTATAGAATGTAAAGTGTTTTATACAAATAAATGTGATAAAGTCATTTCTTTGCTGTGTTCTGGAGAGGAAAAAAGAGAGATGAAGTAGTGCTTCTCCTGTTCTCATCCATGAGAAGCAAACTCATATTTCCACAGACTAATCTTCTGTATAAGAAGAATGCTTATCAGAAGTGCTAGCTGAAAAATTTATCCGAATGTGCAAGGGGCTGGATATGTTATGTTTCCCCAGATCAGGAAGATTTTTTGAATTGAATGGCAATTATATGCTTTCCTGAAGTGAAAGGCAAGGATTAATATATTTCCTCATCAGTTTCTGTAAAAATATTCTACCATGTAATTTGGGCTGGCTTAGGGTCAGAAAGAGAATAGAGCAGAGGGTCCTCTCAAGAAGGGGAAGAAAAACAAGATAGATTGGGACATGACTACTAAAAGCTATTTAAGTGATGGAGTTCCTGCTATGTCTGGGAATAAGAGAGGTTGAAGAGTCTTTTTCTAAGTAATTTTGAATCCTTAACCAAATATAATAAGATTGGAAAAAAGAAAGAATAAATAATCCAATTTTACATGGACACCTTAAATAATTCTGTAGCTAAACATATAAACTGATAAGTCTGTTACGTGGTAGATGGCAACAAATGGTCCAATGGATGAATTTGGCTGGATAGTTTGCAACATAGAGGAAAACACCCTCCATTTTCTTTGATCTTTGAGGAGAGAGACAGATGAAAGAAATAGAATCAAAAGGGATCCCCAAGGAAAGCTTAGCCTCTGTATTCCAGCTGTCTCTAGAGCTGTTTATATCTCCCCTCTTGGGTGATAGTGTTGCCAGCCCTCCACCAAAGCTGAACCTGCCTCAGTTCTGGACTCAAATTCACTACTCAACAGTTGGATCTTCCCTGTGGTCTTGGCTGTATACTTACCATGCACTATTACCTTTTAAAACGATGGTGAACGGGCACTTACTTCCCTCTGATCATGAGGCAAATTTGGGATGTAAGACCTAGAGAAAATTCTTTTTCCAGTGAAAACGAGCTTACAGCAATACAGAGAGCCCCTAAGAAGAATTTCCTTGGAAGAGGGGAAGTGTATTTACTAAATGGGCTATTTAGAGAAAACTGGATATCCAAAGCATCCTTATTTGTTTCAAGATACATTTTAAAATACTCTCAAGGTCCATGTTCCATTAATTCTAAAGTGAATGCTTCATAAGAGGTGTGTTACTTTTTAATGTATCCTCTGGTGATATTCAATATTTCATGGGCTTTGAAAATAAAACAATAAAATTAATGGGGCGATGTGTGAAATTACTGCACTCTTTTTATTCTTGTCCCTTATATTATTTTAATAATTTTACTATGTGTGGAACAGTGCTTTGACCCATAAGGAGGTATTTGAGCCTATAATTTCCACACAAAATTTAAAAATCAAAAGGCTGTGAATTTCTGGCACCACTAGGCTGTGAAATTTTCTGCATTTAACAGAAAAGTCAACATTACCTGGTATGACAAGACCTAAGTAATGTTGACTCTAAGTAATGTTGTTGTATTTTCCAGGCCAGAATGTAAGTGGTCAGAAGGTAACAGTTCTCCACTGGAGTAACTGGAGGTCTCAGATTTTATACGTGTGGCGACTCACCTGCACTACCCACCTGCTCTTTCCAAAAGGATATGTGCAGGTAAAGGCTTGGAGGGGACTTGTACAAGGGTTAAACGAAATAAAATTTCAAACACAAGTAACAGTGGAAGGTAATAGCTGTAGTATCTTAGCAACCAAGGACACTTCAAGAAAAGCTGTACAGGGAAACCAGCTATAGCCCATTTTTAAGGCCTCTCTCTTGTTTACATTTTTTAAATGTGTCTGAAACTGGATTTCTCATCCCAGTAATCGAAAACATAAAATTTTTTTTGGAGGCCTTCATCGTTTTCCTTTTCTGTTGAGGGAAGATGTATTTTTGTATTTGGACCAGGAATCACTAATTTAGTAGGACAATTTCATTTACCACGTGCTGGGCTCGAGGGCAGATTAGATAAGACAGGAGTGAAAGAAGGGGTGGTGCTGTTCTAGATAAGCAACCCTATGCCCGTGGGGTCAGCGGCAAAGCCTGTGGTTCTTCGATTGCACAGGGAAAGAGCCTGCATGCCTTGACAAACAGGAAAATTTATTATCTGATACCGCCACCTATTTTTCTGACAAAACTTGTTTCATCACTGTAACTACAGTCTAGAATTTTGGAATTTCTGTGCAACCCCAATATATAGAAAAGGACAAGTTTTTTGTACATCATCTGAGATAAAGAAGAGTGTTTCACAGCAGGCAAGAGGTTTACGGAAAAAGATTTATCACTCTGCAGAATTAATATGCATCAGTGTATTTTCAAAATATCAAATTTCTATTTCGTGTTTAAAGTATAAAAATGTAAAAATCTTGAAGCAAAATAAAATTTGCAGATGGTCAAACACTAGAAAAATTGTTATACGTAAATGCCAGTACAGTGAAGTGTCATATTCCCTTTGTTGCTCGTTGATTTTAGGAGTTTCAGCCTCTATAAATTGCTATTTTTCCTTTCATTAACCTTCATGATAACGACCACAAACATCAAAATTTTGAAAAGTGTTTCATTGAAAGTAAGTCTTTAAAGATGTTGTATTTAATACATATAATCGTGTTTTATTCCCTTAAAGGAAAGCTACAATTACCCAAGAAAATGGAAAAAATTGAAAAGTTAATTCATTTTGATAAAAAGAAGATATCCATAGTCTTTCTGTGGGCAGATCTCTAGTTTGCAATTTATTTAGAATTGATTACTATTCCGTGCTAAATGAAAATCTTTCTAAAGCTCGCCAAGAAATAGGAGATTTTCCAGAATCCCCTAAATGCTCACATTCAAGAAATATTTCTTCTGCTTTATACTCTTTATCTAATGCTAATAAATTATCTTTGTCAATTGAAAATATTTCAGCTCACAAAAGTCAAATAAATAATTTATTGTAAAAACTCTATGTTGTGTATAGTTCTTCCTTTGTTAAGCAAATAATAGTTCAACTGCGTTAAAAAATAAGATATTTAGGAAAAGGAAAATAAACAACTTTACAGTAGTCTTGAAAGAGAAACTCTACATAAGTAATTTTCATCATGTTGCACTGAAACTTAAGCTCTATGTGTTGAAACTCTCTGTCACCAGCAGTAAGGTCTTAAGTGTCTTGTTTCTTACTGAAAATTCATCCCTCTCAAGGGCCCTTCTGTTTTGCTACCTGACTTGGCGTTGTCTAAAGGGCAATTTTTAATTATTCTCTTGATGTCGTTTGTTTTTGAGCCAGCCGCTTATGGATGGTCTGCCCTCAGCTCAGCCATCTTATGAGAATAAGCAGGCTTTAAGGTGTGGTGGCCGGGATGCTTGCAGAAGTGGGGGATGCTGAGCAGATAATGTGTGTGCCAAATGGGGTGAGAGCTCAGATAAGATATATCAGGAGAAATCCCTACTAATGTCTTTAGCCTTAAGAACACTAAAAGCTATTATTTCAAAGGGAAATCTGAATAGATTCACAAAGAAGAAAGTTTAAACACTACAACTGTCAATAGTCAAGACCGTGGACAATAAACTGGAATTTAGTTCCCTGTGCAAGTAAAAAACATTCATCAGCACTCTTTCATGTCCTGCCACTCTAGCAGCTGTCATCCATGGCATTCAAATTTCTTTGAAACTCTCCACGCAATATTAATGAGACCCTAAATGCTCAGATGGCACTTGATAATTAAATTCACCAGTTCGTTGTTTTCATAGTCTTTTGAAGAAAGGTAAGTACTTGCTTTAGTTGACGGAGGGGATTTCCCTATTCTAACCTTTGTAATCATTCTGGGAGGCTGCTGACGGCCATCCTCTTTTTTTTGAAAACAGTTGAATTTGACTGACTGGTAACAGATGATGCGAAATGAAAAAGCTTCTGCGACGGGATAACAGATAAAATGCCGCAATCTCCTTAACTGAACAGAAAGAGAAAGACCTGCTGCAGAATATAGTAGGAGAGATAAGAAATATGTTATTCTATTGAGACAAATTAACAGCAGAGTGTGAGCTGCTCCGTACTACTGAGATGGTATTAATATAGAAGAGGAAATATTTCAATTTAGGTTGTTCTGAAATTCCACTCAGGGCAACAGGCAGGTAAGCAAGGGGTGGCATTCAAAGTAGCATACTTACCCAGAAATCCCTCTTCCATGGAAACTCTGAAGAGTCTTGTTTTTCAGGTATTTAGTACTGAGCACTAAAGGTGAGACACTGAACCCTGTCATGCAAGGTACCAAGGACCTTTTCCTGCTGAAATGTGTATGGAGTGCGATACAAAATAATTGGAAATATGAATTACAAAATACCTAGAAATACTCCCCATCATTTCTTATACTTTACAGGCAGCATTTTTTTTTTAATTTTTTTGGTTCAGCACCAATGATCTCTGTAGACTCCTGCAGCACTTGTAAACAAAAATTTTTCCCAGTCGCCTGTTCTCGGAGTGATTCCTAGATTCCCAGAAAGGCAATCCTCACTATGCCAAAGGGGCAAGAGTGTCACAAACAGTTTCCTCTTGGCCGAAAGCTACGTGCCTCTATTTATGTATATATGCATATATATAATGTATCCATATTTATTAGTGAAGAATACCTCGAAAGAAAATGGCTGCACGTGGCCGTTTCCTACAATCAAAAAATGTGAGATAAGGCCTTCTGAGCTCACATCGTGTTCTCTCTGGACTCAAATTTAGCCACAATACTCCCAGTGGCTGCTGAGAATGCCTGTGGCTTCCCGAAACAAACCTATTGCATTGCAGGGAAGACCAGGTAGTGACTTCAGAGGTGAACAAGCCGTGGCCATAAACAAGTAAAGAGTTTACCAATTTTACACCTTGCTCCAGATATTGACAGGTGGTTTTCTTAAGTCACTGTTGCTTGCACAGATGCAGCCCAGAATTATGTAAAGTTTTATGAGTTCTTTCCTCATTAATGTTCCATTTGCAATCCCCATCCACTTCTTTTCCTTTGCCGTCTTGCTTGCATCTTCTTGGATGTTTTCCTTCTGCTTATTTCCCCAGGAGTTATATAGAAATGAAAGGCAGGAAGAGAACAGAGCTGAGCTAATTAGCAGCTGCTTTTAATTGTTGTTTACCCTGCACAAGAACACATCTTAAATCATTGCCTTTCAGTATCACAAAAATTACGCTAGAGAGAGAGACAGGCCAAAACCTTGAAAGCCCATCAACATTCATTTTTCAAACTCACTATTTTCCTTCAGAGGAGTTGCACTAAGACACATTTGCTGGCTAAAGAATTTCCTTCCTGGAGGAAAATGGTTAGAAATATCTTTCTCACCAATTCCGGGTAAATTAAATCACTTTGTGAAGACTCTGAGTCATTGCAGTATCATCACTGTTTGAAAAAAGGCAAGAAAGAACTCAGTAAATAATTGTTTCAAGGAAGAGAAAAAAAGGAACATAAAGAGACTAATTTTTAAAAGTTTGCTCTTTTCCTCTTTTTCACTATCATAAAGCTCTATTATTACCTTTTATGCTTCCAGCTAGTGGGAAAGATCTGGAAAACCCCATGATCATTCTTGTTAAAGACCCATATTTTTAGCATAGCCTCATCACTCCCGGGCGCACAAGTAAAAATGCACATACATATGTCTGTGTTACACAGATTGGTTTAGTGTGGATTTGCAAGTGATCTGACTGAGTGTGGAGGAAGTACCAAAGATGAAGTTCAGCTAAGCAGTTCTGCATTTCAGTGAAGGCAAGAAAAAAGGAATTAGCTACATATCTAGTAAATGCAGTTTAGGTTAGCTACTGTGAAATTTGTTCTGTTTTCTGGAACACTACATTGTTGCTTATACAAATGTATGATTTTGCTCTGGTTTCCATGAAAAAAGTGGAAAGACTTGAACTGGATAAATGAATTAAGTAAGAACAGGTAAAAAACTATAATTTAAAGTTGCTTGTATTTCCTAAAAAAAGATCTATTGTGTTATGCAGGAAAGAAAAATGTCCTTGAAAAAATGAAAGCAGGATGTTTAGTTCAACACATTGCATCAATTGCACGAGCTCTAATTTGTTCGCCAAACTAAGATGTGACAGCGTCACCTAGCCAATTTTGAATGTCATTCAAACTTGACCGTGCTGAACCCCAAACAAAAGCCTAATAATAAATTTTAACCAATTAATAGTTTTTATAAATATTTCAAAATAATCGCATTTGGCATTAGAAAATTAACAGTACACGGGAGGAGAAGAATCAAAAGATAACTGTCGTGCCGGCAGTTATGCAGTGGGAGGATTTAAAAAAGTATTCATGAAATGTTGTAACACTGGGAAGTAAAGTGGTTC
This sequence comes from Falcunculus frontatus, assembly GCA_013398115.1. Taxonomy (NCBI): domain Eukaryota; kingdom Metazoa; phylum Chordata; class Aves; order Passeriformes; genus Falcunculus; species Falcunculus frontatus. The sequence continues at coordinate 158,953 of VZRV01000011.1, forward strand.
ATTTCCAAAGTCTCTCCTCTGAAAGGTGTACATGTACTATCAGATTTATATACATGTATGTATAATGTACATTATTTTAAGTACGTTAAACCTTTTCCCAGCTACTTACATTAACAAAGAGAAAAGATTACAAGTTTTCTCCAAAGTATTTAATTCCTTACATGTACAATTCCATATTTTTCAGTAAGTCCATATTGAGTTGGTCTCAGAACTCATGCACAGTGTTTAGTCTGGTTTCTGTAAGTTTATTCGTGCAGCTGTACATCACTGTCCAAATGACGCAGAAGGACTTCGCAAAGGTGGGGAAAAACACAACTAAAAAACCAGTTAATGGCAGCAAGAGTAGAAAAATATTTTACTATAATCCTTGAAAGGCTCTACCCCAAAAATTCCGCTCAGTCGCCCTCCTTCTATCTTAGGATAAAATTCCATTCGATTTGGGAATAGGCGGGTTGGATGCCTGGCTACTGAAACCAGTGTAACTCCTTCAGGCCCAGGGGGTACTATCATTTCTCCATTGTGCGGGCAAGAGTGAAACTTTTCCTTCCTTTTCTTCTTTCTTTCCTTTTTTTTAATATCCCCAATAGGAGCTATGAAAAGGAGAAAAAAAACGCATGTGTTCTCCCTGCCTGGTGTGGGGTTGCTTTGTAAAGGGAGAAAGAGAGATGAGACGGGCAGGGCAGCCTTGTCCCACCTAAGTACCAAAAGCCAGAGAAGTGTCAGAGCTTTAGATTTGTTAGGTTTGATTTCTTGATCCTCGTGCTTCTCTCATTTGTTCATCTATGTCACTTCCTACTTTGGCACCAACAATGTTCTCTTCTATGCACTGATAATCACAGCAGTCACACGTTTGTCGCTTCCCAAACGGCTGTCAGAGGAAAAGGCTCTCCATTTCCTTGACAAATTTTTCAGTGAAGATAGCCAAACCTTCTGGCCATGGAGGGCACAAGGCAAACCAAAAAAAAGATAACATGACCATGTTTTCTGGTGTATGTCTTTTCTTCTTTCTTCAGGAAAATAATTGCAGCTGGATGGCCTTAAAGCGTTGTTGGCACTCCGGTCCAGTGTGCGCAGATGAATGGGCAAGAATGGATAGCCGGTTTTGGTGCCTACTGACCCAGGACAAAGAGACTTTTTGCTAGGTGCCGTTGACATCTAGTCTTCTCTCAGCAGCCTGAAATTAATCTCAAATTTCATTTCTGCTCCAGCACTCCTGGGGCTGAACACATCTTTTTTATGCAGGGCCGAGAGCATGTCACTCCTACACATCTCTGCAAGGCCGCAGGGAGCCTTAATATCAGAAGACAAAGGAGAACGGAAAAAGAAAGGACAGAATGTGGTGCTGGTTCCTCAGCGTGCGAAAACATAGTCTCTTTTGCAGCACTTTGAGTGTAATGCAGAACTCTGATGTGCTCCACGATGTCTGTGCTGTCTGTGTGGAATACAGCTGGGAGAAGCCCGAGCTCATAGCAGGACTTTTTCAGACAAAACTGACTGGGTCAGAAGCTAGAAGAAACAAAAAACCCACAACAATTCCTCACACCCTGACCAGCTCTTAGGGGGCCGCCTAGTTTTGAGAATATTTGTAAACACCTTTGGCTCGTTCCTCCCATGTCCCCTGAATAACACGTATGTCGCAAGGAGTGACATCAACCTCTACACATTTATTTATGCGACAACTTCCCCAGGGCCTCAAAACAAAAATTTTATTGACCAATCTTTCTCTTACTATCCCTATATATATAAAACAATTATATTTATTTCTCCACGCGTTGAGATGAAACCACACAAGATCAGTGAGGCAATTTTTATTCATAACAACCCTTCTCCTCTCCCTGTTCATTCTTCGTCTCCCTTCCATGGCTGATATTTTCCATGAGGGAACATAAGAAAATTGTTTTCCTCTAAAGTCATAGATAACTGTCCATTGTACGGCAAAGACCTGAACAAGCAAAGGCCTTGCTGCCTCAGAAACCAATGTGATAAAAAGCAAAGCGACACCCCTCAAAAATTGTTCCCACAGAATAAAGTGTCTCCTGTTATCTTTCACTGCCCTCTTTAAACAGAAGCAGCCTGGAACCAAACAGAGGTCATCAGAGTAAAAGGTTTTCCAACACAAAGTAGCAGAAGACTCCCAGTGAGGTCAGCAGGAGCACAACATTAAATCCAGCAAAACAAAGTGCCAAAGCCGTTTATTTGATGACTTTTTCTGACATAATTATTAATAACGAGAAGAATGTATCAATATCGTATATGATATGCTTTTCCAGAGTTTTTGGTTCCACCGTCCACTTTTATTTTTAATGTTTCAGTTTTTAAGGCCCAAATACTTTCACTAAAAGTTAAACCTCAACTTTTTACTTTTCTCATGATTAATTTGCTCCACATGTGCTGGAGAAAAGTAATGCTGAGACAAAGTTGTGATCTCCGTGGAAGTTTGGACTTCTCCATCAGAGAGTATTTCCTATCTACGGACAGACTGAAAAAAAGCTTAATTACTTGTATGAAAACTTTTCAAGCCATGAGCTGATGGGGAGATGAGTTTCAGTTTTAAGCTCTCTCCTGTGGTTTTGCCATGGAATCATCAACTTGAATTCCTTTTCATTGATAGAAGAAATATGATATGCATGAACAGAAAATTCAGCATTTTTAAAAATATTGATGTTGGCTGGAAAAAAAGCCGAAACACCTTGAAAGGTGCCCTGCTGACAGGAGAAGGAAGTACTTTTTGGCTGAAAAGCACCAGCCTCAGGGTGGGAGGGGAGAAGACTAGACAGCACAGGAGATCCAACAGAGTTTTTTTCAGTTTTATGTGAAAAGATGTGTCTGTTCTAAATCATTAAAAAACATTGTGTTTAGGAAAAAATGCGAATTATAAAATTTTGATGACTGGCAGCTCTAATAGGCTGTAGAAAGATGCTCTGCGAGTTTAAGCAGGACTGGGAATGCAATCAGCTCTCAGAGCCAAAGAGAGAGCCCACAAATATGGCTAAAGTCGCAGAGTTGAAACAACTGCATTTTGAGTATCCACGGACTAACAATACTGGGGGAAAATGCGTCTTTCTAAATGAAACTACCCATTGATATGCTCCCGATTCTGCACCTAAAAGAAGGGCTGAAATTGAAAACATCAAGTGACTTAGATCAATCCTTAATTCCCTCAAAATTTGTCTTCAGTTGTGGAAAAGGCTACATTTTTTTAATCCACCTAAGATCAGCAGCTGCCTTCTGAAGGGTCTAGCCTGCTAGCTGATTGAGAGGGTCTGCCAAAAGGCTGATATTTCATTCCATTCAGATTTATGGTGCTGCGCTGAATTTGCAGATATGTTAGACATAGGAACAGGAGAGAGAACTTCTGGAGAAATTCCTTATCTAGGAATTTCTCCTCCTAACTTGTGTCCTAGTAAGCGTGTACTCGTACGCACACTCCTCTTTGTTCTACCTCTGGGCAAAGGCACTATATTAAGATGCCAGTAGCAAAAAAGTTTGTGGTTTTACACTGACGTGCGGTGGTCTTCCAATATTAATCTGTCCGCTGAGAATATGAGCCACACTGTGGGTGCCTCAAACACCTACCAGACGCTGGAGGATATGCAGATCCAATACACCTCCACCTCCCTGCCTGTGCACCTTGAGGCCTGGGACTAATCATCTTTGGGAAGTAGTGAGCCTCTTAGGAGGTGGCAACTACCACAGGGGTTTAACATAGAGGTGGAAATGAAGAATATTCTTTAAGGCTCAGGTGGGACAACAGGGGAGAGGGAAAGGGGGACAATGAGAGCAACATCAGGACAAAGGAGAAGAATAGAGCTGTGTGATGTGAACAGTCTTTTTGACTCTGCAGACTACTGCTGTGTTCTGTGTTAGGTAACTTCTGGGGGAAAAAAGCTGCTGGATATCATTATTTTTGCCAGAGAGGAATAATATATTTAGCCACCTACAACGTAGAGAACGGCACAGAGATGAAGTATGTTCCCCGTGTCATTCAGGGCAGTGACCATAATTCCCTGAAGGCTTCACACGTTCCTTTTTGGTTCAAGGACCGTTCATATTACACTTCTGCAGTTCTAAGGGCCCAATAATGAAGATCACACTGTATTTTATGGATCCCATAGAGAGGAGGAAGACATCACGCTCCTCCAGCTAACCTCACAGCACAGTTTCTCTAGGGTTTTGAAATAGAATAAGAGAAGGGCTGTAAAGAGTAGATATTATTTTGAGCTATCTTGCGCCAAAATAAGTGACTATATCAATGTTATTTAATCCGTCATTTCCAGGGTTTTTTTACAACATTTTTTAATTTTCCGAAAGTGCCTTTTACAGCAGTGCACATAAATATAGGATATTGTGCTACACAGATGTTGTGACATATTGTAATATTTTAAGTGAAGAAGAAAACACTCTACTTAGCTTTCAATTAAGTTTATCGCAAGCATATACCAGAATCAAAATTTAACTTTCCTTTCAGTGAATACCATCAGCAATGTATTGCTCTAGCACAGCATAGTGAAAAGCGTCTCTACAGCTTCCTATGCTTCGCATTTTCTTCTTGATTGGAGAAAGACTGCTCTTACAGGGAAAATATGTAGAAGAGAGTGTTGTTTCTTGCGTTGCTCTGAGATAAGAGTGTCCCTAGCCTTGTGCTGTCATTCCATCTGGTTTGTCTTGGGCTACATGTGCTCTCAGTCTGATGGAAGGAATGCGCAGAAAATCTCTGCTTAGAACACCTCTCTGTGTCCCTCGGCACCGGAAGAAAGCAGGGGGAGTGTCAGAGAGAGGGAACCATAGAATTACTTGGTCAGCCACATACATGCTAGCTTTATCTTTACTTGGGTAAAGTGAAAGATGTAAAATTTAAGGAAGAAGCCAAAAGCACCTTTTGCAGCTTTACAGCCAGAATACCCGAAGACTCTCCGCAAGGAGGGAATTTCTATGTTGTCTGAAACTGTTAAATCCAAGAGAAAAAAATCCTGACACTGGCTAATTTATTTTCCCATCCTTATTTTGCCTTTCTAAAGCATGAGAGACACCAATGTAAATGCTTAACACCGAAGGAATGACCCGATATTTTTCACTGCTTACTGATGTCCAATTTCCATGAACAAGTGCAACCCCAGCAGCAGGGAGGAGAAGAAAATGAAGAGGCGAAGTACCATGGCAGCTCTTGTTGAGTGATTTGTGCCCTGGGAGGAGCAGCTGTTTTCGGAGCCAGGGAGCCGCTCCTGGGCATATGGCACGGGGATTTAATAGCAGAATCCTCTAGGTTCAGCCCAAAGTCAGATAAGCAAGATGCGCCGTGTGTACTGCAGGGAGATGAAAGTGGGAAGTTGCCCTTTTCGCGATTGATGTTCCACTGTCTCAGATACATTTAATCTGGTCTGTGTTGCTGCAGTTCTACCTCCAGGACATCGCAGGCTAAACTCTGGCACGGATTGAATCTCATTTGCCTTCACTAGAGAATCAGGCAGGCACAGATACCTCACTCTGGATTCACCTGAACGCCATTTATCAGAAGGGAAAAGTGCAGCAAAAGAGCCCTCTCAACTGCCAGTCTCCGACATTGACTTGCAGTAAGGGAGGGGAAGTTCAGGGGGCTCCTTTGCAATAGGAAACAAAAAAATTTACCTCCGCCCTTTTCCTAATTGGGAATTTTACATCCAGCATCTCATATCCATAGCCATTGCTTCTGAAGTTGTTTTTAAAATGCAGACAAATCCATGTCTAAATTCTGGCGACTGGTTGAAGTGCTTTGTGCTCCAGGATATTATGGGGAAAGGAGACACATGACTGTCGTATCCTTCTATTGCTCTTCTAACACAAGTTCCTCTATTAATAAAAGATAATCAAAACATGGAGATACATTTCTTCAAATTGTTTAGTCTTCTTTCATCTTTAGCTTTTTTTCTTGGTGAAGAAGAGAGAACAGGAGAAAATTATGAAATAAAAGGCTTTTGGTGTTCTCAGTCAAGGTAAATAACTACAGTTTGTTTTAATGAGCTGCCTCTTAAATAGTGCAGCTGTGTCGGCAGTGCTTGGGAGCATTGGGCTTCCAAGCAGTGCTGCTGAGCAACACCTGCGCATCCCTCCTCTTCCCGGCCTCCAACTCCAAGCCACAGAGCAGCACGACAAGCCCAAGCACCCTGGCCAGCCCCAGCATCACTGCAAGGTCCCATGTGTGAAAAAAATTTTCTGCTGGCAAACAGCAGTCTGGGGACAATGAGTCGTTCCCTTCAATGTTATTCACACATCATGATCTTCTCCTGGGGTCAGCCCTCAAGCTCAATGGTTTCTATCTTGTCTGAAATTGCTTGCACAGCAAAATGAGTTGAATATAAATTTTGATTGGAAGAGCAAGCAGAGATCTCTATAGTCCCAAAAAAACAGAGAAAGAAGGGGGAGCAGAAGCGTAGTGGAGACAGGATTACGGCTTGGAAAACTCGGAAGGGCTGTAGGGCTTTTCATGTTATGGTTCCGGTTGGGAGAAAGGTTTGGGGTGAAGCCGACACCTACCGTCTTTGCTCTACCTGGTGGCTGCAGGCTGATTAATATCACCCCTCGGCCCTTCTTCCCCCAGTCAAGCTGGAGACAGTGTGAAGGGTGCACAAGGACCATGTCAATCCCCTGACTCACCTGCAAAGACTAGAAGCACCAAAAACCCAAAGGAAAGCCGTCGCTACCTGGTAGTTTTCGAAGTCATCAGAGTAAGTATTCCAGAAAGAGCAGTTCCTCGGAAAACTTAAGAAAGGGCAAAAAATATTTGGACGAGACCACCAGCCAAGTGGTTACTGGTGCTTGAAACAACTGAAAATTTCATGTGATTGTTGTCATTTTATATCTCGATTTTACTCAGCAGCGAGGACCGAGGCGTCTTGCTACACACGAGGAGCACCTACGCCTCCTCAAAGACAGGCTGGTGTTTTCTGCTCACGAAAAGATTTCTGATGCTAATTAAAGACCAAGACAAGGTGGCAAAGCTTGAAAATCACAGGGAGAAGGGGTGGCAAAATCACAGGGAGAAGCGGTAGCACTATGTAAGGGCACCTGTGTTCATATAAACCTGGGGAGGGTCTCTCCTTGTGCACTAAAGGTTATGAGCACCTCTGTCCCATGGCAAAAAACTTCGCATATATAATTATTGAAATAACTCACTGGGGCCAGAACAAGCATATAGCTGACCAGTTAAAGTGTAAGAGAGTATGACATCAAAACTCCTTCATACGACAAGGATCTCCCCTGACTGGATGCTGAAGTTCTCTTGCAGAAGCAACTGAGTCAGCAGAAGGGACCATGAAGATCTCAGCCGCCTGAAATTTAAGAGAGGAATGCCTGTGTTAACCAGTAAGAGACACGGTGTGTAGTTGTGAAACCAGGGAAATGAAAAGAAACTGAGGGCTTCGGAGATGGCCTGGGACAAAAGGCAGGTGGCAAAATTAATCTTTATTGTTAAGGAAGGAAAAGGGGAAGAGGAGAAGTCAGTCCATCTCAGCCCAAGGTATAAGATACGACGAAATTTTTCCCAGGAGACAGACATTAAACATGATGAGAATTACGTTCTGTGTCTGTGACTGTTTTTATGTGCTTTGGGGAATAAATGCTACTAGCAATGGCACTTGTAAGCGTGTTCAGAGTTCATCATTAGTTTTTGAAATCATCAGGTTTGTGTTTATGTTAAGGCTATGATCGACTTCATTTCTTCTATTTAAAGGGAAATTATTATAAATATTTCTTTCTTTTTTCCTTTTTTAAAATAACGCCAAAAGTGTGATCACTAATAAGAAAACAATTGTTGTAATCTGAAAAACTATCAGGTGAAAATATTTTTGAAGGCTTAAAAACCCTATTAATGTATACGCAGAAGAGGCAGTGTTATGCAGTGTCACCAGTCTCAGATGCCAGACTCCTGAGTGTGCAAACGCCAGTCTCCCAGCCTCTGAAACTTTTACATGTAAAATATCTTGCCTTTTTTTTCACCTTTGAAGTGAAGTGGCTTTAATTACCCAATAACAGAAGTGAAGATGAAAAAGCAGTTGGATTTTAATCGCTCTAATAATGGTAAGAATCTTCACTGTGACTGCAATAATTAAAAGTTAAGAATGTTCTTTAAAATGCCCCTCATACATCTTCTTTATATTTTGTGCCTCTCTTCCCTCACTCCATAAGCAGCCAGAAGAGTGTATGCTAAGTTTTTCGAAAATGCTTGAGATATTTTTTAAGCGATAGACATTCAAATTAGAGCTTTTTATCATAAGCAATTTTAAGGACGAGGGATTCTCTTGTAACGTACCAATTGCAGACTTCTCAGCTTGAGATAGCTGCGTATACGAAACATCCATAGAGTGGGCAATAACAGCCCTTTGGTGAGAGGTTGCAAGGGTGACGTTTGTCCAGGGTCGGAAAATCACCTTGTCCAGGAGGAAGCTTCCACTGTCTGACAAGAAGCTTGGCTTTGCTTGTCCCTGCCATGGGAAAGTGGGGCTTAGGTTTACATACTATGTACAATTTTCACACTTAAATCGCCAAGATTTTGGAATGGGAGGGCAAGGCATTAAAAAGGTATTTGTTTTCTCCCGGATAAAGTGCAGGTGAGTGCAAATCCTATCAGCCAGATACATCCATGGCATCAATCTTGCCTGGCACATTACGTGATGAAGCCTCCGGGTCTGAACCTGGCTGACATATATTGCACTTTGAAAATTAGTATAAGAGTCGCTGCTTGATACCTGTAGATCACCTTTGAATATCTGAGTTTAATATTTCTCCTTCTGCAGGAGAAAGTTTTCTGGTTTCTTGCCATCTCTCTCACAACAGCAGCAATAGTTTCTCATACCATTTTCCTACCAGAAATCCCTTGCAAATTGTTCCTTCTGGGACTGCACCACAGCCAGCATGACCTCAGGAAAGGAAAGATGCTAATGGACTATATGGTGAGACCCTTGACTTGGTGTGCCAGAGGTGGAGTTGACTCCAGCTGTGAGCTGAGCTATAGAATAACCCTTGCACTTTATCTCATTTTGAGGTATATGGAGGGATATCTAAAAAATTGCTTTTAGTGACTGATTTCTGGCAATCATTAGCTTCCTACAAGGAGAATGGCACACATAAGTACACAGGCAAGTCTGGAGTGAGCAGAAGAAAATTTATCAAAACGATTTTTAAGAAAGAGTGTAATGTGTGAGTGAAAGTGACCATCACTCTCTCTCCCTCTTCTTATTTTCCCTTTCAGTGCTTATGGTGCTCAACGCGATTTGAGTAGTGATGCAGGTTAGGCAGCATTGTCATAAGCAGTCCAAAAGAAGTGCTGATTTTATTCTATGTGGGGAACAATTAGTAATCCAAACTACAAATCAGAATAGAAGAAAATTTTCCCATGCCTTGGAAAAAGATAAAAGGCAGAAGACGTTGAATTTTTGTGATAAGGAGCAGAAAAAAGATTTTTTTCTTCTGACAGCCATTACTGCACCCTATTGGGGCAGATTTCCTCTTCCCACATCTCTGGATAAATGCCCACGACATGGAGATACTGTTTCCAGGGTCCTGGGAGCCTTCTGCGGCCTGGCTCCTTCAGAAGGCAGAACAAAACCAACTGCTAATTCAATTCAAAGTGAAAATAAGCCACCTATTGGCTATATCCCAACAGACCGTTGCTCTTCTGCAGTTCGGACACAACCAGTTTCCCCAGGAACAAAAAAGACAGGAAATGTCTGTCACAATACGGACCACTCAAGTGTCTGGAAGATTTTCAGCCCTGTTGGAGCTGTCACACCTCTGTGCAACTCTGAAAGTGGGCCAGATGAAACTTATTGAGAAAAGCTTTTACTAATTTAAAGGCAAGAGTAACTATTATAGACACCCTTCAGTCTCATATAATGGGAATATCGCCATATTTAGGGCTGACTTGCAGTTGGCCTATAAAAGCAGGAAGAAATTACTCTAGTTCACTTTTCCATGACTGAAAATCACCTAATGAATCAGCATAGCTTGCCATGAGACTATCTCCCATTTCGTAGGAAACAAAACTTTTTGCACAGGGCTTTAAAAATAAAATATTTTCCATTCTTTTAAGAAATACTCTCAAATATTCCCTCTTTAAAATTTTCCCTATCTTCTTCGTATGCTACCGGGAAGCCCTTTCCAGGTGATCTCTCTGATTCCTGTTGCAATATGGAAATTTTTCCTAGCCTGCTAAATTTTCTTAGTAGGGGAAAACCATGGGGAAGATATTTTTGGGCATGTGAAAAAGAACGTGTAGATACCTTAAGGAATGTGGCTGATGCGGAGCCAGGCCAGAAGGAGAAAAGGGCAGCAGCCATTCAGAGAGAGCTAAAGCCCACCATGAGCAGAAAGGCAGAGCGACCCCAAAATCCTGAAGTTTCACATTTCTCATGAAGCCTACTGCCCCATAAGGCAGTGATGAGTTATGCGTAAAACATCTCATAACTGATTTAGCATTGGCTGTGCCTCTAAACGAGTCAGCATGGAGCCTGGCAGCACAACACCTTGGCAGCCTTGGATTCTGTAGGCTGCTCCACTCTGCGAGAACTCATAGCTGTTCCCCTCCCTCTTGACCTGCTCCAGCTTCTTGCTCTGCTTCTTGCAGGATAATTGCAGGACAATAAGATACATCAGACCTGATATGCAATCACACAGATATCCAATAGATCAGGAGGAAAGAAAATTGATTAGAAAGGTGGAGCATTTCTGGTTGCAAGAATTCGGATTTTTCAGACTGGAAATCAAATTTCTTAGGGATGACCAAATTGTGTCTTACCTGAAGGGACATAGAGAGGGACTATACACAAGAAGCTGGTGTGACAGGACAAAGGAGAATGACTTCAAACTGCGAGTAGATTAACATTAAATATTAAGAAGAAATTCTCTATATCGCGGGCCACAAGAGCACGGAACAAGTTGCTCAAAGGAGATGCGGCTGCCCATACATGGACATATTAAAGGCCAAGTGTGATGTGGTTCTGAAAACCATAGTCTAGTAGAAAATATCCCTGCCATCATAGGGGAATTGGAATGAGATGATCAGCCCTTCAGTCCTGCCCAATCAATACTGTTCTTTGATTTCATGATTCTCTGAAATAGGGCAGATGTTTTTAGTGGCCACATGGTCTTGAAACCCCAACCTGTGTGTGTCCTCTTGCATAACACTTACCACAGCCAAAAGAAATCTCTGCCTGTGATTTAAAGATGTTTTGAGCACATCAAGGTCTTATCCCTCTGCATGTGGCTTATGCCTTGTGGTTGGCCAGATAAAGTTAGACCCAGTCATGTACTCCGAGAGTACTTTTTCTCTGAAGAGTTTTTGAAAACACGCTTAAAAGAAAAATTTCCTGTAGTACTTGCAATATTTTCCCAGTCACCTGAAAAAAGGATGATGGTAAGATACATCACAGCTGCAAACTGGGACTCAGTCTTAGGAAACTCAAGTTTTTTCACAAAGTGATTGTGTTTCCTACTCCTTCTTCAAATAAAAGAAAAATAAATATCTTACTCTTCAGCACGTATATTATTTAAGCCATCTATTATGAAAAACTGCTAACATATTTTAAAATAATAGAACAAGTACAGTTTCTACGAGTGAGGCCATTGCACTCCTCTTGCCGAGTGCAGTAAAAGGATAAAATTATTTTTGTGACAGGGAACATCAATCAATTTGAATACTTTCTCTATTAAACTGGAAATAGTGAATATATATGAGTGCTACAACACCCCTGATTATTATGCCTAGTTTTGTACGAACAGTAATAAAAAACAGATAAGAATATCATTGATCCTTTCATAGAAAGCCCCAGAAGTAATATGTATTTACAAGGAAATTTAATTAAGAGTATGTATGTTTAATCCATGAGAATTTTCCTTTCTTCCAAGGGACATAGAATTGTGACAGAAGGAGAATAGAGACAAGACCTTAGAATGTGAACCCACCTGTAGCTCTGTCGTGGGCTGATGGTGCAGACCCTCTTGCTTTGCTGAGAATTTTTTGCAGGCCGTGGTAGAGGACCCTCTGGTCTCTAGCAGGTTAACAACAGCAGGGATTACATGAGCTTCAATTTCCCCTTGGCTAAAGGTAGCTTTTTTGAAGCCAAAATAGCCTCTGATAAAACATCTTTCAAAGGGCTCTGTGTTACACCTATACCCCTTAAATTCCCCTCAGCAAAGGAAGAGATGTTTAAGTGTCCTTCTAGAACTGTCATTACCTCATCAGTTTTTATTTCTCTCTTCTAAGTGACACGTATCCAAACCCAGTTCCCCTTTCAGCCCCGGCTGGTGTCCCTGCTCTAAAGCTCACACACCGGCCTGAGGCCACATTATAGCCGACCCCCCAGGCAATTTGTGAGCAGGCACAGGGGAGTACTGTCACAGAAATCAGAAGCAAACTGTCAGTGGCTTCATTAATCAGAGAACACCTCCTTCCCCTGACTAAGAAAGCAACACATGGGCCTCTAACAGAACGATGGCTGCCCAGGACACTGCAGTGCTCAGGCAGGGTGAGTCCCACTGCACTGGCAAAGGAAACGGCAGAGAGCAAGAAGGTTAATTAATTCATAAGCTAATTAGTTTGCCATTCTTAATGGATGTTACAGATATAGTCCTGGAATCTTGCTTTTCTGACAGATTTAATTAGTATATGTCAGGTGGGCAGCATAAGTTTTCCCAGCCAGCTTTGCCCAGGTGTGACTAGATAGAGCTGCCGGGAGCTGTGTCAAACACGAAGGAGGAATTAGGAGCTCGAAAGGTCATCCTCTCCTATTTGGATTGGCCGTTAATCCATTCTGACAGGCATTTCTACATTGGGCTGGGGTGTGGTCTGTGTGTGCTTGTCTGCCTGTGTGCGCACGAGGCTTGGGTTTCTTGCTGGAAACAATCATGGTTGTGTCTCCCACCTTCTCTTCTCTTCCATTCTCTTCATTGTTTTGCAACAGTGTGACGGAGTTGTTCACCACCTGCATTGAAACCCGACGTCGGGCAGAGCTGCGGGTTCTGAGTTCCATCCCTTCCCACAATGCCAGGACCACCTCTACTCCTGCAAGTCAGACCACAGCTCCACTGTCTCTGCTCTGGTTGCCACCATCCCAAAACAGAGGCACTGGTTTCTTTTAAAGCATGAGAAGCATCTCACGGAACATAAAGAGATGAAAATGGATTTGAAATTTATTCTTAGGACAAATGTCATTTAGAGCAGGCTTCTGCCTTGTAGTCAGCACAGTGTGAGGAAGCAAACTCTGACACTGTCTAAGGTGTCACATTCACCAATAAAGATATACTCCAAAATAGAACACTTTAACTCCAGAAATTAGCAGATAAGTGCTCCGAAACTTGTCACAATTCTCAGTGACTGAAGAATTGATGTTCCTTTTAGTTGAGTCAATCCTGCCCTTGATCAGTAGTCACACCTGGCATCCATACAGAAGGTCTTTGAGCAAGAAATCATGACTCAGAGGCTGTTGAACCAGCTGGAAATATTGATACGATAAACGGTGAGTTGATTTGGAAAGCAAAGTGAAGGAGGTTGTTTGCTTGCTTTGTCCAATTTAGTCCTTGAAAAACTGTCTTCAACACAGGAACAAATGCAGCCCAAGCAAGAAGGGGATTTTGAGTAGGCGTGGAGTTGGGTGTGTTTAGTATTTTATTAGACATCCGTCTGGATTATAGCTGAGGAAAAGTTGAGCGTTCAACCAAATATTTTATGTGTGGCTCCAATAATTATAAGAAAAAAACAGTTGGAAAGATAATCTCATCTGTACTATTTTCACAACAATTTCAGTGTGTCTGTGTACGGACGGAGTCCTTTGACAGAAAAGTTTCATCAGATGAAAGTATCTCACTGCCTTTAAGCAGTGGGACATCTGCACTTCTGCTTTGTTTACCGAGAGGTTTCCCATTCATACACTTCAGGAAAGTTGAAGCAGCTAAGGATCAAAGGAGGTGTCAAAATCCCGGCTTAGAGAACATGATCGTCTGCTTATAGAATATTAACACACTTTGCAGACGAAAAAAGAACTGACTGGAAATATTCTCTGTATTTGGACACTGGGCAATACCAATATAATCCAACGAAAAGCAGAACAATCTTGCAGTGAGAAACGTCATCAGCAGTGAGGTTCAGCCCAGACTGCAGCAGTTACCATGCTTACGTGATCAGAGGAGTTTGGTTGGAATAACCTTTTACTTTAGAGGATTTTCATTAGCTTTTCTTCCCCAGCTGAATTTGTCTCACAGTAGAAAATTTAAGTAAAGATTCATTTTTCTGCACTCTCTTGCTGAGACACTATTGGAGGAAATCCTACACAAAGGTTAAGCATTTTAAAGAAACGGCTTTACCGTGGCTGAGATGGGTTGCAGACCCCAGTTGGTCACAATTAGATATTCAGACAAAAAGGATTTAAATTCCCACAAGTGAGATCAATTTACGTCCACTGATGCGTTTTTATTTCAGCAATTCAGTGTTATCTTTCAGCCTCTTTGTGAAAGGATTCAGTAAGATGTTACCTTTTTATCCTGTGTTTTTAATATTTACTTATCTACTCAGATAAAAAGCCTTGATGATATGGACAGCAGCCGCAGCTTTCCAGATCAAAAAAAAAATACCTTTACCATTTAAAATATTATCTAATTTGATCAGTTCTTCATTAATGGCAGAATAAGAGACTGCTGTATCTCCTATGTGTGGAGAAGAAGCATTTTTGGTGTTTCTGTGCATTGTGGAAAGGCAACTCTACCCACAGGAGGGCAGTGCCAGGTCAATTGTGTCTATTTTTGTAATACGCTCTCCCAGCACAGCATCTGAAGAGCTGCCTCTTTCTCTTTTATTTTGTCGTAGGTAGAGAGAGGCAGACACGCGGTACCAGCCTTCACAGCACTCCATGGCAACAGTGTCTTTTATTCTGTCCAGCCTGAGCCAGATAAAAGCTTTCCTGAGTTGCAGTGCTGCCCCGAAGATCTGCATTAGTAGATATGCTCAGTATTTGGTCAGGGTTCATCCCTGCAGACATCCAGCTTAGTATTACCAGACTTCCACCTTTAATTTCAACACCATTGTAGACTGATCCCACCACTGCCTGCACAGCAGTAGCTAAACCAAATCCAAACTTTGTGTGTGTGAGATAGACTCTACACAGACTCGGCTTGCCTAATATTTATATGTTTGCTTTGTTGATCTTACCACAACAGCAGTATTGACAAAAAGCAAGAAACGCATTTTGATAAATCTGAAAAGAAGTGTTTGGTTTTCCAAGCAGCTCTGCATGCAGCTTCACGACGGGGACCGACATGCTCCTGAAAACCACGCATCTTCGAAGAAGGGGGAAGGAGATGAAGCAAATGATTTTCATATTCAGCCCAAGAGTCTTCTTTACAGATAGACAATTTCTGGAGAAAAGGCAGCCTCCGAGCTCTTTTGCTTAAGTATGCCTGGGATCACAGAATCATTGTTTCTTCCTAGTTCTAGAAAGGGCGACAAACAATGCCCAGTGCCAAAACCTAACGTTTTTGAGAACTCTCGCTTTTTGATTTTTCCCCTTGTTCCACTACACCTGAAAATTCTTTTCTAAAACTAGTACTTTCTAATTAAAACCAAAAAAAATAAAACAGTTTGGTTTGGGAAGGACCTTAAAGATCATCCAGTTCCTATCCCCTGCCCTGAGCAAGGGCATCTTCCACTAGACCAAATTGTTCTTTGTCTCATTGAACCTGGCTTTGAACACATCCAGGATGGGGCACCCACAGCTTCTCTGGGCTACTTGTGTCAGCACCTCACTAGCCTCACTGGGAGGAATTTTTTCCTAATAGCTAATCGAAACCTATTCCCTTTCTGATTAAAGCCATTCTCCTTTTTCTGTCACTCTATGCCCTTTTCCAAGGTCCTACTCCAACTCCCTTGGTGACGTTTTCAGATACTGAAAAGTGTTCTAACGTCTCCCTGAAGCCTTCTCCACATTATCACCCCCAGCTTTCCTAACCTGTCTCCATAGCAGAGGTTCTCCAGGCCTTAGGTCATCTTTGTGGCTTCCTCTGAACCCCAGTAAGTCCATATCCTTATTATTTTGGTGACCCCAGAGCTGGATATAACACGCCAGCTAGGGTGATTTAAAAGTAAAGCAGAGGGAGACAATCCCTCTCATCTGCTGGCCACTGTGCCTGTGATGCAGCGCAGGACACATTTGCCTTTCTGGGCCCTAAGTGAACATTTCTGGGTCACACCAAGCTCGTCAAAATAGGCTCCAAGTCCTTCATCTCAGCTCTCAATCCATCTTCCACCCAGCCTGTGCTTCTGCTTGGGATTGCCCTGACCTACATTCAGGACCTTCTACTTGGCCCTGTTGAAGTCCATGGTGTTCTCACGGGCCCACTTCAGCCTGTGAAGGTCCCTCTGAATCGCGTCCCTTCCGTCCACTGTGAACAACTCCTTACAGTTCAGAGACTTGCTAAGGTGCCTGCAATCCCCTTGTCTTTGTTATTATCAAAGATCTTAAACAATATCAAAGCCAATATAGGCTCCTGAAGATGCCACAGCTCCTTCATAATTTTTACTGTTAGAATTACTGATAAAGATCCAGTCTCTGTTTCCCACTCCCCAGAAAGCTCAGCAGACCCCTAGCAACCTGTGCCACTCCGTGCCCACTCTCCCCCTGGGACCACTTTCCCTTCTTCTGTTGAGAGCAGAAGGTTGATTGTTCGGGAAACTGGGAGCGTATCCCAGCGGATCCCATTCCCAGCCACAGAGCCGTCCCGGTCCCCGCGCGGGCTTTGCCGCGACGCTCCTGCCCTCTCGTGGGCAAAGAGAGCCTCCCACCTTTCTTGCTATCGCAGAATCGCGGTAAATCCCCTAAAACACGCGAATCCCTTGGATGGCTCCCAGCCTGGATGGCTCTGCCTGCTCCCCCGCACAGCGGGACTCTGCTGAGCCTCTGCGGCGGCACAGACAGGTGGCAACACACAGAGCTGTTGAGGCTCCTGTAAATATTTGTTTTGCTCAAGTAAATATGCCCGTTTTCAGACTCTCAGCCAAATTTGAAGAATATGCATCAGAGAATCCCTTGGCTTTATCTCAAGATATCTCAACCCCTCGGCCCTTGATTTTATATCAAGAATTCTTGCACCTCAAACCGAGTTTATATAAGCTGGTTTTCTCTAGCAGAATTCGGAGAACTCGTGCGCCTTTTTTCTTTTCCCTGTAGATGTGAGCTTCAAGAGTAAGGGGAAAATCACTGAAGGAAAGTAAAAACACACAGTGGAAAAGACAGAGTTTCTCATGTGTCTGACTGAGAAGGAGCAGTGAAACTTTAGGCACTCACTAAGTGTACAGAGGTTTACCTCTCCTAGAGAGATCCTATGAACTGATGAAGAGTAGTGGGGCTTCAAACACCTAATTTATTAAATTAGATGTGTTGGAAACGTCACATTCTATCTGATTAAAGGCAGCCAGATAGGTAACAGATATTTAAAGGTGCTTAAAAGTATTTCCACATTTGTTTCAATGTAAGATATCTTGCAAGAGCCCTTCATGGCAGCTCCACCAAGAAATCAGTGCAACAGCTAGAGCAATGTCAGCAGCCATCAGCTGCTCTGTCAGCAATAGCACGACTGAAGGAGTGCTGAGGAATTGTAACAATTTAGTGGCTTCTTCAAATTTTGTTTCTAAAAACAGCTTTCATAATTTGCAGTTCGTTAATCTCTTCCGGTCGTGACATGGTGTTAGAATGTGTTCCTATGTTTTGAGTAGTGGGGGGATTTTTTTTCGGTGGAAAACCGTAGTACAAACCAAATATTGTTAGTTCCTTTCCAAACTGCATGTTTTCTTCCATTATAATTTTGTAGCTAAATGCACTGACTTGCTGAAAAAAGTTAGCTCTACCGATAGCTTCTTGTCTTAAAAAGTGACTGAAAAAATTACAAGTACAATGAAACCTAATCCAAGGTCTATTGTCGTCTGCAAGTTAGTTTATATAGGGCACAAATCTTCCTGAAACAGGTTAACCCAAATCATTCCCTCCCTTTGATCTGCTAATGGTGTTCAATTTGTGGTACTACAGAAAGGAGCCGATTTGACTTTAAACAAAGAAACAAAATAGAAAAGCATAACTAGGTGTGCTACAGCTTCTAACACAGCTTCTTGGCTGCCTCTCTGTAAAATGCAAATAATAGTGCTTCTAAGTCCTAAGCTTTGATTCATCATCTGACTGCCTCTGTACAGTGTCCCAAAGTAGATGATGCTAATGCTATTTTAATCCAGTTTGGCACTGATTCAGCCATGCTCACACAGATGGCAACACAGTGAAACCTTGTCTGTCTGCACCCTGCACGAGGCTCTTCCCATAAGAGCTTAAATCTCCAGACTGACGAAGTTGTTTTATGCAAAAAGTCCAGTAGAAGAGAAGAAAATATGACAGGATGATGTCCCTGCAACATTTTACCTGCGCCTTCTTTCATGCTGTGCAGGCTTATAGAGGACCTCACCGGCACTCCGTGACCTCAGATCTCAGCATTCCTTAACTTTGATTTTCATAGCAGAAGAATACAGGGCTACTACCCCTGTCACATATCCTTTCGTGTGTGGCTGCACTGCGATAGGGGAATTTTACAACATAAAGCTGCTCAAGCTTAGATCCAGCCTTGAATCCAAAACCTGCATCTCCTTGAATATGTTAATGCTTTTAAGAACATTGCATAGGCTAGACTTAGAAGGTACCTTAAGATCCCACACACCTTTATATCCTTTCATCGTTCTAATTTCTTATTGTACCAGAAACTTCTCACTGCAATATAGAATTCCAGCCCTTTTGGCAGCTTTTTCCAAACTCCATTAGAGCTTCACTGCTCCAAATAAAGTGTAGTTGGTTTAGTGCAGCCAGTGGACTGCAAAGTTCCAAAATTTAATTTAATCTTTTTTGCAGTAGTGCAATTCCCCTTCTAGTGCCCTAACAGGGAGATTTTCTTCTCTATGCTGGTAATTTCTCATTTGACAAAGGCAATAAGCAAGGCAGATGGATGCAAAACTGGAATTCCATCGTACACAGAGGAGAGTGGAGACAATGTCAATCCTAAAAAACACAGAATGCTAGGGCAAGAGGGTGTTGAATAATTCCCAGCCTTTGCCTACTTCATCTTAGGTGTATTGAGAGATATGTGATCAATTCAAGTTTTTTTTACAGATTAGAATAAAGAAACACAAAAGTCCTCTTTTAATACCTTGAAAACATCTCCTCATTATAACCTACTGAGAGGCATTTTCAAAAATGAACATTTCACCACATGGGCCAGAAGTAATCAGACAAAATATACCGATGCTCAGCTATACAAACATGTGGCACCTGAGGAAAGTGCCTGCCCACATCTTGCACTGCAAACCACAAGCTTCAGACCTGCCCAGAAAAAAGGAAAAACAAGCAAATATACAAGAGTGACGGGACAGTCATTCACCTACAGCGGAAAGAAATCCCATCACTAGGAGCAAACTCCACTGCTGCACCACTGGGAGCTGCCTTGCAAGAATCCCTTGCTCCTACGATTGTAATTACATAAATCCCTTCGATGAATTTGTGTCAGAGCCATTGAGCAAGAAACAGTATTAATTAGACCTAATCCACACTTCGGAGGCACCAGAAGGTAACAGCATGGCTCCAGGGGTTTAAGGGAGCAGACTGTATGTTTCAGCAAGGCTTCCTTAATTTTATCCTCATGATTTTGAAGGTGTGAAGTCAGAGTGGAGAGGAAAGGAAGAAGGAAGAAAACAAAAGAAAAATAGGAGATTTACAAATTTAACCCTTCTAAGATCAGTTTTCTGGGAGGTTAAAACTTCTGGGACTGTGCTTAAGCAAACTGAGTACCCTGTGAATTTTTGTGCCTTTGAGAAAGGACTTGCAAGTACTGAGCTACTGAATAAGTCAACTACAAGCACATCTATTTGTTTCTCTCGGAGCAGACAAACACCAGGCAGTAAATGGGCGAAAGGGTAAATGACACCCCTGAGTTATTTACTGCAGGAAGGCCAAGTCTGAGGTCTCTGGCACCGTTCCAGCCTTGTGTCAGCATAAGTAGTTGCCCTCTCCCTCCAGTAAAAAACTAGGCTCTGCTAGATAGAGTGGGAGGCAGGCAGAGAGAGGAAGGAGGGTTTGGCACTTGGAAATTTCTCCAGGTCTTAGGCTCTGAAGAGTTAAAGCAACCAGAAGAATCCTAAACAAAATAAAAACAACAAAAGGAAAACAAAAAAACCCCAAAAGCTAAGCAGTACCTCTCACAACAAAAATGCAAAAATTAATGTAATTTTGATAAAACGTCTTTAAAATTTGAATATTTTAATATTAAAATGTACAAAGAATAAAATCATCATAGATACCTTATTAAGAATCTTCTGATGCTGTTTTAAACTTTCCACTGAAATACATGGCATGAAGGCTGCCATAGCTACAAGCAATTTTTTAGTTAATGTTTTTTCATCTGAGCAGCTGCTGTGTCCTAGAGAAATGAGGGTGAAGTGGGGAAGCTGAAAAGACTCTGACCATCTTCAAGCTCCTAATCATATGAGTCCAAGATTTTAGTAAACACAGCTTAGAATCTTTTCACATGGGTTTTGCTTTTCAGAGAAAATACCACCCTTTGTTACTTGGCAGCACCCCAGGAAATGCTGTCAGCACTGCCAGAGAGCTCAGTCAAGAGAAGAGCTTTGTTTTCATGCTGGAAAACATAAAATTTCCACTGCTATAACCCAGCCTGGTACAAGTCCCCAGTCACTGAGGGATGTGCGGGGGCCTAGGTTTGCTCTGAAGGGCTTTCCGAATGAACAATTTGACTGGCAGCAGTGGGCCTAAAAATGCTGCAAGAGCAGCAGATTTCTGTTCCTTAGAAAAGCTCTTCCTTGTCTGAGTTTGTACAAGAAAACATAGAAAGGAGGAAATGTGGAAAACAAGTGAATCTGTAAAACACTGGTAGGAGGCTTTTTGAGGAGGGGCTGTGATTTGGGTGGTCCTGCCTCCAACGCTGTTCAGTGGTTGCTGGGCACCAGGAGACTGTTTCGTTTTCTGTAGGATCTCTTCCTGGCTAGAATACACAGAGCAGCATTCTGTGAAACAGTGTGAGCAGAAAATGGACATTGCTGCACTGAGCACCTGTTTGGGGGAAGCTTACTCTAAGGAAAACAAGGAGACACTCCTTTCAAACTGTAGTTATTGACTGTGGCAAAATTCTTACAAAACTTCAGATAGATTCATTTTGTGCCCTCAGGCATGTGCTTATGTTTCAGTTCATAAACCAGAAATAAATAAAGAATAAAATTTCTCACAGGCATGCCAAGAGATTTAACTCTGCTAAAATATTAATAGAATTGCTATCTCTAGAAGGTGGAAATGCTTGGCTGGGTTTGGGCGTTTTTTTAAGCAAAAAAAAATGATCATTACTTTTTACACTACTATGAATCTGAAAAACCATCTAATTTATTATTGGTTTTATGCACATTGCTTCATTTATCTATGACCTGATTTTAAGTGGTACCGCCACAGCAGAGTGGAAGTGCTGCCTCCTGCTTGGGTGGTGATGCTTGAAGGCTTGTTTTGCCCTGCCACCACCTGCACAGCAGAGGTGTTTACAGGCAAGCAAGAGATATTATTCCATATAGACAAATCTTCCGGGCAAGGTAATTTTATTTCAAATAAGATTTAAAATTGCCTTCTTATCTTGAAAAGAAATAGCTTCCTTTCCCAATGACTGTATTCTTGCTTGCTCCAAAATTCTTCTGGGGTAAAAAACAATGAAAAACAAAGGAGGAAAAAGTCAGAAAAAAGCTTTTAAAGAAAAGTTAGAAAAATGAAAGCCAAAAAGCTATCTAACAAATTACATTTTTTGACTAATTTCAAGTACTCAAGGAAGTGTTCAAAGCCAGGTTGTGTGGGGCTTGGAGCAGCCTGGTCTAGTGGAAAGTTGCCCTGACTATGGCAGGTAGTTGGATCTGCATGATTTTTCAGATTCATTCCGAAGCAAACCATTCTATGATTCTATGATTCATAGGTGCTGAGGCAGTTTAAGTACTATCTTTAGCACAGAACACAAACTTCTAAAAAGTGGGAAAATCCCTCATTTTACAAATTAGCTACTTCATGGCACACAGAAACATCTCAGTCACTCAGTGAGATCCTGGCACAGCCTGTTCAGCTGGCTTTGCCCAACAGCACTCTCCACATTGAGAATAAGTGACCAAAACGTGGAAAAAAATAACGGCTACCAGAAAGACAACCTAGAAATCTATTTTATGATGTAAAAGTTTCTATTTCACAGTGTGAAAATAGGCTAGCACAGCAGAGTGAAGAAGGGATGCCAGGGAACAGAGAATTCTGCACTGGAATGCATGTATATATCCTGTCAAAACAGACCTTCCTGGATATCTTTAGGCATTAACTTTTCTCAAGTAGTTTTTTCAAGGAAAGAAACAAAATATGGAAAATGCACAACATGCTGTATGGTTGGGCTGTCAGAAAAACAGGTTGTGAGTCATTGCCAGTCAGTGACATCAGTCAGCATCTATGATTCCATAGCTTTTTAGCCCTGATGTCTCTTCAAGACAGATGAGAGGCTTGTCAAAGCTGTGCAGGAACACTCACAGTCACAGTGAAGTGCTATTTCTCTCAACTGTGCAGACATCAGAACTACTGAACCTGACATAAACTCATCATTTTCCCAAAAGGAAAAAAGGATGCTAGCCGAAAAGATGAGCCACAGTCGGCCAGAATTGGCTGATACCTTGTCCTGAATTACCGAAGAGCAGGCAGCGTAAAGTCATCTTCAGAGGAGCGTTCAGTGCACAGCCACTGTTTGGAGATGCCTGAAATTATCTGCTGAGAACACCTCCCTGCGGCCTGCCTTGAGCCTGTCCTCAGCACTCACAAGGCAAGGAACATACAGGGTAAAGAAGAAATGCAGAGGCTTAAGGAGAGGTTGATGGATGAGAGGCAGCGAAAGGAAGCAGTGGTCAGTGCCACAGGGGACCTTTTCCCCTTACTTGGAAAGGGAAGCACACCAGCAACTAAAGGCCAGGTACCGCTGCAGCTCCTTTATCTGTGCTGCTTTGCTTTTTGTTCCCATTCTGCTTTTGAAGCAGTTCATCAGGCCCTCCAGCACAAGAGGTTTGCTTTTTTCACCAGATCATCTTGAAACATCATCTTTAAGCAAGGAGAACAGTCTCTTGGGGGGATGAGTTAAAAAAAAAAAATTAAAATAAAGAGGGAGAGAGATAATACATTATACAGAGAAAAAAAAGCTAAAAAATTTCAAGAGATTTGCTATGAGAGTGGCAGGGAGGGATCAAAATCTAAGAAGTGGGGACAGAATGTCAGTCAAGCAAGGGGGAGGCAACAAACGACACAAGCTGTGTGGTGACACCGGGGCAGGCTCATAGCGGTATGTAGGTGTTTGTCCTCTTTTGTTTGTTGTGAACAATAAGCAGAAAAATCCCAAGTCAAAACCAAAATTATACATGAAAATTCAGGGCTTCACCATTTTATGCGTTTGCTCTTTCAGTTTGCTCATCTTCAAAATGTAGGTAGCCCTGCTGATCTGCTAGAGCTGTGCCAGGGGGATTGAGCCTATTGATTTATTCAGAACAAAATAAAGAGACTGAGATCTGTGAATGAGAACCGGAGGTGCCATAGATCAGTTTAAGAAACACAGAGAGAGTATATGATTTTAGGAAAAGCTTTAGTTGTGTCAAAAAGTAGTTTCAAATGTATAACACCTTTAACAAATTTAGATAAATTCACCTGAACCTTTCTGTACTGAAAATTACAACGAAAAGTCAGAATTTCTGCTTGGAATGAAACAGTTGGAGCAACAGACAAATCCTCTGGAAGATATGCATTCATCAAATTTGGGTTGCTTCAACTTCTTGTGGTTGTGCACAAAGCTGGTAGATTCAGAGATTTATATCCATTAATACACCCTGATGGGTTGTACCTCTGCCAGAGCCCCAGAAAAGGCGCCAATGAGTCATTTTTCCTTCAGCGCTGTAACTCTGCACTGCTTCTATGTGCAGCCTGGTGGGTGTGACCTGCAGGCTGGGTCATCCTGGGACTGCCCCAGTTAGAGTGAATCAGCCTGAACAGACATGTTGTGAGGCAGTAAAATGAAGAAGACAGAAGGTACATTGGTTTGAAATCGCAAGCTAAAAAATATATTATATTCTGCTAGAAAGGCGCAGCACTGTCAGTAAGACAGCCTGGGACTTGAAAACTTACCTGGTTTAAAGATCTCAAGAATATACCAAAAGAAGATGTCTTGTCATGTATGACAAGCTAGCTTCAAAGGCAACTGCAGTAGCCTGGGTTACTACAGGAAGAACACACTGAATTGTTGGTCACTGCGTGGCTGAAAGGCAGGCTGGATTCTTCTTTCGTAGTATCTCTGTTCTTATTCGTTTGAATTTGTTCTCTCACCCAGCAGCAACTGTAGAATACAGAAACATCCAGGCAGTTGTGAGAGGAAAAAGAGTTGAGAATAATAAAGTCTGGAAACAGCTTTGTCCTTCACCATTTTCCACATGCAAGCTATGATCAGAACATATACTTGCTCAGGACACAAATACCCTCTAATTTTTCATTACACACAGGC
The DNA here is from genome assembly GCA_013398115.1 of Falcunculus frontatus. Classification (NCBI taxonomy): domain Eukaryota; kingdom Metazoa; phylum Chordata; class Aves; order Passeriformes; genus Falcunculus; species Falcunculus frontatus. The sequence goes on from VZRV01000011.1 coordinate 183,553, forward strand.
TAGGAGACAGTTTTCCCTCATGAAATGTCATTATTTATGCAGAGCTGGAACCCAGAGCTAGACAGAGATTTTGTGACTTTCACCTGGACACAGACGGTCCATGTACTTGGGGAGGTTCCGCGCCATGCGGACGTGGCCACCAAATTTTTGGCAGGGACATCCCACTTGCAGTTCACCACAGGTGTAGTGATCTGGTATGTGTGTTTGTAGGGCGTGAGGAACCACACTGAGGGCGTACACACACAGCTCTGGCCCACCCAGGGTACTCCCTGGCCCCTCCTGTGTGTACGATCACAAGCACGAGACATCATTAGAATGACAACAGCCCTGTATGCGCTCCATGGCTCCTTATGATAATGACTCATTCACCCTTCTATGTTTTAACTGCTTAAGCTCAGTTTGAGACAACATCAACAGTGTTATTATTAATTCATGAATTACTGTACACTTTTGAGAAAAAAATCATGACTTATAGCACATTTTTTTTTGCCCCATAGATGGGACGGCAAAGACTCCTCTACTTCTTGATTTCATTCATGGCCTTGTTACCACCATGCACACATCACCTTCTTTGCTGCATCACTGCCCAGAGGCTGGGCTTCACAGTGAAGGAAGAGGATGAGGTTTTGCACCATCAGGCATCTTAATATCCCCCACGCTTTCTGCATTAGACATACTCTAAAATGTTCCATCAGTCTCCTTTCTTTTGTAGATTTTGCCAACTCTGACCTCAAATTTCATTTTCTCTTTCTGACAGGGATAATAGAGGAAAATAAAAACCAAAATTTCAGCATTGTCCTTTGCTCTGTGTTTCTCCATCTTGTGTAATGGATATTCTCACAGCAGGAGCTGGTGGAGCTTGTGATCTTTTCCAAGAAATTTAATTTCTAGACTGGTGAGCTCAAGATATCTCAGACAGCCCCAACTGAAACTCTTCAACCCCTAGGATAAAAATTTATATGAACAGTACTTCAGTATGAAGGTACATCTGTATTCACAGGCAACAGTGATTAATATCTTTTTTTTTTTTTGTGTAAATACATATTCAAAATGAAAGGCACATGGCAGTTTTAAGTTACTTAGCTGAAAACGCTCTTCCTGCTCCTGTGGGATTTTAGCATTTCTATGCTTTTAAGAGATTTGTAACACAGGGGTAAGATCAGTGTATGATAAACTTTACTGCGTTAGAAAAATGTAATTTAGAAGGTGTTATTATTGCAGAAAAGAGGTGGAAATTTCATTGGTAATCATAACGCTTTACATGCTTAGACGACAATTACTTTCCGGATCCTTGAATGAAAATTTTAATGTAGGTCCTCCAAGAAAAACATCTTGTGACTTGAATGAATTGCCCTATAGAGGGATGTTTGTGCTACCAAGCCTTCAAGCAGCACACACATTGCCATCACTGACTACACTGGAAACTCCCTATTCCAAACACTTTGGAAGCACGTCACCAACCTCAGGAAACAAATTTGTGTTTATGTAAGTGGGCTGGTATCTGGTGCAAATAAATAATCTTTATGGTCACAACTTTTGTTGAAAATGGGTATTTGGCATAAGACAAAGCAAAAGAAGCAATAAGTGCACAGCAGCGCTACAAGCAGATTATAATTTGGGAAATTTATTGTTCAGCACAGGGAGGTCCAGGTTTTCCACGGTCTAAGGGAGCTCACCCCAGCTGTCCATAGGAGAACTGCATCATTCAGCAGTGTTTGGGGACTGTCATCCAATTAACAATATCTCAGGGATTTATATGTAAACTTGATAACAATTATATTGTAACAATGAGTTTGGAAAGAACCAAGCTAATCAAACAGTGAGCAGCAACACACACCTTATGAGTTCAGAAGAGATTTAGTCACTACACAGCTATTTAACATAAGAGAGCCAGGCCTTTGCAATGAACCCTCCCCACTGAAACGATTCACATCAGTCTTCCTCTCCTGTTTGTTATCACCATCCAGAAGAGGCAGCTGATGATCAAGTGCTTCTTTGATCTCCTGCATATGTGAAGACAGAAATATCCAAGCCGAAGAACTGAGTCCCATGGGTCTGACAGCAGATTCAATTACAACCAATGGAATTCAGTTCTCAAAGCTGAGAATAAATGACATTAATTTTCAGGCTGTCCTAAAGCGGGGCAGTATCTCATACTGCTGCTGACTATCTCCAGTGCCTGGCCTTCTTCCAGGAGCTGTAAAACAAGAGTTAAAACTTCACTGCAGCGAAATCAGCTGCACCCAGGCTGTAGGTCAGAAGCAGAATAATGGCTTCAGGACATATATTTTGAAATATAGGGTATTTTATACATTCCTTTGACACTAGAATTGGCCACATACACAGTCACAATGTGCCCTAACACGTTGCAGAATTCCTAGTAACAAAAAAAAAGTCACAGCCAAGCCTATAACAATATAACATTTTTCACTTTTCTGGAAGCATTTGAGAATTTCAAATTAGTGAGCTATAAATTTCCTTTTTTTTTTTTTTTAAATACGAGAACACAGACACAGAAGTAAAATCCTCCAGAGTCACACAGCAATCTTGTTAACAAAATAATACAACCAGAAGCTCAAAAGAAGGAAATCTGGCACTAGTGCAGCCCTGCAGAGTCGTCAGAGTCTGGGTGGCAAAAAGGCAAGTAGAAGCCTTCAGCATTACGGCTGCATGTTTTGCACTGACACAACTTTATCAGATGTGACAACCTCATCCCAGAGTGACAATCTCACCCAAAGACAGGTGCTCTGGGCCACAGAAGAACACTGTTCAAACAGACTGGAGGATCAAAGCTGACCTCTCCTACAAGAAAACACCTGATCAGTTCTGACAAACCTAAGTCACAAGTTTCAATAAACTACGTAACCCAAACGAGGAAATTTTGAGGAAAAATAGATTGGATAAGATTTTGGATGATCTATAAATTAGACATTAGCTGCATATAGGACTATGTATAAAAAGTGGTGAATAAGTTATAAAAAAATTTCGGATTTATTTGGAACATTTTAAAGATCCTTCTTTGTGTTCCAGTGAGATGAAGTTTCAGAAAAAAATCCTTTTGGTTTCAATGAAAAGAATATTTGGTCTGAAATAAAATATTTGGATGTCAAGGGGATTTCAGATTAAATCTTTTGGCTTTAAAAACTAAATTTAGGAAATTTACTTTGACAGAATTGTTCAAACAAAATTATTTTGGTGTAGCATTGATTTTATTAAGTTACAAGTAAGTATTTTTTTGCAGTGAACAGTCCTTGATAACACCCCTTTGCCACTTTTCCAGTACATCAGCCCCATATGCCCGTGTTTTACAGCTCTAATTGTCCTCTCAGGCTGCTGAACCAGTCAATCAAACAACAGAAACTAAAAATATGCTTCTTTAACTCTTTCTCTTGCTGGGAGGGAAACCTTTGAAGAAACATATTTGCAAAATATTTGTCTTTTGTTACCTACAGCCCAGCTCAGTCCTACCCATCTGTCATTTGACTCTGTAAGACAGGAAAGAAAAATCAAATTAATGAAAGTAACAACTTGTTAAGGCCCTCAAATAAGACACTACTTCATCTGCAACTTTAAAATAATGTACTCTAGCAATAAATTTTGCTTGTCTGATGTTTCTAATTTGTCACTGGAATACTGCTTGCTAAGATCACTGCTCACTTAATTAAGCAAGACCTTCACTAGCAGTGTGGCCCTTCTGTGGCAATCTCTCTTCCAATCCCAAGGAGGAAAAAAATCTAACGATCATCAATTAAACATAATATGTTAAAAGCAGAGAAAAGGTCAGGAAGAAGAAAAGGTGAAGTTTCTATCCCTTAGGACAGTCTCTCCATCCTATGAAAAGTGCATGGCATTTCTATAGAGGAGGAGCTGGCGCTACCTGGGCACCAGTGTGGTTATCACCCCAGCTGGGGACAGACATCTTTGTCACGCATCACTGCACAATCAGGCACATAATGGCAAGGGAAAATTTGAAATGCCCCTTCATGAAATAGAGTAAAAAGGCTGCAGTAGCAGTAAGCCAACCCAGACCAGAAGGGCAGCTGAGCATTCTGGGCGCTCTCCAACCCTGTGCTCACAGGAAGCTGAACTCCCCTGCCCCCCTGCCTGGGTGAGGTCCTACTGAGCTGCCTCCCCCAGGGAGATGGGCTTGGAGAGCAGACAGCCCCAAGGCAGGGAGGCAGGTGAAAATGCTCTAAGATTGCACCCACAGTTCTGAGATGCCTCTCAGAACTGTGGAATGGATCTGTCCCACAGGTGTCCCTGTGTCCTCTTGCGGAGGACAGCACAGCCCAGCCCTCTACCAGCACACATGATGTTTTAGTGAAATGCCTAAGAAAAGGTATGGAAGGGCACATCCTCATAATTCTGCAGCCATTTTCCAGGTAAGTTGGCTTTACAGGTTTTTTAACTAAGTAAGACAAAACGTCACATTCTCTCTTTCAATTTTCCTGCAGTGTTTAATATCACTGCAGTGCATTAGTTGTCTCTCATGTTAACAAAACATTATGCCAGTTTCAGCCATGTTCTGCTTTGACCCTTCATTATTCATATTCATATATATATTCATTAGGAGCATAATATATCTTTTTCACCTTTATTTAAATACATTTTCCCCACAGCTAGCAGAAAAATACATTTCAGAGCTACACTGACAACTGGGTAGTTGAAACAAGAGGGCAAAATGGAAGATGAGCTTAATCTAGAGATTTTGTCCTTTTTTTAAAAGAGGAAAACTCACAGCCAGAAAGGAGAACAGTGGCACCAGAGGCTGGCAAACACTGTAGCGCAGCAGGAACTCTCAGGTTCAGCCATCCTGGCTGTGCTGCAGGGCAGAGCTGAGATTTCAGTGCAGGCCATGGGCACTGTGCTGTCCAGAGCAGACGTGTCCTGCTGGGGAGTTCTGCTCCACTGCAGTAGCTCCAGGTCAGGCTCACGCCGAGAAAACTTCTGCCCAGTGTAATGAACCCAGAGCTCAACCTTTAAAACCCAAACCTTCGGTCTTCTCCATTTAAAATTACCCATTTTTTTGATTTCACCTTAACCCACCTTTTGCCACTCAGCCCAGGACAGGCAGCCTCATTTGCTCTCCACAGTAATTACAATTCCTCTAGAAGCTGCCTGGTGTGCTGGGCTGTAGGGAGCCTGCCTTGCCGTCACTTAGGGTTACCTCACACCAAAAACAATCACACCCTTTCTACACTGACAAGGTCTCCTTCCGTCACTCCCATCCTCAGCAGAGCAGGTCTGCCACAGAATAGGGATCCACAAGAAAGTCTTTACTCTGGTGCTTAGGTACAAGGCAAACACTGCTCATATCTTAACTTTAAATATTGTTACTCTCTCAATACAGCTTATATGCAAGTTTACAGGCACAGTGCTCACACATATAGATCTTTCCATGCTCTATAAAGGTCATGTTCACTCATGAAAAATGCAAGACCAAAGTTTCAGCGCAGGCTTAAAGAGTCACACCTAATCTGTGCTCCTGAGCTCTGCCAGTATGAAACAGCATATATCAGACACAGATACACCGGTACCAAGCACGCCCTGCTCCCAGGTTCTCCACATATCAGTCAAGACCACAAGCAAAGCCAGATGAAGAGCTGTAGATATTCCTTCCCCTGAACCCTTCAGAATGACAAATGCAACAGGTCCAAAACACCTGCGTCCCTGCAACTACACAGACACTTTCCTTGTTCCCACACAGAAAAGATTTTTTTAAAAAGTTAAAAACAAATCTGGACTGATTAATTCTTATGTGAAAAAAAATTGCCATCTCACAATGAATCAGATTAGCCCAAGCACACATTTTGGGCTTGCCAAAAATAAGTGCATTTGTTCCCAAAATGCTTTCTGGAATTTTTTGTTTGCATTGTTAATTTTAAGCGATAGTTACATTTCTATTGCCAATGTCTATGCCACAAATAACAAATATTCAATTTCCTCTGCTGTAGAATGATTCCACTCTGCTTATCTCGAGGGTCAATTCTCATCTCCATTCTAATGGAGATTTTCTAACACAGTACTTTGTGCAACAAACCATTTTCCTTCATGAAAGATAAAAATGATTGCATATTCCATTTCATTTTTTGACCTAAAAGCTACTGATTTTTCTGCATTTTTTCACTTAATTGAAGAAAGAATACATGGCAAAATACATACTAGGCATAAATCACTAAGAAAACCAACATTTACACCATCAGCCATCTATATACATTACAAGTAGTTAAAACATTAATATCAAAAGTGCGTAATGAAAAGTTACTTCATATTTTTAAAATTTCGGGCCAGCAGCAATAATAGTAAAGACTTGTAATACTACGTATTATTTTTATTAATCAAAATATCATTTACTTACAATGTAGTTACAATATTGTATAGTTTCATTCATACTCAGCCGTAAGTCACAGCCCTGGAGACAATTTCAGCAAGCTTTATGTATTGAAAAATACAGGCTTTTGTGGGCTCCATGCTGTGGCTTTTTAGAATACATTTTCAGATGACAGGATGAAACTTAGTGTAGAAGAATGGAGCAGTCTAAAGCACATATTCTGCACATGGACACAACTGCAGTAACAGCTGTATTACCAGCTGTATCAACAGTACCCATGTGTTGTAAGAAATTGGAAAGCAAAATTTCGGTGTGCTAGCAAGGGCAATGAGGACTGAGATGTTAAAAGCTGTTGCAACTGTGTGGAATTCAACCTCTAGCTGGTCTTCCTAATTTCAGCAATAAAATTGTATTGTAAACAAAGAAGAAGTTTCACACCAGCTGACTGAGGATGAAAGAAATTCCTAAGTCTTCGAATAGAGATCTGTCCAAAACCCAGTGACACTTCCTTCCTTGGTCTGGATATCTGATCACGGTGCCCAGGGTAGATTCTGGAGGTGACACGTGCTGTCTCCAAGCAGGGTGGTAACTGTTCAGCTGAACTAATTCCTGATAAATATAGCGGAACAAAGCAAGCTCGAAATGACTAGTCAATCTGTATGTTCCAGAAATAACCTAAACACTGAAAATAGGAAAATTGAAAAACAATAAACAGGAGGGAGAAGATGGCCATTTCTTATTCCTTCTCAAATTACACATTCTAATAATTAAAAAGCACTGGCATTGTTTCAGCTGTTGAAAGTATACAGGTATTTACAATATTTGTCACTACATAACGACTAGACTAGATTACTAATAAAAAATGATTGCACTCTGTATAAGCAGTTAAAAAACAAATAGGCAAACATCAATTAGTCACCTTTTTGTAATCCCCTATTACATAAAACAATTAACTCACATCCTCTCCCTGTTTAAATGGTTGTTATTTAAGTGGGTTAAGATACAGATTTAAAAGGAAAAAAATGAATATACATAAATCATAATTCAAAGAAAATTTTTTAAATTATATTATTTTTTGAATATCATAATATTGCCACCCCCTATTTCTAAATTCCATTGGATTTGGAATAAAGACACAACAGCATTAGAAGGAAAAGAGAAAAAATTCTTGCGTGGTGAAGAAAAGCACTAGAAAACGTGCAGATTCCCTGACACAACAGTATTTAAAAGTCATTCTAAATTTCTCATCAGTTTAGCATAAATAGAACTTAAAACAACTTTGAAGACTTGATATTCATTATGTCACATTTACAGAATGTAACTCCATCGAAGTTGACAGAAGTATCGTGGTTCAAAACTGGTGGAACTGAGGAAGAATTTGACATTTCAATCCAATCTTTAATGTGCAAATTACCTTTCACATATACAAACAAAGTGTACTGGCACTCAGGCAGAAGATAAACATTTAATAAATCAGCTTACTTTTTTTTCACCTCTTACTCACAGTGGAATTCCCAAAATTAAATTTATTTTATCTTTTTCCCACTCTTTGGCTTTTTCATTTTCCTTCCTCCTCTTCAGTCACCACAGGTTTGTATTTCTTTTTTTCTATTTTACATCACTCCGCTTTCTTCTCTACAATGGAAAAGCAGACAGCAGGGACAGAGACACCGCCGGCCCAAGGTAACCTCCTCAGACTCCCACAATCTGGAGGATCTGATTCTCTCTCAAAAACACTTAAACTTTATAAAGGGAAGGGAATCAAAACTCATTTGCACATAGGTTTGTTCCAGGTCTGTAGCTCACATATTTATAGCTCTGGAAAGTCCCTTTCTGATTCCCTGGCTGACAAAGAGCCAGGAAGGTAATGCAGCACAGGCAGAGGTGAGAACTGTTTTGCTGACCTTGTAAGTAGGGCTACGCTGAAGCACTCCATTCGCCTTGCTTGGAGGGCCCAGCTGAGAGATTTGGGTGCTGTTTATCCTTTAGACTTCAAGGTCAGACCATGCATGCAGAGCTAAAGACTCAAGTCAGAGGAACCCCCACTCTTGCACAGGAAGAAGCTCTGGTCAGGCACTCGATACTTCAGCTTCCCGTCTGTACACTCCACGGTCTCATCTGGGGAAATCCTGAAAACATTATCAGATGCCTGATAAGCTCTTTAACTTTCAAGTACTTAATGATTCCGTTTCTGTCAAAACCTCATTTCAATACATTTTTAAAGTGAGACCCTAAAGGAGAAGAGATTAGACTTGCAGCCTAGCATCTCTGGCGTCCAAAACAATGTGTCTGATGTTTGATACTAGCATAAACAAATCTACTTTTCCATTCCTGCACCAAGTTGGTCAGGTAAGTGTTCAGCTTACTAAAAAGGAGTGGAATTAGACGTCTGGTTAATTAACACTTTTATTTATCCACAAACAACACAGCAGAAGCAGCAGCACGGATTGCTTACTCCTTTCCAACGTCATTCACCATTGACGTGAGGCAGATTGTTTCTGAGAGAGGGGTTGCTTGAAATTCTGGTGCCCACTCCTCCCATGGGCTTTTCCAGCAAAGCTGGAAAATGATAAGACTTTTTTTTGTTCCATGTAGACTCCTATTTACCAGGCATTTGACAGATTTTTCCAAACCCTGTTTCACCATCTCAGAATAGGTTGACACCATTTAACCCTGTGAATTTAGTCTTGGAAGAGTAAACTTCCACCAGCTCCAACGTTTTCCAGTTTGGATGGGTACTTTTGTGAGGATTGACCCACAGGAAATCACACCCTCTCCACTGGTTGTCTTCATCCCAGTCAGGCCGGGGACTTTTCTTGGATGCATTCCAGGAAGTTCTCCTTCACACACAGCTTCTGAAGATGAAGACATGCCCTCCATCTATGAGTCTGCAAGCAACTAGGAACATTTTCCCATGTATTGCGCGTCTGCAAGTAGACAGAGCTTAATGTACTTTCCACTCCCAGCACAAGAAAAGCATATCAAACAAGTTTCATGACTGCTCTGATGTTTTCTGCTGCACTCACCCCAAGGGTTACCACAAAAGCATGCACATGTATGGATCAGCTACCTTGGAGAAGAGAAAAACTTGCAAGATATCTGTTGTTAATAAGCACATTCCTCCGAGTCAGTACAGAAGTTCAAGTTGTCCATACTCAGGGCAGAAGTATGTACCATCTACTTTCATCCCAAGATCTGGTTTATAGGTCTTCAACTGGGTTAATACACCAGTTACAATTCACTAGAGCAGAGAGGTTTCAGACACAAACAACTCACAATTTTAATATCCACATCAAAATATATAACAACAAAGGCAGATCCATGGACGCTGAGTTCAGATCCAGTTAGAAAATAATCCCCAAGTTTTAAAAGCATGTTAAACTGGGATTTTGCTTTTCAGCAACATGAGAGATCTGATAGGCTAAAAAAATACTGTTGTCTGAAATCTCAGATGTTTCACAGGGTCATGTTTGGGCACAGAGGAGCCAAGGCTCTAGTAGGACTTATCAATGAGAATGATTAAATGAATTTGAATGAGTCGTTGCACGGGAAGAGAGGAACAGTGATGTCTCACGCTGGGATTCAGCAGTGTTTGCAGTGCTCACTTGTACAACTTTCAAAATGCGTCCTCACTCTAGTCTCGGATTTAAAAACATCTTTGTAAAAGACACTGAACTAAATTAATCTATTCTCTGCTGAGCAGTACATCCTTGCTGGTTCTTTAAGTGAAGGTAATTTAAGTTTCCCATGTCCCAAAAGGTAGGTATCATTATGTGCATATGTCACAGCTGGATAACCTCGAGCAGAGAGAAGCTGAACAGAACCCAAATCCCTTGGTGAGAGTAGCACATTCTTCAGTCTTTGGCACATCTTCCAAGCAAAAGCAGGAAAGTGTACAGTAAAGCCAAAACGTTTACAGAGGCCTTTAGAGAGCAAGGATGACAGGACAGGTTCTTCACTTTGCTTGTGAAACAAATGCAGGGACCAAAAGGGTCAAGGAAATTTTGTGCACTGCTCCTGACAGCTGACATCAGTCAGGACATTTATTATCATCTTAGCATCTCATCTGGAAAGTTTTGACTAATTGCATTTCTTTTTTGACAGGAAGTCTGTATCTCAGCCTAATTGAGTAGCTGGAATCTCTTGAGGCAATATTGTGTTAGGCCAAGCAACATAACACTACAGCCCTGAGTGCAGCACTCTCAGAAACACATGCGTGGTCATACAGTGCGTTTTCAGGGCACTAAATCACAGCCCAGGTGCCAGATCACCTGATACTTCCAGATTCTGTGCTCTTTTTACTGCTGTTCACTATATTCGTTACCAAAAATGCTTCTTTCACTGAGGGAGAAGGTTCTCCCAGAAGGAGGAGGATCTCTCCCAAAGTAGTTAAAATCTTTGCAGGAGTATAAAATATGCAGGCACCAGAGATAAATCATGTCTTGTATATAAAATATCTTTCACAAAAATACAGCCTCCATAAAGCAGAGTCAACATATAGTAATTTCATGCATGATTTCATAAATCTTTCATCCGTGCTTAGATTATTTCTTTGTGACAGGCAGTGAGGTAGGAGTTATGAATTCCAACAGGAGCTGGAGCTTGGTCCCATTGAAAACAACGGCAAAATCCTCATTATTTTGAAGAAACTGGAATTTCTCCTTCAATACTCTTAAAAGCAAACTTTCACTTGTTTTTCCATGAGAAGTTAGTTCTGTGGTACTGATACAGAGCCTTGTACACAAACATCTATTATTCCTTACTTTTGTGCATCTAGTTGTCTGGTTTCTTTAAGCTGAATTTACTTACAAATTTTATGAGCTCTCCGTCTGACTTGTCTTATTGCTTTAATATCCAATACATTGAAAAGAGCTTGGGCTGACAGAGAAACCGAGGAAATACTTTATAAATCATGTACCTTTCATAGATCACTTTGACATTTACAAAGGCTATGGTGATATCACAAGCCAGGTAGGATTTGATTAGTCATTTCACAGCCCATTGTGACAGGCATATAAATTAGGACACTGTGCTCCTACCTCTTATACAAGCATTGAAGTGCTGTCAGGCATGCCTGGGTAGCAGAGAGGAGAGGGCGTGGTAGAAATAGCTCTTCTGTGTACTCCCGATGACCTGTGCAGCCTCCAGAAGCCAGAGCTCTGCTTGTGAACAGGGCTCACAAAAGAGGGAGGAACATGCCAAGACAGGAGAGCTGCAGCTACCCTCCATGACTTGTTTTTCTAAACTGGGAAATGTTCCCAGCAGGAAATGCCTGCAGAGATTCATACAGAGGCATTAGCCTTCCCCCCAGAGCCTGGTTGTGTATGTGAGTGCATGTACATGCACATATTTCTTATCCTAAAGGAAGAATTTTGCTCCGCAGTTGCACAGAGGGCTGGGGTGTTGCCAGAACAGCCCACAGCCCCTGCAGCTTTGTTCTGTGTCCCTCACGACAGCCAGATTGCTTGTCCCAGTGCCTTGAAACCCTGCCAGAGTTGTTCTACTCAGGTTTGTCATTCCCTTAATTATTTTCCTGCGGCTGGCTTTAACATCTGTGAAAACAAGAGTCTGAGAGCCAGTGCAACAGAATCAGACCCCACACAAGCCACAGAGCATGCAGAGATCTGCCCCTACACCTGCATCCTGGCCCCCCGTCTCCTCTCATGCCTCCCTCCCTGGGACAAGTCCTTGGCTTGCCTGCACCCTGCCCTTGAGACAAACAGTGCTCCCTGAAATGAATGCAGCATTTTAACAGGTAAAAATATTCCACTGCTTCCCTGTCAGCCAACTCAAGTGAAAAGAAAATGCTGCAAAGTAGCACCAGGCAGCATGGTACAATTTCTGTCACAAGCTTCATAAGTGGCTTCACTTTGCAGTCAGAAGTTAGAAAACAAGAAGGTTTCAAGTGAGTTACTAAGACAGGAAGTGAGTCAGCCCTGAGCAAGAGGGACAGCAAAGAGCAACCCCTTTCACTTACAGACACCCAGCCACAGGTACTGAGCCAAGCACCCAGAACCAGAGTGAGTGAGCCTGAGAGCAGAAAGCATGAACAGAGAGGAAGCAAGACCCCTCTTCTCCAACCACAGCCCAAAGCAGGGAAGATTTTATCCATCCAGAGGACCGTCTGCCAACCAGTCTTCCTTCTCCTTGCAGCCACCAAGCCACCAACCCTTCCGCTCCCATCCTTGCCCAGGCACACCAAGGCCTCCTGTGCAGTTCCACTCAGGAGCAGCTGAAGAGAGTCCTGCAGAACAGCTCAGCTGTGAGTGGGATTGCAAGTCCCCTTGAGCATCAGGAAATTTGAACCCTGGCCTCTCACACACTCATTTAAGTACTTGCTGTTGGAAATAGAAGCACCAACACTTCCTCCTCGGCTGCCATCCCACTCTGCCCGCATCCTACATGAGACAAAATTGCCCTGGAAACAGTCACATCAGCCACCACAGAACAAGGAGGCCAAGGAGCATCTTAGCTTAGGCATAGAGGAGGCTCTAGTTGCTCGCCTAGGAACAGATATTTATCAGAGAATTAATCTGGAACAAACAGAAGAGCCATAAGCCACCAGTGCCACCACAGCTCAGCAGCATTATGGCAGGAGTTCCGAGGAGTTGTATTTTGGGGATATGAACAAAAGAGGCTCCAGTCCTTTTTTAGATGTACCTCCAGGCACAAAAATTACATCTAAAAATAGGAACCTAGGTACTGAAGTCACACAGGCAGAGTTGAAAATTAAACTCTGGATACTGGACAGTATTCCCCATCACACAAAAATGTTGCACTCCTGGTTGAAGTGCCAAGAACAACATTTGGCCTTTAAGCCTGTACAGTCACACAAGCACCGAGACCCTATAGGGATAACAAATCCCCACCAACTTTTGCAGGTTCCTAAACAGGGTAGAATACTTAAAGGATTAGCTGTTCCACAGGTGATGCATCTGGTTCCTAATACGTTGTCCTCTGTTTCAAACATGCTGTTGAAGACATTAGGAAGACAAATTATATTTTGCTCTCTGTATTAATCAGAAAACTAGGATGCTAATTCCAACTGAAAAAAAAAATTGGAGAAGGACAGACAGAATTGGCCAGGTTCCAGCACTAGAAAAGGCCCTTCCCTGTTTGCTTTTCCTGATAATAGTCTTCCGTAAAGCATCAAATCACTATAGCAACAGACTTAAGAACCACAGCATGGTCACACACACCATGTGGGGGAGCCATGGAACAACTGAAAAAGAACATGAGCGTCCTTGAAGCAACTAGATTTCAATGCAAAGCGTTTCCAGATCCTTCCTAGTTTCAAAAGAAACTCAGACTTATGCATGGGAAGCTATGCAGAGAAGAAAGCACTTCAGAAGAAGTTTTTTAATCCCTGAAAGAAACTGTCGAGAACTTCTTATCTGAACAAAAAAAAAAGGTTGGAGCAAGACTGGGTAGAAGGTAAAAGCAAAATCCGGAACCTAGTTGCAACTTCGAAGTTTTGAATATCTTCCAGTGAAATAATCATTCTTAGAAAAGTGCTGTGCTGTTGGAATCAATGTTTCCACAGGAATGTTCCCATTCATTCCCCTTTCATTTTGGCTTTTTTCTCTCACAAATGCTTCGAGAGGTCAGCATACTCCTTGAACCAGGGGTGTATCGGTTTGAAAACAAACCAGTGGGAGATCACAAGTCAGGATTAAAATTTAATAAGAAAAAACTAAAAATAAGTGAAATAATACAAGGAAAAGCACCGACAAAGTCACAACCTAGCACCCTGTCAGTCACAGTGTTGGTCGCAGTCTGGACGAAGTGGTCCTGTTGAAGCAGTGATCCTGTAGAGAAGAGTCTGGTCTTCACCTGAAGGTCCAGTGGTATAGCTCTTGTCCTCTGGAAGTCCCATATGTAAGGGCTGCCTTAGGCAGTTCCCAAGCCAGCTTATATCCAGGTGGGAATGCTTGGCTCCTCCCTCCTGGGTGGAGCATCTCACAATAGGATGAGGTAAGTCCATGAGTCATGCAGTGGTTTCTTGATGGCCCATTGTCCGTTATCAGGGGTGGGTCATAGCAGGAGATAACAGCTAATGGCCCACAGCTGGTGGTAATAGAATACTTAAATACATCTATATTGTAACCTAGGACAAGGGGTCATTGCATTTACAAAACGAAGTTTTGTAAACTAGTTTACACAGCAAGCTTTTGTAAGTCAGCTTTGGAATTAGAAGTCTTGGTTTCATAATAATGGGACTCTTCAACTGACAATTTTAAATACCTTGTAAAAATTATAAGCTCCTACACAAAATATGGGAAATAAAAAATAGGCTTCAAGCAAAGGATCACACAGCTGCTAAAAACAGCTCTCAAAGGTTGTGTATTATTTAAGAAGGAATGTGATGGGCAAGGACTAGACAACACCTAAAAAGCCTTAGGAAGAAAACAGTATGGACCAAAACTTTCAAGCTGAGAAGAAGGTCAAAGAGCTGTTTCCAACTGGATATATTTAGGTGAACAGAACTTGATACATTCCCTGAAAATAAGCAGAATCTGTTGCAGAACAGAATGGGTTAAACGTGAACAGCGCAGCTAACTTGTTAAAAATGTTACATCAGGAGCTATGAGAAAGATGCAGATAGAAGAAACTGTAGAAATCACATGCTTCTGCAAAGAAGAGAACACCCTGGTGAAGATCGCAGAACATCCTGCAGCAAGATAAGCAAGTATGCCAAAGAAAAAGTAACATTATAGCTTGCTATGCATTAGCTAGCTAGCACGTAGATAGAACAAATGGAGATTGTTATACGGAAGCTTAAATGGTATAAATATCTGTGCCTCTTTCAATAAAATGTCCTTGCATCATCAATGCCTGGTCCGTGCACTTCAATCGCTGTCAAGAATCCATCAGGGAGAATCACAACTTATTTCTCCTGCCTGGAGTTTCCACAAGCAGCAGGTACAGAAACCCAATTGTGGTTAATTGTATTTTTAAAAGGAGGTTGCTATCATGCTAAATGAAGAGCAAAATCTTCAGAACTAATAAATCCAGCAGCACCTTATATTTGATTAAAGAACAAGAGGATTAGTTAGTTAAACATGATGTTAATTTATTGATTCTTGAAGCTGGAATGATTTTGGTCACATGGCTTACAGAGAACTAAAGTCAAATAATAGGTGATTCAAGCTTGGTCTTTTCTGGTTTTTATTCTCATTCCAAAGCTGAGTCATAGAAACTTTAAAGAACCTGCTCTGGAACAACAGCCAAAGAAAACAATCCTATTTAGGAAATAGAGCTGCTGAAAGCAGATGTTCCCAGATGGGAACATCCCAGCACAGACGCTGTTTGTGCCTGCTGCAACCTGACTTGTGCCACAGCCTGTCCATCTCAAACCCGAGGGTTCAGCAGCACATGGAGCCACTGCCACGGTGCTGTCTGCTGGCTAGCAGTGACCACTAGGCACCGGGCAACCACTAGCATTGGAGGGGGAGATGGAGGCTGCTCAGGCACAAGAGGGCAGGCGAGGTCCCAGCTCGGGTTCGCCTTGCCCACTGTTGGGAAGGGAGCGTGGAGGAGAAGAGACAAAGTGGAGGGACTTCTTCGTAGAAAAGGAGAGGATTTCTTGAGGGTAAGGGTCCAACCAAAATCCAGGGAAGGGCACGAAGAAGTGAAGAAATGCCTTTCACAGGGGGTTTTATACCCCTACAAAAAGGGAGGGGAAAATATGAAACAGCCAGTAATGCAGGGATACGGGGGTTGTGCTAAGGCAGGAAAAGGGGTACAAAGCCAATGGGGAATAACGTGGGAGGGGAGAAATAACAGGGGCAAATGGGGGACCAAAAAACAAAGAACCTTCTAGAAAGGGAACCAAATATGGGGGGAAAGGGGAGAAAGCGGTGGCCAATTAGAGGCATGGGATCAGCATGCCCTACACAGTTTCATGGTAACCTTAGGATTCCTGGGCTGTGTGGGCATCAAACCAGTTCACCTGCTGGCCTTGGTCTTGCTACCAGCCATAGCACACCACAACAAGCCACCTCTGTGTCCTTGCCCAGCAGAAGTCTTCAGTGCTGCTCCTCAGGCCCCTGCAGGTACCTCTTCGGCACATGGACTGCCCACACCTCCCAAGCCACTTCAGAAGGAAGACTGGCCATGATATCTATTCACCCCACAGGCTGGGAGAACTGCATGTTTGCTCTGCAGAGCTTTGGGTTCCCAGGGCCCTGCAGTTGGAATTTCCCTGCAATAGTCCCAGGAACATCCCTTGCTGCAGGGCCAGGCGCTCATTTGGACTGTCTGTGGACAGCCCAGAGTCTACCAGAGAGGAAAGGAGAAGACTTGCACTTCGTGCCCTCAGCTCTGCCCCATCTCCCCTGCGCTCCACTGAGGGACGGCTCATGTCCTCTCCACCTTCTGAGGTGCACATGCACACTGCAGCTGGGAAAAACACTTCGGGCAAAGTGAATATTTCCAGGGATTTTTGCTCAAGCCCAGTAACATCCAGCATCCCAGACGGCTATTTACAGAAGACTAATACAGCATCTTGCTTAGATGTCAGAAGAAATTTGAGCAGCAGTGGAGAGAAAAGTAAGAAACATGAAAAGGCCTCCTCGGTGGCTGTGCAGCCATCGCCCTGTCACCACTCACAGGGAAATGTCTACTTGCATTCTGAAGAAAGGGTCAGGCTTTGCCTTGCGGGAAGACAAGGCTCTACATTCGGAATCAAGGAGACCTCTCTGTCTCGCTGGGATCTGTGTCACAAACGGACTGCTGTGGCCCAAGAATGACGCGGCCTGATGCTGCAGTGCCCGCGGGTACCAACCCTGCCCAGTGCTGTCGCTGCGCCCGGGCCCCAGCGGGGACCGCGGGGCGCTCCTGTGTCCCCGTCCCGCCCTGCAGCCACGGCTACCTCTCGCGGCTCCATTCGCAGTCACGGCTGCTGCGGCCACACAACTCCGCCTGCCAGGGCCTCATCCGGCATCCCCCGCATCCCTCCCGCCACCTCCGCATCCCACGCTCGGTACAGGGCGCTCGCTGCCTACTTACTCCGGCTCCTTTAGCGCTCCGTACTCCTCACAGCAAGAGCTGTCAGACGTGCCCTTACCCTTCTGCTCCTGATCCATCACAGCCCCACACCAAAGCTTCCCAGAAGATATTGGCAGGGTGTCTGGATCCTTCCACAGCCATCCCGCATGATCCCAGTGATAACATTCAGTGACAATATCCTCTCACTGTTGGTGTGGCAACATCCAATTCTAGGTCCATTGCATGAAGTTCCCCCAATGAGCCTTCCTACCACACATGCAATACCAAATCTGAGAACTTTAATTTTCAACCCACAGTTTGCAAGAAGGGAAAAAAGCAGCAGAAAAGGGGCAGTTCACAGCAGTACTGCTTAGCTACACTCACCCTGCAGGGACTTTGTGCAGCAATAAACCAGAAATAGTGTTCTCTGGGGCGTGTTGTCCATTTTAAGGCCTATGAAGTTTTGGGTGGAACAGAGTTACTTTTCTTCACCAGTACCTAGCATGGGGCTGTGTTTTGGATTTCTGCTGGAACTGGTGCTGATAACACAGTGATGTTTTTTTCTTGCTGAGCACTGCTTGCACAGAGCCAAGGCCTTTTCTGCTTCTCACACCCCACCAGGAGGTAGAACAAGCAGCTGTGTGGCGCTTAATTGACAACTGGGGTTAAATCATGACAGTCCTTTTTGGCCCTAATGTGTGGCTCAAAGGGTTCAAGATAATGTATTTGATTGGAATGTTCTAGATCAAATTTATAGCTATTGTTCTTTAGCTATTAATCAGCAGGCTTCTGTACTTGCCATGGGGCTTGCTTGTGTCAGGAAAATTAATCCACGATGTCAGAGGTTCAAAAAGCAGACAGAGGAGTCCTGTAACTTTATTTGAATAAAGGGAGAGAGGCTATGGGCATTTCCCATGGGGTCTCTCAAATTGTTCAGGGACACAGCCTCCCTTTTATCCTAAGTTCCAGGCCGCATCTCCCTCTTCCTTTTCCCCATTGGCTGAGGTACTCGGAAGGTACAGGCTTCCCAAATCACCTACTCTATGCCCCCCTCTAATATGCACCCCCCTTTTGTTATATAAAAGAAAGAAAAAACATATTCATTATTCTATTAGGTCTTCGTTCTTTTTCTCTAAGTTCAGGAATTTAACATGGACTTTGCTGAGCAACAGTCCATGTTGATTAGTAACATTTTCTGGAACTAAGAGTTTCTTCTATTACTTCCCTATCTGTAAGTTCCTTATAGATAAGCAGATTCACATCGTCTCTTTGTAAAGACAAATTCATCTTATTCCTTTCACTTGCCTTAATGTTAATTAGAGTCCAGTGCTTAGTAGTAGCTGCTTTTTGGTTTCACTGCTTGCTGTAGCACTGTACTGCTTATCATCATTTTACTCTGCTGTGTCTGGGTACATTTTGATAACAGCCATGGCCACACGCCTGGGGTGGCCGAGGGCCAGGGTATCACTGCATTCCTGTGGTTCTGTACTGGACAGGCTGGAACTCCACTGTGAAGTCAAGCCCACAGGACCATGAGCTGTGGATGAGTCCATGCAGGAGCAGGACACCCCAAAGCATCTGTGGCCATGAATAAGTCCACACCAGAGCAGGTACAACTCAAAGCATCTGGGGCTATGTCTGTGCCACCACAGGCACACCTCTGCAGGGATTGTGGGCCAAGAATAAGCCCACGTTGGAGAAGGTAACATACACATCAGGCATTGGTGGCTGTGGATAAAGCCACACTGCAGCAAGTGCACCTTAAAGCATCAATGTCTCTGCATAAGGTTATGCTGGAGCACCTCAAGGCATCAACCATGGGTGGGCCCATGACACAGCAGGCACACCCTGAAGGGACTGCAGCCAGAGGGAAGGCCATGCTGGAAGAGATTTACTTCTGAAGTGACTGTGGCTGAGTAAGGCCATGCTAGAGCCAGAAGTTGAATTTGAGATACAAAGAAGGAAATGTCACCAAGAAAGATATGTCTTTATACACATCCTGTCTTACCACCCTGCATCATTCTGGCTGTTCTTTGAATCTTCAGTGTCCCATGCAAAAAAAAGCTTTCCTTGCCCTCCTTCAAATCCCTCTGAGTATAGCTACACCAATCATTATAACTCTAATTGCCCTAAGTAACTCAGAAATGATACCAGAAAAAGAATCTCCATCACCAAAACAGTACTTCCATCATACTGTATCTTAAAGATCCTTAGCAAGTCTTGAGAAATGTTTGCTATCTCAGTTAGTGATAAACTTGCAGATTTAATCTTAGGTCTTTGTCAGTGCTATGTAAATCATCATTACTAGTCGTAATGAGATTGAACAAAGTCTGATCTTCCTGGCTTAGATTCTTCCAAAATTTGAGATGGGTTCAGGACAGTTCAGACAATGATAGCAAACACATAAAGGACATGCCTGATATATGCCCTTAAACAAACAATTCAGATCTGTAGGAAAAGTACTGACTCAGAACAGTTTTCAGTATGAGGATGTGTGTGCGCGTGTGTATACACTTGAAGCTCTTCCCCTCTCCCAGTCTTTACATATGCCCCCTATACATAATAATCTTAATTTTGTCCCTGGACTAATAGAAAGGGGAATCACTTCTACTGGAGCCTATAGCAATGCACTTAAAGTGCCTTTGTGATAGAGGGTCTTACAAGATGCTTTTACCTATTGGTTACATATTTTGGACTGAAATGCTGAAAGCAAGCCCCGTCTGAGCCACTGAAGAACAACACCTGAAGTCCTCCAAAGGCTCCACCTTCCATATGGTTAACAGAAATAATCAGGCTAGTACAAAAACCCAAACCCAATTACCAAGAGCTCCAGGAACCTCCCTCCTTCATTAACTGGGAGAGATTACCTCCCCTCTTAGAGGTAACAAAACACCCATCCCCAGTAAATTGTGTGCACATTCCTTTGTCATCCTGGCATTCTTCATAATCTCACAGCAAGGAAACATTATGGCCATTTTATACCTTTTTCTCCTCTAACTTTGTAGATCATTTGAGCACAACAGGCCCACCACACTTTAACCTTTTCCCAGACTGCAGTTAGAAGTAAATTTATCAAAAACACTTTTCTCACATGCTTTGCAAAGTTATATGCAAAAATAACTGGGAACTGACACACATTTAGATACCAGCTGACTGGTTACTAAATATATACTGTATATTTAACTTGTATATAAACCTCATTACAGACATGTTGAGGGGTCAGTGCCTGAGTCTCTCAGAGCACAGTAAGTATCACTCTAGGGATACTTAGGAGGGCATTATCGTATTTCTATTACAGTATTTTGCTAGCATCAGTAAAACTGCAGTGAAACTCAAAGGTAGGAGATTCATGGCTTTGCTAACCCTATAGAGACCAATTGCATCCAGGCTTCTCATTTCTGTTCTTTTTAAACAATGGAAGATAAAAGGAGCTTGGCTGACGGACTATTCCCTGTAGTCACAGGGTAATAGTGCCCATTCTTATCCTCCATTTCCCGTTAATGAGGCTGTGAAGCCGTCGAAGCTGCCCGCGCTGTGTGCAAGGTACCAAAGGCAAGCACCACCACGGCACCGATTTCGGGCTGCAGGAGGAGAAGCTCTAATAAGGCTATTACCGTGGTGCCACCCACTGCCAGAACACTGCACAAAGGACGGATTATCGGATGT
Source organism: Falcunculus frontatus (assembly GCA_013398115.1). NCBI lineage: Eukaryota > Metazoa > Chordata > Aves > Passeriformes > Falcunculus > Falcunculus frontatus. The sequence goes on from VZRV01000011.1 coordinate 204,539, forward strand.
GCACTGAAGTAACTTTACTAAGCCTGCTAAGAGATTATTTTCATGTTGAAAGGAATGAAGGACTTGTCTTTACAAACAAGCTGTGGGCCTGCTGGTAGATAAAACTAGCACTGAGAGATAAAAGAAACAATGGGAAAGATTCCACTGATTGATGAAAGGAAAGAAAGATTTGTCTTTTCAAGTAAACTGTAGGTCTGCTGATACATGAAACTGGATATTGAGAGATCAAGGAAACAATGGGAAGAACTATAAATTCCATAAAAATTAAAAATTAAAGGGGAGTTACACATTAGAAGGGAGTCTTAACTATTAGGCGTTTGGGGAAGTCTGTACCTCTCAAGTACCTCAGCCAATGGAGAAGGAGAGAGGGAAATGCGGCCGGGAAATTCAGATAAAAAGGAGGCTGTGCCCTCCAAAAATTTGAGAGACCCCAGGGGAATACCCCATGGCCTTTGCCCTTATTAGAATAAAGTTACAGGACTCCTCTGTCCCCTTTTTGGACATAAACCTCTGGTGTTTGTGGATTAATTTTCCTGACAATGCGCATCTCAAAGGTCTCCTTACAGAAGTTCAGGTAAGGGTTTAAAGTGACTCTCAGAGACAGAAGAGTTCCTTTGCAGAGTGATAACCAGCTGAAAAGGTCCCTGCTCTGTGCATTTCGTTATAATCCTGAGCTCCCGGTCATGTACCCATAAGGCCTATTAAGGCTCTTTCAAACTGCGGCCAAGCCACCACACAAGTATTCATTTTCATCACAGCCATGCATTTAAAATCCCAGGTATCTCAGATCTTTGCAGGAAGCATAAACTGATCAAGCAAGTAAACCCAAACATTAGAAGCAGTTTTTAGTAAGACTATTGTTGTGGAGGAAAGTGCTCAAACAGCATTTTGAACTCAAGTTGCATGTATTCCTGACAACACCCCAAGAGAAAATAGAACTTGGTAAGTATAAAGAGGTGTGTGTGTTATATCAACATTAAAGCAGTTAAGGAAGTTGATCTTTTAGACACCAGTAGACATCAGTGTTAACACCTACCAGAAGCAATACAAAATTCCCAGGGCTCCTATGTCAGCACTTCATGGGCTGGCACTGAGCAGGCTTGCAGCTCTGAGGCCATGAGTTTCCATTTTCCAAAGAAAACAGTGCCTTATGACTGTGAGCTCTTGGGAGTCACCAAGAGCAGGAAACTCCATCCACAGATGGAGTCTTGCCACAGCTTTGTCCCAGAAAGTCTCAGGAATGTGCATTTCCCTTTAACCTCAGTCAGAGGAGTTGAAAAGTAAATTAAATGAGGAAAATAAAAGCCAGCTGAAACAAGTGGGACTTTAAAATAAATGTTTACAAAATTAAGCTTTGTAAAAGCAAAAGCTTTGACCTGCATTAGCTAGAAATTGTAATGCAAACAAAAAGCCTGAGATGAGGCTTACTGTAGCAAACAAAAATAATTTAGTTAATCCTACCACTACCATTTTATTTTCTACACCACAGCAGCACTCATTCCCATGGAGACTGACCACCAGTATTTCCAAGCCTAACTCACCCCTATCTTTCCTCACACTCATTCCACCAGCCCCACAAATAACAAGTATTTGAGCTCCAAGATAAAAGCCTATCAGTATCAAGAGGCCTGGGAATCTGAAATAATCACCTTTGTAAACATTATACAAATACTTGTTCAGTTTGCTATGAAATTCCACAAGCATGTTTTAAATGTTTTAATGTGCATGTATACACACAAGTGGATGTGGCACAAAAGGCTTACTTGATTATATGAAGAGATCTAGGTTCTTGATCATAGTGAATATTTCAGAGTAACAAAAAAGATCTCATTTCACCCTGATAAACTTCCTTAACACATATGAAGTACTAGTGTCTCTCCTAGTGAGATGTCTGTTTGTATATACAAAAAGTTACTACCTAAATTTATGTTCATGTCTTACCTAGGTTGTGTCTCATACCACTGTGTTTTTACCTGTGTGGCTGCCTACCAAGAGGCCACGTGATGGCACTGTGTAACCAGTTTCAGTGCCTTGGTTACAGGCATTTTTCTGTAAAAAGTAGTCTACAGCTGCATAGGAACCCAACATACATCACCTTAGTCAGCCACAGTGAAGAGCAAAAAAATTCAAAGGAAAAATGCCAGAAGAGCACCAGCTCTAGTGCTTACTTTACACTAGATATACAAATTGGCTCAAACCATTGCATGTTTAGTGGACCAAGCTAGGCAGCAAGGTCAGAAGTATCTCAACCTATCACAACCACACACACTCCAACCAGCAGGTATCAACTCCTGGATATAGGTAATAACTGTATTAGAAGCTTATCCAGGCTCTGCTTTACCTGTTTGTCAGATAACCTCCTTCTCAAAGCTCTATTTTACTACCTACATCTTGGGCTCACTGAAAAAGGACAAGCACAACAGTATATAGATTAAATCAGCCTTTATTGAAATATAGAACTATATGAAATTTGAACTCAAACTTCAGAACACACATTAAACATCATAATTTGGAGGCGGCATGTCAATGATCTCATCCAGGGTAGCAAGGAAGTCAGCAGTTGATTGTAGCAAGTCTGAAGTTAAAAAAAAAAAAAAAATCAAATCAGTTTCTCAAACTCAGAATGCACACTAACATAAGCTAGTACCCTGTAGGTCAGCATAAACCTCTTGAATAAGCAAGGTAAATATTGCTTCATAGTATAAGCCAATGCCACCTAACTGATCAACTTGCAAAGCACCACAAAAGATTGCTCAGTGTACTGGTTTTCACTGTGTAGAGGTAATTTTCTTTGCAGTTGCTGGTATGGGCTGTGTTTTGGACTTGTGCTGGAAGCAGTGTTGATAATTCAGGGATGGTTTAGTTGAGTGAGCACTGCTCAGCAACAGAGTCAAGGCCTTTTCTGCTCCCCACCCCACCAGTGAGAAGGATGGGAGCGCTCAAGGATCTGGAAGAGGGCAGAGCCAGAACAGCTGACCCCAAGGGGCCCAGGGGATATCCCAGACCATATGGTGTCATGCTCAGCAGACAAAGCTGGGGGAAGAAGGAAGAAGGGACATTTGGAGTTATGGCACTTGTCTTCCCAAGCATGCATGTGATGAAGCCCTGCTGTTGTAGGGATGCCTGCTGATGGGAACTGAATGAATTCTCTGTTTTGCTTTTTTTAAATGCATGGTTTTTGCTTTAGTTATCAAAATTGCTTTTATCTCAAAGCATGAGTTTTTTCACTTTTTCTCTTCTAACTTCTTCCCCATCCCACAGCTGGGGAGCAAGTAAGCAGTTGTGTGGTGCTTGGTTGCAGCTGGGTTAAGCCGTAAGTCAGCAACACCACTTTGAGACCGCTGCCTGAACTAGCAGGGTTGGCCAGGTACATTGAGCTTGATTACACAGCAGAAGCTGTTTGATACTGGTGCACTGCTCTGGTAGTTCAGACAGCAACAGCAATTCACTGCTATAGCCAACTGGCTTTTTGCCCAAACCACTGAGGAGCACTGAGTGTACTAATGATTACACAAAGTTTCCACTTACTGGATTCCCATGAAATCCCTTCAGTCTTCACAGGTGAAGGAACCATGTTCACACAGCTATCATATGTCCTTTCAAATATCATGAGGGGAACACCACATAGGTTGATATTGCTCAGTTTGTGTTCTTCAGGAAGATCAAAACTCTCAAAGTCTGTTTGAGAAAGACTGTAAGTGTGCAGTAGCCTGGGAAGCTGCAAATTCTTCAAGACTAAGCGAAATGGGAGCCAATCTAAAAACAACACAACAGTCTCCTCTTATGGGGTATTTATTTGGTTACACCTTTTAGCTGTCCATGAAATCCCATATACCTGCCCTGATGAAAACACTAGACTGCCTAATAGAACTGATAAAGTAAAGCAGTTCGTAACTTCAGCAAGTAAAGCACATATGTTTCATCAACACTGAAGTCTTTGGCAGAATAGTTTTCACACACGTACATCCACATGAAGAGGAAAGATTTAAGGACACACTTTGAAGGACTGAGAATATGTACAATGGGCTGGCCCAAGAATAGCTTTAGAAGTTTCCTTTTCAACTATTACATCCTACAGCAGTAGGAACCTCTTCAGTTACAAATTGTCTTGGCACACACTCTTCTATATTCCTTCCAATACTTGTCTACTAATCACTATTTAATGAACTAAGAAGCTAATACATGGTTATTTGGAACTTGTTTCCTGTCACCACAATAAGAGACTCAGAATAACACATCTGAGGCACAGCCATTACTGTTAGAAATACCATTGCATTCTTGTTTAAGTATTTCAGAAGCAGCAAGTACGCTTACATTTCAGAAAGGACTCAGGAGAAATGCAATGCTGGCTTGTGTGCCACAGTAGCTTGGACAAATTCTTACAACAATGCCAACACTCATGAAAGCCTTATTATTAATTTTAATAATTACATCAACAGTTCTTACCTTGAGGATCCAAAGGAAACATATTTTCTATTTCTGGCCAATCTTCTTCAGCCACTGTATGGCAGCTTTCTAATCCACTCTTTTTGTTAGTCATAAAAAGAGGAAGTCACATTATTTGAGCTACTGTAGAATGTTTGTAGTGGCTTTTCTGTGCTATTCAGGTCTACAGACAAGCATACCTGTCATACTTTTCTCAGTCAGGCCTAAACTCTAATACCGTCAACACAAATAAGATGGAGACAGGCAAATGTTTCAGCTGAGTTTATGTAGTGCAGTATTATACACGGCAGCAACAGGTGACTGCACTAGAATAGGTAACTCTTAAGATGTGAATAAGACATTAACCCAGACTATTTTCTCTAGAACCATCAATGTAGGTGCCCTGCTTTTAGCTAGGATAGTTATTTTTCTTCCTAGCAACTCTTATGAACCCATGTTCTGGATTCATGATGAAAACAGCATTGATACACACAGCTCTTTCAGCTATTGCTGAGCAGCGTTCATACAGTCCAGACCCTCTCTGCTTCTCACAACCCCATCAGTGAGGAAGCTGGGGATGCACAGCTAGGACAGCTGACCCCAGCTGCCCAGAGGGATATCCCATACTGCATGACATGCTCAGCAAGGAAAATTGGTGGGAAAGCAGGGCTACCACTGCTCTGGGACTGGCAAGGCATTAGTCAACTGGTGGCAAGGAATTGGTTTTGTTTTTCTTTGAGATTTTTAATTATTAAATTGCCTTACTCTCAGCCTATGATTTTTCTCACATTCACCCTTCCAATTCTCTCCCCCAGTCCCATCGAGGGATGAGTGAGGGAGCAGCTGTGTGGTGCTTAATTATGTCAGAGTTAAGCCACAACAGCAGGTAAATTATGGATTTCCCCTCCTCCCCAGCATAAGTGTGTTGTACTCACTTTGTTCACAGTGCAAGGCTGATTTTTCTGTTTTATCTTATCCATCTTGCTCGTGACTCCTTCAGTTTTATTCACATTTCCAAGAGCCTTTCTGACAGAGCGATATGTGACTGGAGAAGTACTGATTGCTTTTTTAGGAAGTGGAGTGTTAACTTGTGTTCTTTCAACTAAGACTTTTGCTGGAATGGGAGAGGAAGAAAAAAAGCGAACTTCAGCAACCCTAAACCTTGCCTAAGTAAGTGCACATGCTGGAAAATTAGCTGCCACAGAAACCACTTATTTATAACTCATAAGCTGCACTTATGACAAAAGCACAGAGTTGTCTTCAATTTTATACTAACTGATGAGCTTGGAAGAATTGGTTGGTAAGTGGATTTACAAATAGAAAACTATTACCATTAAAAACAGTGAATAACAAAATGTGATTTATGCCCTTCACTGGATCCCTTACTGGCTTAGGGCAGCAAATACGCACAAGATCCTAAAGGAAGCTTCAGCTGACTCTTGGCAGCACCAAGTTCACCATTCTCCTGATCAACAAAGATCATAGTTGCCATCTTCAGACTGGTGAGACTACTCTGTAGAGGCAATACAGGAGAAAGGGAAAACAATTTCTGTCTTAACACATTTTTTAAGCAAGCCCCATTAAAAACAGAGTTATCACATATTGGTCTCTAGACAATGGGAACAAACCCCTACTTCCCACCATTACATAGTAGTTCAGCTAAAGAGCCTCAGATTTGAAGGCACTATTAGTGCTCCTGCCGTGTGCTCATCACTGCCATTACACATGTGGGCAAGCAATTCCTCATTAAAGAGGTCTGCAGGAAACTCAGAGTCACAGTCAGTGAGGCTGGAAAAGATCTCTAAATAATCGAGTCCAACCTAAACACCACACCATGGCACTAAGTGCCACATCCAGTCTTGCCTTAAACACCGCCAGGGACAGTGACTCCACCACCTCCCTAGGCAGCCCTTTTTAATGTCTAACCACCCTTTCTGCCAGGAATTCTTCCTAAGGTCCAACCTAAATCTGCCCCGGCACAGCTTGATGCCATTTTTCCTTATCCTGTTGCTGGTTGCCTGGGAGAAAACACCAATCTCCACCTGGCTGCAACCTTATTTCAGGGGGTTACAGCGAGCAATAAGCCCTCTCCCGAGCCTCCTCTTCTCCAGGCTGAGACCCCCGCCCCAACCACTCCTCATCAGACTTGTGCTCCAAACCCTTCCCCCGCTCTGTTGCTTTTCTCTGGGCGAAAATCCTTTTCTTTGTACAGCTTGAAGCACAAAGCCAAAGCAATATTTGCAGACCCAGACCAGCCCTCTCCCCGAACCCTCAGCTCACCTCAGAAACCGACAGACCAGACCAGACCAGACCAGACCAGACCAGACCAGACCAGACCAGACCTAGAGAGCCCAAACCGCTCTCAAACGCCCCAGAATGCGCCAAGCCCCAACGGCGCCGGGTTTTAAACGGGCCCCGAGCCACCCATTGGCCGCTTCAACTCAAGCGCGGCAGCCGATTGGCTGACGGCTCCGCTCGCGCACCGCATCACGCGCTCCGGGGCGGGGCGGGCACGGGGAAGCGGCTCCGCCCCGGAAGTGAGCGGGCCCGCGGGGCATTGTGGGGCGGCGCTGCGGCCCGGCAGGTAAATAGGGCTGAGGGAACGGGGCAGGGACCCGGGATCCGAGACCCGGGATCCGAGACCGGGGATCCGAGACCGGGGATCCGAGAGGGTGGCTGCTGCAAACTCCGAGCGAGTGATCGCGTCCCCTGCTCAGGTCTGGGCCCGCGCCTGGGCCTGGTACTGTTTCCGTGTGGTCTCTCTCTCGCGTCTCTTCCGGGGTACGCGCAAGCTTAGGTCTTCGCTTAACAATAAGGTAATTTTTTTTTTTCAGCAGTGGGGCTTATTTTTCAGGGCAGAGGTATGTCAGGAATGCATAATATGGAGTTAACTCGTGAGTGACACAAAATCACGTTGAAGAGCTGTGATGTCAGAGGGTGTTGATCTGTAAGGCTTTTCTTTTGTTTTCTAATTTTTTTTCTGCTAAGGGAAAAAGTCAAAATGGCCTCAGGTGTGGTAGCGAACGCCCCTCCTGCAGGAGGTGCAAATGATGTGAGCCTGGAGGAACCAAAGAAGATGACAAGGGAAGACTGGAGGAAAAAGAAAGAATTAGAAGAACAGAGAAAACTAGGAAATGCACCTGCTGAAGTGGATGAAGAAGGAAAGTAAGTTTTACTAAAGCTGTGGTTGTTCTAAAGCTGCTGAGTAAAAATGTCTTTTCCTGTTGTGGTTACAGAAGAACTGTCAGGGTAACACACAATTTCTGTGTGAGTTGCTGTGGAACTGAATAGTTGAACATTGTCTTTTATTGTTCCAGTCATCAGATATTTTCTAGAAGAATGTAGATTCAATGTTTACCTTCTGTCAGCTATTGACAGTTCTGCTAAAAAGTCCAATCCATTAAGCTAATTACAAGTGGTGTTTTAAAACTGAGCAAAACATAGTACAGGAGTCTTTTACTGTGTACGTCATCTATTGCCTCTCTCTCTCTTGCTTTTACAGGGCTTGTTGCTTCTAAAAATGTTGGGTTTGGTTTTATTTGCTCAGTCATATTACACAGGATAAGCCATTTGGTTTGGAGTCAGGAGTTTAAGTAAATTAGATGACAACAAAAGCTTGAAGTCTGTGTTTATCGAACTGAGAATTTATTTTGCAGTGCATTGGACCAACTTCATTATTTATTATCACTCCTAAAGCACTTGAACTTTAATGTGAAGGTTGTTTGTTAGACTAAATTGTTGTGGGTTTCTTCCCCGTGGCATGTATTCATCACACAACATCTTTTACAGAGATATCAACCCTCATATTCCTCAGTACATCTGCTCAGTACCATGGTACATAGATCCTTCTAAAAGACCCACACTAAAGCATCAGAGACCTCAGCCAGAGAAGCAGAAACAGTATAACTCCTCTGGAGATTGGTACAAACGAGGAGTTCAGGAGGTATGCAATGTATTTTTCTCAAGAGATAAAGATTTGGGTTGATTACATGCGGAGATTTCTCGTTATGTAGTTTTGAGGGGGGCAGGAATTTTTATTCAGCAGGCAAATCACAGTATCTGGCGATAATCAAAACATGTGTTTGGGCTTTGGGGAGGGCACGCACACTTGAGTAGTGTTGAAAAGATGAACTTGTTATTTGGAACACTTCTGTGAATCTGCCGGAGTGTCCCCAGCACTGCCTGTTGTGTTTCCTCTCAGCACGCTGTGGCCACAAGGTACCGCAAAGGAGCCTGTGAGAACTGCGGGGCACTGACACACAAAAAGAAAGACTGCATGGAGGTAAATTTCACTTTTGTCCGTGTCTTAATAGCTTTGAAAGCCATGGGAGTTTTTATCTTGGTGAAAAATAGCTGGCTATTGATGAAATACTGTGTTTGGAAAAGCTATTTTGAAAAATGTTTCAAGTAGTGAGAGATGGCCTAGAAATTTCTAAAGAAATTGTTATATAGGAAAAGTGATACAATTCAGTGTATCACCCATCAATTATGTTTGTAATAAGATCTGAAATACTAGGTGCAAATGTTATTTTCTTGTTAATTGCATTAACTCAAGTGAGGCTGTGTCTGTCTTTCTGCTTCATCTCAGCTAAAATCCACCTCCAGAAGCTGTTTTAATTTCTTTCTTAATTGTAGAAAATATAAATAAGAGTGTATAGAGTTTGGAGTCTTATTTTGCTATATAAAAGTGTAGAACTACTTGTATTTATTTACAATCCACAGGCTTACAGTGCTGAATTTAACTTGCTTTAGAGGATCTTGATTGGTAGTATTTTTAAAGGGATATGTGAGTGAGTAACTTAATGGACTGATCTAACCATCTTTTTTTTTTATTTCAGAGACCCAGGAAAGTTGGAGCAAAATACACAGGCATGAATATTGCCCCAGATGAACATGTGCAGCCTCAGCTGATGTTTGATTACGATGGGAAGCGAGACTGGTGGAATGGTTGTAACCCAGAGGAGCACATAAAAATTGTCGAGGAATATTCCAAGGTTGATTTGGTACGTAAGTGCTATGATTTACTGGGGAGAGAGTTAGCGTTTGGTGTGGCTGGCCTGGGAGGAGGGACACTTGTAATGTGTTCTATTGATATTAGACCTGGTGCTAAAAAGAAATATTTAAACAAATGCATTTTCATGCTGCCAGGCCAAACGTACACTGAAAGCCCAGAAGCTTCAGGAGGAGTTGGCATCAGGGAAGCTGGAGCAAGTGGTACGTAAAGTTACCTAATCCATTTTTGCTTAGGCTGAATAAATATAAAACAGATAATTTCTGTTTTCTGACTCTTTTACTCTCTATACAGGGTCTGCTATTGGGTTTTATGCCCTTCAGTAATTTAAAGGTTTTCCTAGCACGAGCGTGTTCTGTGTCACACTCACGAACTTGAAGCATCTACTTTCAAATGCGAATTGCTTTGTGTTCCACTTATGGGCAGAAATTCTGTGTGATTATTATTATTGCTAAAATTAATGATGTGGAATTTTGGGTCAGAAGAGCTTGTTTTCCGTGTAGTAATTTTTTTTCATATACTGAAATGCATTTCTTGTATTTAAAGATTGTTGTGGTCTGACTAGCACTGAGGTAATGACTGTGCATTGATTTACTAATGCTTAATGTAAATTGGATCAGGAAGGTGTTTATCTTAAACCAATTTGTTTCTTCTTAAGTCACCGCTCTGACTGTTTGCAGTGTCTCTGGGTATTTGAAGGCTGAGATAATGTATTTCCTTCTGGTGTGTAACTGCAGAGTTTGCATCTTTCGCTAAGTTGTGCAAGCTCCTCTTAGATTATAGATTATATTGATAATCTTTGATATAAAATTCTAGTTTTAAAAGGCATTTTGTATTATATTCCAAGTTTACAAAATAGGGAAAAATAGAGATTGTTGCTGGTCAGAAGGAGGTTTTTTAAAGCCTCCTTGCAGAGGCTGTTTTCCAGAGGCTGTGCTGTCTCCTTGCAGGTTGTCACTAGATGGCACAGTGAGCTCGATCTGCCACCAACCCAAACTACAGTGCTTTGACCTTCCCAATAGAAGAGATTCTTCCTCTTTTCATACCTATTTTATGAAATAAATATTGTTGGCTTCTGTATACTTACTGCTTATAGAATGGAACTGTAAGAAGAAAAGTGTGTTTGAAACTTAAGAACTGTCTCTGAGGGAGAGGACTGAGACTGATTTGCATAGTCAGTGCTGGCCAGTTGCCAGTCTGTTTTCCAGGGCTCACAGCTGTTCCCATCTTTACTGCTTCAAGTATTTTTCGGTTAAAGACTAAGCAGGTTAAAAAAAAATTTGTCTCTGTTTGTCAAACCTAAAATCTGTCTTCTGATTTGTGCTTAGTATTCCTATAAATCCTGACTAAATTCTTCAATATATATCTCATTAATTCTTTTTTAAGCTTTCAGAGTTGAAACTTGGTTATATTTACATAATATGAAATGTTATAGTCTAAATCCTCAGTGTTCAAAGGCATAACAAGCTCTAAATAACAGCAACAGTTTTAGAATTTGCTATTCTTGCAAAGGATTGGAAATTTAGTTGGGGATAAAGTGGAAAGTTCTTCAACATGTGTCTGTCACAGAGACAGCTAAGAGCTTTTTCCTGGAATGTTATGTAGCAGTGTTTCTGCATTTGGAGCAACTGGTAAATTGTATTTTGTATCCAGCATGAAGCTCTGCTTTGATTGCCCTTTGTATCCCTGCCATCTTGCCTTTTCCCACTATCTTGTCTTCTCTGCTGATGTGCTCTTTGTTTGCTGCAGAACTCCCCAAGACACCAGTGGGGAGAAGAGGAATCAAATTCACAGACAGTAAGATGATTACCCACTGCATCACACCATGGGCAAAGAAAGGACCTGTAGTTAGTGGAACAGCAAAACAAGAATGGCACAAGGGTTTGAATGTTGTGTCCATGCCACTGTCTGCCTCTTCTTTTGGGCAGGGGTTGATGGATTTCATAAAGAGGCTTTTTGTTTTAATTCCTCTGTGTTGTCAAACCTTAGAGATGCAAGCACATAACTAGATTTTAACATGTGGTATATTTTGACCAAAATAACTGTTTTCTTAATATCATCATAGTTAGGTTTTGATAACTATTTCCATAGAACAAAGTGAAAATTCTTTAACAAGAGTATTTCTGAAGTGTTGAATGTTAGATTAGCCTGAGAGCACACTTAAGCCGAGGTAAATTGTGCCACCTTATAACTACAGGGATTGCAGAATTATAGTGAAACCACTAAAATCAGATTCTTGTACATGTCTCCAGAGTGAAGGAACTCTTTTAGTTAGAAATTGTCCATTTCTTCTCAGGAAAGAGATCATAATAGTGAAGATGAAGATGAAGACAAATACGCAGATGACATCGATATGCCTGGGCAGAACTTTGACTCCAAAAGACGCATCACAGTCCGAAATTTACGTATTCGGGAAGATATTGCAAAAGTGAGTAGGGAATTCCATACAGATTCTGTTCTTCTGTATTCTTGAGAGTTAATTTCAACAAATTATATATTCAGTTATTAATTACTTTGTTTATTGATCTAGGAGTTTGGATGTTAAGGTCTGTTCTCAGTTCTGTTCCTGCCCGTGTTATGACTTCATCGAGGTCATCCTTTTGCATAGATAGAACTTTTTAAAACATCTAAACTGGGGGATACAGGAGTAACCTCAGTTCTTTTAAAATCATAAATATTTAAGTATCTTTTATGTTGGTTTTTTCCCCTAGTACTTGAGGAATCTGGATCCAAACTCTGCTTATTATGATCCCAGAACAAGAGCAATGAGGAAGAACCCCTATGCCAACACAGGCAAGAATCCAGATGAGTAAGTTAAAATGGAGTCATGATTGTATATCCAACAAAACTCTTAAAAATGAGATTAATAGTTTTATGTTTTCTTTCACCTGTATGTCCTTTAGCTAATTAATCTCTAGTCAGTTATGTATACACATAGTAGTAAACATGAAAGAAAACTGTTTTATTTAGGAGCACATTTTAGTTTAGTGTATAAAAGTGGTAGTTTTGTGATACTGACCCTTAATTTTCAGGGACATGTGGACCATGGTTTAGTGTAATTATCTGTACAAGGGCTAGGACACTGTTGCATCTGGAGGTGATGCCTATAAATAATAATTATATTTATGTGAAGTATTTCAGTAACCAAATCTTAAGCTTTATCCCTTGTTTCTTGGTTCTGGAGACTGGCATGGTGTGTTTGTGGTACCCATTCAAATATTTGAATTAGGAGTAAGATCTCCTCCTATATTAATGTATTCTGCACAGAAAAAGTGTGAAGGCTTTGGCATTGTCTAGATAGCTTAATTAAATGTGCCATAGACTGGCTTTTGGCTGCACACTCAGCTGTCTCCCTTAAACCCCGAGTCAGACACTTGACATGCGCTGTGCTGGGAATTTACAGAGCAGACAGGCTGTGAGTAAAACACGTATTCAGAGAACAGTAGTTGTATTAGCTCGCTGCCTAAAATAGAATGGCAGTGCCTAAATGATAGCAAATAACGCTCTTTCCACCTCTCCTTGCCCCCAGCTAGGGTAATGCCATTCAATTCTTTTTTTTAGATGCAGATGCTTTTGCTCGTCTCTCAAGTCGTAATTTGACCTTCGTTGAATCTAAGTTTCTGCCAGAGCTTTGCAGACTGTAAATTTTTCAGAGTGGCTTTGGGAAGATGAAAGAGTGGGGAATTGTATTGCTAGCATTATTTGATCCTCAGTATGTGTTTCATATACTGACTGTTCATCTCTTCAAGGACTGTGCACAAGTGTCTCAGCTTTACTGAGAGCAGTAAAGCTGTCCCAGGCTTTATTTGACTCGGCCAGATACGCTGGGGCTGATTGAGGAGTCACAAATCCAGAAGTGAGAACCACTGTGCTGGAATATCACAGACTGTTTATGCATATTTATTGTGTAACTAGATCCAAGTTTAACTTGCAGTGCTTGGCATCTCAGACAGAACTCTGGATGTGTGTCATGTTGTCCCTGTGAACACAGACATCATAGTTTTTGAGTGGCTGCCTAATGCTTTCATGGCTTTACAGAGAGTGTAGGTTTTCATTTCATGTATTGAGTTGAACGCACCTTCTTCTTCTTCCCCTCTTAACTCTTAGTACACAAGAAAATTTTTACTTGCCTGTTGCAATTCTATGTTTGTATTTAAGAGGAAATCATATTACAAATGCTAAGAATTGTGTTCTTCTCTGCAGAGTTGGTTATGCAGGTGACAACTTTGTTCGCTACACAGGTGATACCATTTCAATGGCACAGACTCAGTGTAAGTGGGATTTGAGTTTGGGGTTTTTTGAAGGAAATTGACTTAAAATACTTAACAATGCTGCTTTCTTGTAAAAGAGAAATAAGTCTTTATAGATTGAGGCCTTCTTTCAAATTGCTTCAGAATTAAAGAATGTAACTTGAATGTGTATGTGAATGTGTTTTAGAAGAATAAGTATTGAGTGAAACCTCTTGTGTACACAGTGTTTGCCTGGGAGGCTTATGACAAAGGCTCTGAAGTTCATCTGCAAGCAGACCCTACAAAATTAGAGCTCCTTTATAAATCCTTCAAAGTGAAAAAAGAAGATTTCAAGGCACAGCAGAAAGAAAGCATCCTAGAGAAGGTAATAGGCATTTGGGTTTATTTAATAGGAATTCTATTGAGTTTGAAGTCTGGGTCTTGGGGAACAAATAAGATTACTAATCCTATGTGAGAGGTCAGCAGCTCAGACTTAAAAATATTTTTATATTTATACACACTATCTCATCAATTGATGAATTTTATTGTTTAGTATAGGTACCTTTGAAGGTCTGCTGGTATTTCTTTATATTATTGGGAGCTCTTCCTTTAACTGTCAGAATTTCTCCCGTGAAGAAATCTGAATTTCTTTCTGACTCAAGTTTGGACACAGTCTTCTAGATAAATATTTATTTTATGTTTTGCAACTTGTTTCTTGGACAACTGAAAAAGAACAAAATAATCCATTTAGAGTCTAACCATGTCAACATTCAAGTTTGGAGGGGGACAGAAAGTATTGCTGTGGTTGTAACCGGAGCTATTTGGCTTGGTTTGAAAAGTTTTCCTGCTTTAAGTGAGAAATATCATTGTCATTCTCCAGGCATAAAACAAAAACAAACAAACAAACAAAAGTACACACAAAAACCACACACACACAAAAAAGCCCCACAAAACTAAACACCAAAAGACACCACAGTGGCCATATGATTATGTATTTCTGTCTTAACTCTTCATTAAAGATTAAACTGTCTCCATCCATTTTTGTGCCTTCTTCACAAAGTACCAAAGGGGCTGTTCTTGAAATGTTTGCTTAACTACATAAAAGGTGGGGTTTTTCAAAACTATTATGTCATTTCTATTTGCGTTTTAGTATGGAGGACAAGAACATTTAGATACCCCCCCAGCTGAACTGCTGTTAGCTCAAACAGAAGATTATGTGGAGTATTCTAGGCATGGAACAGTCATCAAAGGACAGGAGAAAGCTATTGCTTGTTCTAAGTATGAAGAGGATGTGAAGATCAACAACCATACAGTAAGTCCTAGGTTACATTAAAATTTTTAAAAAATGAAATACCATCCCATTGGAGGTATATTAGGATGCAGCACAATATGATTTATACAGCAAATACATTTCTTCTGTCTCAAGGTGACACTCTCCGTTTTCTGCTAAGGAGAGACTTCAAATTGTCATAGTTGTGATGTGAATTCAAAGAGTTGCCATGGCAATCTTAAACTAAAGGGAAGGTTACTTTACTTGCCTTCCACTTTGAATATGAGTTGACCACATCCTGTTGTGGTTCTCTTTTTTGACTGTGTACCTGTAAGGCTCATGTAAAATAGCAAAAGTATTTCTCTTAGCTTCCTTTTGGACTGTTTGAGTAATTTACTTAACAGGATATCAGCTCAGGAGTAAATTTCAGCCTGCCTCTTACAGGAGTAACTGTGTTCTCTTGCAGTGCATTTGGGGTTCGTACTGGAAAGAAGGCAAGTGGGGTTACAAGTGCTGCCACTCCTTTGTCAAATACTCCTACTGTACAGGAGAAGCTGGGAAAGAAATTGCTGTAAGTGTTCTCCTGTTTATTCATGTGGAAAGAGCTAAAAATCATTCATATTCCTTACTTAAGGTTTAGGCTGTTCTGCTTTTGGGGGGGGTGTTGGTTTTTTAGGGATTTGTGGGATTTTTTTTTTTGTCCTTCCCCTTTCAAATGTATTTAGTAACAGGGTATGCTTGTTCTTGTCTGTTGTACAGAATACAGAAGCAAGTTTAATGGAAGAGCAGCCTGGGGAGGAAGAACACATGACAAAACCCAAAACACTGATGGAGGTAGGCCGTTTCCCTTTCTCGGGCAGACAGATAATTCTCCTCAACATTTTAAGAGATGAAAAGATCTGTATGACTACAAAATTCTGTAGAGTCATAATAAGCCTGAAAATTACTAGACTGTATTCTTAGAGCATTAACATCTCCACTGAAAACGAAGCTCTCAAATAGCATTAATAGAAGTTTGAATTTGGTGGTTTGGACATTATTGATGTTGGCAAGTTGAATCTTAACAGTAACTTGTTTCCCACCTTACAGATCCACCAAGAGAAACAGAAAGAGAAGAAAAAGAAGAAGCACAAGAAGAGCTCAAATTCTGACAGTGAGGGTGAAGAGAAAAAGAAGCAAGAAAAACTAAAAAAGGTATACTATAATCTTCAGTGGCTTTCTGGCAAAAGGAACATGACATATTTTACAGCATCAATTTTATATCTTGGTGATATACCATGGGATACTTTGATGCTAATTTTGAGCTAAAACAAATTTAAAGTGCTGTTAGATGTTCTAAAGTACATCCCCTACTCCCCAGGCAAACATTCAATAGGTACTTAGTTTTGAAAGACTTAATTTAGATTATTTAGAACATTTCATGTGTAGGCACCTATTACACCTGTAGGTCTATAAAGACATTGCAGAACACAATGATTTGTGTATTGAAAGATGGAGAGATCAAAGGCACTGTCAGATCTTAACTTAGCACTTTGTATCCCAGGCTTTGCCTGGTCTTACGGTTGATGTAGTAAAACTGTGGCCCAAGCCCTCCACTGCTGAGCCAGCAGTGTGCTCCCCTGGGCACAGCAGCCTGAGGCAGGCTGCTCGGAGAAGAAACCTATTAAAACCATGATTAATTAAAGCAGGGTACAAATGCAAGTTGTTTTCCAGTAGCAACAGTAGTAGTTTGAGGAATGAGATAACACAAAGCATTTAAAAATTAAAACCCCAAATATATAACAAAAAATAACAAACAATTCATTTGTACTTGCTAGATCATTATTATATTTTAGGTAAATCCTATGAGTTTCTTACTTGATTTTGATGTGTGGAACAAGATTAAAGAGGCTTGTTTACTAAAAAGCATTGTACCATCATTTTATGTTAAATACTAAAAAATGAGCATTAAGTGAAATGTGCTGTGGGTGGGCCAGACAGATGGGCATTACTTATCCTACCCTTGTGCTTGCTCCTTGTCCATCCTACAAGAATCTAAGACAAACCTTCATTGTTGGGGTTTTTTTTTAAACTTTCATTGTAGAATTTTTGATTCCCTTTGCTCTCATTTCAGGCACTAAATGCAGAAGAGTCTCGACTTCTCCATGTCAAAGAAATCATGCAGTTAGATGAGAGGAAGAGACCATACAACAGCCACTATGAAGCCAGGGAGCCAACAGAAGAGGAGATGGAGGCCTACAGAATGAAACGGCAGAGACCTGATGATCCCATGGCCTCTTTTCTTGGGCAGTAGTCACAGAGAACAACATTCCAGTACATGAGGCTTTTTTCATGCTTGTTTACAACTCTCTAGACACTTGATTCCCTTGCACGTGTCTAAAATAGCAGAAAAGGCAGAAACCTTTTTTTGCTCCGAAGAAGTTTGTGAAAGCTTCTTTCAGCAGACATGAGCAGTCCAGTACTTACAGGAGTTTTGTAAATGTGTGTGTATGTATACAAATACAGGCACAAAAATGCACACACACACATATATATATATATAACATATGTCAAGATAAAATACATACACCTACTCTGTAAATTCTTGAGGGAGAAGAGATCTGACTGAAATCCTAGGTTTATTTGGCCAACTAATAAAGTTGTGATACAGTAAAACTGTAGAAGAAATGGTCAGCAGGTGTCAATATAAAACAGAAATTGTTGCCGAAAAATTGACACAACTACTAGAGCTTCTCATTTGTAAAGCCTGTCACGATTTTAAGAGAATACATAGTTTCTTGATCACTTTGTAGTAGCTTCTTTGGAAATGTAAAAATTGATTGCTTTGTTCTGGTTAAATTAATACAAAGATCTTAAGTGCTGTCTAGTCTTTTAAATGAAAGGGTTAGGAGAAGCTGACTGTAGAGCTTTTAAATTCCAATTGTTTCTTGTGATGTATTTCCATATGAATTTCAATTGCAAAGCTCTGAGTTCTTTGTTACGAAAAGGAAACCAGTATCCTGTTACATGGTGTGACACCAAGTGTCAGGCTCTAATCCCCTGTGAGAACATGAAGCAGCATCTGCTTTGGTTTGGCAATATTAGTCCTTAAACTGGGAGTTTTACCCTTCTAACTATTAAAAGTTGAAGAACTGGGTAAAAAACTGCACAGCGTGACTAGAGTTGGAAGGCTTGGGAATTACTTCTATTGGAGCTTAAACTGTCTTTCCAAGGTAAAACTGCTCTTTTCCACAAATAATTATGTACAGAAAGCATACTTTTAAGTGTCCTGTGTGTGATTTCACAGATGCTTTGAGGAGTGAATGTTTCGATTTGGCACACATAGCTAATGATGGCAATTCTGCACTGGTCTGCAGTGTAGTTCTGTATTAATATTATATGTGATATTGTCATTGGTGATCAAAATTTTGGGTATTTACTGTGTGATAGATCCTCTGGCAGACAGTAAAAGCAAACTGAATTAGCTGATTTGAACTGTGAGGTGCTCTTAGGGCTGTAGCACCTGAGGTGCCAGCATGCCTCCCACTGCAACTGCTGTTGGCTTGGTCAGTGCCAAGTTTGAGGGAAGAGGAGCTGTCAGAAAGGTTCCTTGAGCTATTTAGATACCTTTCTCAAAGCTGCAGTTTAGTCTAAAAAAAGTTAAGTCTGAAAGATTTAATTCTTTATAAAGGAGGTAATTCAGAAATAACACAGGAAATAATACAAAGGAAATTTCAAGACTAACTTTGTAAGCTGTGGATTGACTGCATGGAAACTTTAATATTTGAGTCTCTACTGAATTTATGCAAAGTGATTGTTCAGGGATTTAAATTCAGTCCTAAATTCAGAATACTTGGATTTCACCAATGACTCAAACCCAAGTACTTGGGGCAGTAGTTGATCCTTGCCCGATCTTTAGTCTGAACTGTTAAGGAAAAGAGTTCCTGTTTCATAAAGGATTGTCAGGTTATTTTTTTTAACCTTGAGAGGACAGTGTGTTATTCTGAGACTTGTTCTCAAACAGCTGCATCATTTATCTGATGATTTAAAAAAACTGCATGCACGCATTTCCAGCTAGAATACTCCAGTCAGATGGATAAACATTTGTCAGAATGAAAAATGTTTATGCTGACATGTCACATGTCAGCAGGAAATGTGAAGCAACACGGATACACTCCCAACCTTTCAGGAATAAACAGACCTGTCTAGTTTTCATCATGAATATGAAATAACATCTCTCCTCTTTGGGAGTTTATTCTTGGTGCAGCATTCCAGGCATAGAACTATGTAAGATTATTTCTTGGATTATGAACTTTTCTGCACTTGCCCCAGTTACTATACAGACTTCTCCAAGAACAGGAAAGGAGTATGGTCAGAATTAAAAAATACCATTTTGCTCTTCACCTGCCCAGGAGTAATTATGCATTGGGCTGTCCACTGAACCTCATAAAGTATCAGTCCTGCTTTGAAGTAAATGTTTCATGCTAATAATTTTTATGATAATCAATATAAATCAGCAAGGATTTTTTGTATGGAAAAAAGTTACTAATATAAAATGATAAATACTTATTTTTAGATTGTCAACAACCTTTCCATGGGTTGTGAAACAAATAGTGTAGATAGTAAAATACTTTTTGAGGTGAGTTTTGTGACAATCTCAGAGACTGTAAATTGTAATGATTTGACCCAAGGGTTTGTCAGACTTCTATGACTGATCACTAAGGCGGTGCCTGGGGTCAATGGGCTGATGCCGCACTTCTCCCACAGAGTCCCTCGCAGAGATGCTGTGGCAGTGCTCTGTTAGCACCACGCGAGCACTCCGCCTCACCCTTGCTGGTGGATGCCAGCAGCCACTCACACACAGTTCTGAGCGTTACGGAGATGAAGAGGCAGGAGGGATTCTTTGCGTGCAATTCCGAGGCCTTTATTGGGGTCTGCACGGACCATGAACGAACCACTGGGAAGTGGGGGCAGAGACAAAGAACATTGAACAAAACCGCGTGCCCGTTTTTACCCTGAAGGGTCCCAGGGGCAGGCAGAACATCAGTAACCAGTAATCTGAGGGCTAGGGGGGGAGGAAAGGTTGAATGACATAACAGGGGCCAATGGAAGAAGGGAGGAAAAGGGGGAGAGGACCAGGGGCCAGTGAGAGACCAAGGGAAAAAGAACCTTCTGGCACAGTGGTGTGGGGAGAGATCACTTTGAAACAACATGGGGGGGGTAGGGTGGACTTAACCACTGCAACAGATCACCATGAATCTAATTGCTAAGGTCTGCTCTTCTGCCTTTGTAATGGTCACACCAGGCTGCATATTTATTGCTACAGTTAAATTTTCTGGTATCTAAAATATCACAAGCCATTTTTACAGCCCCGTTTGTAGAAGGCTCAAGAATTACTTACTTTTCACCATATGTTGCAGAAACCCAAACATCTGCAATTTTAAGTTACTGGCACTGTCAAAATTGTCCTGAGAAATGACCAGCGTCTCAGTTCTCCAAACTGCCCTGTTGAGCTCTCCGGCCCAGAATAGCTTGTCTTGTGCCAGGAATGCTTGTTCATCCATGCTGGGCTGATCCCCACAATGGCACATAGCCCCCATTGCAGAGGGATTTATACATTCAAGGGTCCTTCCAGCTTAAGATCAGACACACAATTCATACTTCTGTCTAATCCAGGCCTAGTGTGATTGTTCTTGTGGCAGGTGTGCAATTTGCTCATGTCTCTGCCTGTTCCTTCACCTGTCCCTGCTGCTGGAGACCATTTGTAGATGCTCTGAGACAATTTAATTGTACAATCAGAGGGGTAAGAGTTCTGTCCTCATGGTGTTTGCTGCTTTAGCTGCCTTCAGCGCTGCTAGGAGGCCTTGGCAGGAGTTAACCACCTAAAAAAAGTGTCCCACTTTCAGGACTGTTTTGCAGTCCTTGCCAAGTTACTGGCTGTTGGTTACACTGCCACCCATGTGCACAGTTTGGTCATTCTTTGATGGTTTTGAATACCTTGGGGGGGGGAAGGGGTTAATTTGGGGGGGAATTGGCACAAAACCAAAATCCTGTACTTTCAAGTTTTTTGTAGATAAGCTGATAAAGTGATTTCTGATATGATTTGCAGCAATTCTTGCTTAACTGATTCGTATGTCACACTGAAAATGCGTGTGATGGACAGTGCCAAAAAGCAGTTCCAGGCAGATCTTGGCTGGCAAAGTTCACGTCTCTCATGCTTCTACTGGTGCAAAATTTTGAGTTTCCAGTTCCAATCTCATGAGAATTCCCTACAAATCATTGACTGAAATAAGTTAATTAACTGGAGACTCTGAGTTTCTCTATAAACAGTATCTGTTCCTCAGGAAGCTCAGTTAATGCTTCTGCCATGTGGCACTTCCCAGCAAGGGCTGAACAGCCCCGCGGATCTGACAGACGCAGAACCAGAGCCAAGCTTAGAAGTACATGGATGTGAGTGACTCCGGGATGTCTCAGTCCCTCCTTGCCCTTCCTTTGGCACCAGCTGCTCTCCTTTCCCCCATGGCAGATCCCAAGCACCAGCACAGAGGAGACACCTCAATCCCATGCATGTCCATGGTAAGCAGCATGGTCTGTGGAATTGCTTTGATGGTATTTCAGAGGTGTCTCAGGTGGGGTTTGGGAGGCTCAGTAGAACCTTTTCTAACACACCAATGGAATTTGAGCTTACTTGTGGTACTCTCGGGTCTCTTGGACTTAAGAATCTGCAACCATAACCCGAAGTGACCCTGCCAATGCCCACAAAGCTCGCCTGGGGCACAGTTATCTAATACAGGAAATCTGCTCTGGTCAATAGAGCAGGGAGCTGGAAATAAACAACTTGCTCCCTTTTGCCCTTAACTTACTGCATGAAAGTGGATAAACAGCTGTATAGCCCCAAATCTGTCCATTGAGGAGATTTCCTCAGCTCTGTGTCGGAGAAGTGTTGAGTTCAACACTTTATATATATATATAAAGCACCTTTATATATAAAAATATATATATTGCAAGTAATTTTGCTTAAATCATATAAAACAGAATGGCAAAATGAAAGGATTTTGCACATATTAAACAAAAAAGAAAATTTTTCCAGGTTTGTAAGTCAATTGTCATCATTAGATGAGACTGATAGAATTTCACATGGTGTATCTAGGAAAATTGCTTCTTTTAACATATATAAAATCAAATTTGAAAAGCAGAGGTCAGTTGTAGCATCTTGTATATCCCCTCATAGGACTTTCAGAACTGACACCTTGTGTGCTTCCTGTTTTCTGTTAATAACTTTCAACTTTACCACACGAAAAGCATCTTGAAATTTGTTCCTGAGTTTTTCCGTAGTGAAAACACATGCAAAAGCTGTGCGGAAATTTCCATTGTGCATGGCTTGCAGGATAAGGTTCTTATTAGCAGGAATGCTTCATAGAAAAGAAAATACGTGCTTCCTAAAAATATTAAATGTAAAATGGCTTTGATATCATTCTCTCATCCCAATGCCTTTTGAAATTCAGGGAAACTCCAGAATTTCAATGATTAACTGGCATTTCCAGACTCCTGGCCCAACTAACACTTACCACATCTGAATGTTCAGTTTTTAACGAGCCAGGTTTGCTTGGAGCATTCTGAGACCCAGATATGTGTTTGACTATAAGAATAATATTGCTTTTAGTTGTGAAAATATGTGCTCAAGTTGCATTGGGAGACTGCCTGATTTTTTTTTTTTCCCAAAATCTACATTGATAGAATCACAGGATGGTTTGGGTTGGAGGGGACCTTAAAGATATCCAGCTTCACCCAGCCTACCCTGAGCAGGGACACCTTCCACTAGACCAAGTTGCTCCAACTTTGTCCAACCTTGGCCTTGAACACTTTCAGGAATGAGAAGTCCACAACCAGAGTCCACATTGCAGAGACATTGTTCAGATCATGCTGGGTCTATACATTTAAAAGCTCCACTACAGAAAACAAAAGCACACGAGAAAGAAATATCTGTTGTCAGACATTATTCTGAATTAATCTGTCCTCAAAACCCAGACCTTCATGTTCTGTATCTCTGTTGTCTCCCGGTAATTTTTGCCTCAAGCGCCCCCCCACTGCTGGGCTGTGGCTTCATTGCTTGGTTTATTTGGGACCACGGCAGAGCTGCCTTGCTCTGTACTTGGAACTTAATCATGTAATGATCCTTTTTTCTTTGACATCTAATGACCGCATGATTTATCTTGCCTCCTGTAACAAAGCCCCCATTGTGCTGGAGTGTTGTGAGGGAAAGCAGAGAGTCGGCTGCTGCCTGGATCTGTAACTGGAGCAACAGCCTGCCAGGAGCCCCCCTTGGAATTTATTTTTCTAAGTGCGGAGGAGAGCAGCGCATACGTGATGACAAAAGCAGGCAGCAGCTGGCATTTGCTGCTCTTCAGCTGGACCCTTGCCCCAGGGGAACCATGATGTCCCTCTCTTCTTACTTCTCTGGCATTTTACAGTGTTTAAAGAAGCAAACAGCCTTCCTATGGGAGCTGTTTAGTTTGCACTCTGTGCTACTCTTTTAATACCTGGCTGCAAGTGTGGTTCCTGAACACATTTTTTTAATGTAGTGACAAGTTGTTTAAATTCTGGTTTTATAAATATCTGGGAAAATTAAAGTGTACAGCTTCTGATGAATGATACATTCCCCAAGCAAAATGCCCTGATTCTTTTTTGAAGGCTCTCTCATTTAAAGAAAAAGTTTTGCCATTGATTTGTGTGGAATCATTATCAGACTCAATGCAGATTTCTGGTAAATCTCTGTGGCAATAACTCTCTGATGGCAGAGTGCTGGATACACATCCGTGTTCCAGGTACACGCCTCTGCAATGAGCTCAAGGGATCCCAGGTTGGACGGATAGGCCCTAATGCTTTTTATGTTTCATGCCCACACTCCTTTTCATGTTGAAGGAAGCTCAGCAGCGTTCTCCTCTCACTTCTTTCTCCTTTCTCCTGACAGTGACTCAACATTCACCCAATTCCTCCGTTAACTCTTTCAGCTCCATAAACCACCAGGAAACTAAATAAAAACCCTGATCTGTTTCTGTTAGACCAGTGAACTGAACCAGCTCAGCAGAGTTCAAGTACTAGAGATCTAGTGAGGCTTGTGTGGTGGACAGGGGAGAGGCAAGGTGAAGGCAATCTCTCCCCTTCCAGCAGCAACTCAGACACATTTTCATTTAAATTGCTAGAGCAGATTCTGCTCTGAGGCCCAGGGATAACTGGTGATCTGTGAGCCATATGAAATGAAATTCAGCTGCTTTGAGAAACAATATTAAACAGTGAAATTAATTAAAACCACTTATCCAGGCTGGTAGCGCCCAGCATCAGAAAGTGAAAATGTCCCAGTGCTGTGTGACAGGATATTCTCTGAAGATTTTCCTATGGGTTCAAAGACCCCAGACACTGCTGGTGTAGTACTTAAATGTGCTCACAATATGGTTTCAGATGGAAAAAAAATTTGGTTAGCTAAATACTTGTTTACTTTTCTAATGAGGCTTCCAGATATGATTTGATTTTTCCCACCTAAATACCTACCCTTATATATTTATTTTACCAGGAACAAATCATGTAACCTTACTCAAGTCAAAACTCCTAGTGAAGATTTACATGACTAAAAGCAGCCATATCAATTTAAGGTAGTTTTTGGCAAGTATGCTTTCCCCAGCACATAGCTCCTTCCTTCTGCTCCACGCTGCAGCCAAAAATCCTGTTCCTTGCAACTGCTTATAGTGCTGAGAACTGGGAAACCAGCCTTGGAAGAAGCATGATGAAAGAAAACTCCTCTCTGTTGCTTTGGCTGCAGAATATTTTGTATTAAACCAGGGACTGAAGAAACTCGGGGACCTGTCTTTGATCCATGGAAAATCGGGATGACTTAGAACAATAGTAGTGACTTTGTTAACCTTTCTTCTACAAACTATTATCAATTAACTAGATAATAGGCAATGTAAAAAAAAATGCAGAAGGATTAACTCCTGTAGGAATTATTGGTTTCTAGTGAAAAAATGTGTCTGTAATGACACTGCCTTAGTTCTCAGCCCTGGTGTGGTCCCTAGGTAGGGCAGCCACATCTGTGAAGTCTAGTGTTGATGAGATCTCTCACGGATATTTTGTCCATTAGGCTGCTGTTACTTGGATGGTTTTGGTGGCTAAACTCCAGGACTTTCCTTTTTTCCTTGCTATCACTGCTGCCACTGACCTAGTTCTGCAGCGAGTAAGTGCACAGCCATCTGTATCCCAGCTGATGCTAAGGAATGAAAATAACCCTGAGAGGTAACAGCCCTCTCTGGCTGAAGGGAGAGTTTATGGGCAGCATTTGCTTTTTGTGTTGTTTGCCCTGTTTGCACTTTCCAACACCCGCTAAAAAAGGCTGGTAAGGCAGAAGTGCTGGGAATAGCCCGCAAGGGCTCAGAGGGCTTGGCCAGCTCCTCACTGGGGTTTACTTTATCCTGCCTAATGGGGTTCAACCAATAATGGTTTGGTGTATTTGGGGCTCTTTGAGAGAAGAGTCAGTCACAGCCATGAGAAATTATTTTAATGTTGAGTTTGTCTGCTGTCCCTGCTGCCTGTACATGTTTCTGTGGAGTTGGCACTGTCCACTGACAGTAAAGGGGCAGTGGCAGAATGTTGGGTGCCAGTGAACGGGGAGCAGACATCTTGCCTGGTTGTGTTGATCATTGATGTTTGCAAGTTTTATCCAGAATTGTAAGTTCCTGCCTGCAGGAGCTGCACGTGAGTGCTGGACACATCCCAGCACAGTGCAGATTAGGCAGCAAATCTTTAAAGTAGCATTGAGATGCAAACTTTGGCCTATAATCCTAGTTATTGCTTTTCTACTCTCAAGCAGTTTTGTGCCGTGGCTGTGGCAGTGCTCAGAAATAAAAGTCATGCTGATGGCAACCACTGACATGGTTATCAGGGGTGTCATGAGATTTTTTGCATCTCTGAAAGCACCAGCTGTAAAAATTCAAGGCTTCCCTGAAAGTCTTAGCTTTCAATTAAGAAATCCACCCTGTATATCAGTATTTCTTGGTGTGAAGAAAAATTTGAAAACATGTCTATGTACTCTAAAAGTTTAGGTACCAAAGGACAAGTAAAATGAACGTCAGCTCTGTTGGTTTTATAAAATCCCTTGTTTATTTTAACTCTTGGCCCTGTTTATTTTCGTTACCATAAGTTTATCAACTGCAAACCTAAGCAAACTCTGTGATTTGTAAATATCCTGAGAACACTTCGGTTATTTCCTAGTAGTGATGAATGGATGGTGGAGCACTCGTGGCTGGTACAGGGGTGAGGTTGTTGCCTTGATTCTGTCATGTTCTCTGACACTATTGTGTTCTAGTGTTTTTAATTTCCAAGAGCAGCTGTAAATTCTCTCTTTGGGGGTGTCCCATTACATCTCATTCAATTGTTATTAGTCATTAAACATCTTGCCCTGTGAATGAATCCAAGGATAGAGCAAAGGGCAATTATTCAGCCCAAATCTACAGTACTTCACGTGAAGGCAGTGGGAAGGTTTAATTGCTAATACTTGTGACACATGGATTTACTGAGACAATTGGGGCCCTAAAGGAGCTCCCACCTGCTCCCTCTTAGCTCTGCTCAGTGTTCCATATGTGTGAGTGCAGAGCCCTCCAGGAATCCAGCCTTGGAACAATTTGCCACTGTGAGATACACACCACTAGAGCTGCAGACCATATGAAACATTTAATAACTTCTTTACAAGGCAAATGGTTTATAAGTGAGGAGGAGCATTTGGAACATGTGATTTATAGTTGGGAATAATTTTATAATTAGTGAATGCTATTATCACACTCACAGTGCTGTGTATTAGTGCAAGTTACTAGTCAAATTTCCCCTGGTTTAGAGCTCAGGTTTGGTGACATTGGTGACAGGGATGTTTTCCCAAAGGCTTTGCTGTTTTGCAGAGTTTGAGGAGATCTGCTGACACTCTGCACCTCGCAGAGGCTTTCAGCACTCTCAGGTTATGCAGGGATTGTGTTTGTTTTCAAGACTCCCACAGTTTTTAATGGGTTTATCCTGACAACAGTGTGGTAAGAAGAGTGTTGTTCATCCCCAATTAACACACGAGAGAGACTTCATTTAAGGACCCTTGAACTTGGATGTCTGCACAGCTGTCTCACAGAGACAGAAGTCAGGCACTGTGCTGTGTCTGGAAAAGCCTGGACACTCTCAACTCTGATGTGTTGAAATGTCTTTAAAAAATTTCCTTATATGAGGGCCAAACCTTACAAAGATCTGTGACGAATCCCAGAGCCAAACCAAACTGCACAGTGAATAGCTCTGCTGCAGGGTTCAGCTGTTCGAGTCTTGGGAGAGGCAGCAGCTGGTGAATTAACCCTCTGACGTGCAGGATGAGAATAATGGCTTTGACTTCCTTCATTTCCTCAAGTGGTATGCTGGAACCTTGATTATTCCTGTAGGACTGAGGCCAGGCTTGTCTGCAGCACTGTCCCAAACTGGTCATTCTCTGAAAGACCTGAACAAACGTTTCACTGGCAAAAGGAATGTACAGAAGTTCCTGTGCAGAGGAGGCACCACTGGAGTTGCCAGCTCTGCCCCCAAACCAGAGCTCTGCTCATCACCTGGCAGGAGAATTGCTCAGGTTTGCCTTTCTCCTGCAGTGCAGGATTTTTTCCTTCTCATTTCTTGGACTGCTGGAAACATCTCCTCACCTCCTATTACAGAACACTTGATCAGACACCAAGTCACTGCTGGGTGAAAACAGGATTAAGTGCAATGACTAAACACTGAGTTACTGAGTAACTTCTCAGGAACCCTTCTCCATACTTGGGTAGTTACTAAATACATGTGCTGGTGAAAAGAATTGGGCTGTGTAATGGCCTATTTGTATACAGGATTTTGAAGAGGAGCCTGGGTGGTTGCTCACAGAAAAACCTCAAATATGGATTAAATGAATAATGAGTGAATAGTATTCCAGAGGCTCTTCATGCTCAGGAGAAGTGGATTGAGACTTTACCAACAAAATGATCCCTGTCCTCTCCAGCTGCTCTGCAGTAATCCCACTTCCAAGCTCTCTGTGATGGCCTTGGCACAGCCTTTCTGGAGAGCAGGGTGAGGCCAGGCGCAACCCAAAGGTTCAGTCTGTGTCCCACTGGAGACCACTTTTCTCCTTCCCAACATTTAAAAACAACATAGCCACAGGTGAGCAGATTATTTTTGTAGGAAATGTGGAAGGAATACCCAGAGAGCCCTTGAGAAACAATGCATAACAAATTGTAGAGCTGTGGCCTGCATGGCATTATCCAGCTTAGTCTGAGGGAAAAAAATAGTGGCACAAAATCAGCTTAGTTTTTAAGCCCAGCTGGAAACTAGTGGGAATTCATCTCACCAGATAAGGCCATTATAAAAAATATCAGGCTTCATCACATATATTTGGAGGCAGAAAGAATTTATTGCAGAGGCTTGAGTTGATTCAGTCACACAACATAGATGAAAGCCTCAATCTGTGTGCCTTCTGTGCATTTTATTAACAAAATACTTAGAAATAATTAAAAAGCCCCACAAAACAAAACCTGTAGCATATAAAACACAGCTTCAGAGTTGCCTTGAGCTGCATTTTTACTGTACACCTCTTTTTCTCTCCCCCTAAGAAAGCAGTACATAATCTTTTTAAAAAAATCAAATCTAACTACTTCGTTGTATTAATTACTTTCAGTTGGATTTAATTAGTTTTTGTCCAGCAGTCCTTCTCAACTGCCCCAGAGCAAGGGCTCTTGGCCCATGCGCTGTGACCCCAGGCTGGGGACAGCATGGGACAAAGGTGAGGGGTGCTCCTGGAGTGGCGACATCCTGGTGGGATGCACAGGAGTGCTTTGGCTTGCAGGGCAGAGAGGCCTCACCTGGTCTCTCCTCTGTGGCCTTGGCAGCATATTCATGGAATTTTTCAGTCTTGCCCACGTGGGAGTCGTGGCCGCCAGCCAAGAGCTCAGGCAGAAACAGCCCTGTTGTTAATGATTGACTGGTGAGATAATGAAATAGCCCAGCCCACTGTTTGCTTGCTTTCCTTCTCCACTGCCACTGTACTGCTGCTGTGTACCAGAGTACCATAAATCCAGGGCAGTGTCCAGCCTGTGACAGTCACCCTGCAGCTGTGATGCCCATGGAGCCACCCGCTGCCCCAGAGACATCCCAGTGCTGTGGTGACCAGGTGAGAGACGGAAATCGCCTCTGACACTTGGGATGCATTGAGAACACTTCAGGCTGTGATCTGCAGAAGTTCTGCTTCACTGACTTTGAGATCTTTTCTGTGGGCACAGCTGGAATGTGGAACCAGAGCACTGGCTTCTGTCTTATAAAGAGAATACTGGAGGTAGAAAATTTGCACTGTCTGTACTCATTGTGAACATGCCTTCAGATTGCTCGAGCTAACAGGTAACCTGGTGTATGCAAGGTGTCCCTGCCAATGGCAGAGAGGGTGGAACTGGATGAGCTTTAAGGTCCCTTCTAACCCAAACCATTTTGTAGTTTTATGATTCTAACAAAACCAATCAACATCTCAGTGTGTGTGTGTATTTTAGATGCCTGCAGCTGGTACATATTGTCTCCAGCAGTTGCTGTGTTCTCTATTTGTATATTTGTTTTATGCAAGAAAAGAATGAACATTCTGGTTACTCTGTTGCTTATATCATGTTTGCTGTAAGTCTGGAGAACAGTGATTTTGCTGATCCATGGTCTAAGTAACTGCTTCTTAGCCTGTGGATAAATGCATGCGTTTGGGGAGGGATTCAGTGAGATCCCAGGTGCAGACCTTTGAGGGCCACAGTGCCTGGTGGATGAGCTCACTCGTCTCTCCTGACAAGCAGATTTTCCTTCATCTCAGCAGTGTTCCTTGAGCAGCTGGGGGACACTACACATGTCCTTAGACCTCAAAGGGTTTGATGCAGTTTGTGTGATACATGGGTTTGGGTGCTTGAGACGCATCCTGCCATGCCAGGTGCCTGTGGCATTGTGGCACATGTGCCAGTGTGTGGGTGCTTATGGCATCGTGGCAGCCATTTAAAGGTGGTTTGGGAGGTCTCAGCAAAAGAGAAGGTGCAGAGTGTGCCTTGTCCCAGCACAGGGCAGGCAGAGCCAATGGTCCCACTGAGGAGGGATGACTTAAACATGTTACAAGAACCCATCTAGGGCCAGGCATGAGCTGGTGGATGGTGGTGTGAGAAGAAAGCATAATGTTGGACAAACAGGTGTCCAGGTGCTGTGTTTTCTATCAATGCTTTCTCCCCACTAAGGGCTGACTTGGTTCTCAGGTGCCTTGCAGAGCATTTGCTGCTAAAGTCCATGTGCTCCCATCTGAGGCACCTTCTGTAACAGACAGCCTGGAAACAGAGGAAAGGGCAGGATGTATCTTGGAAAATATTAAAACCGCATTTTGAAATGTTTAACTTGGGGCTGGAAGCTGTCTTAGGCATACATGTTGCACCAGGCCACCTGAACTTCAGGGCTTGTCCTTGGGATCTCTGAATGTGAAAGATGCCATTTTCATAGGGAAATATGTGAATGTAACCAAATAATTGAGGACAGAACTGAATTTGTAACAGAAAAATTATCTTTAAAATGCTAAAATTAACAATGTGTAAGGGACCAATCTCACCCCTGCTGTGGACATGGACAGTATAGAGTGTCACCTGAGTCTAACAAAACCACAGGAGCTCTGCTCTATCCTTGAGTGTGCAGATTATGTGGATTTTTAAAGAATAAATAAAATCCAGGTCTATGTTTAATAGGTCAGGTAATGGATCTGGCAGGTAGACATTTTTACACAGAATATAGCTACCTTGGTACAAATGTACTTAATGATCCTCCAGCACAGGCAATGTTTGAGGCTGATGGTGATTGCAGGTTATAGAGGACTGATTTGGGAACTCAGAGGGGAAGTTTCTGTAGAATGAGTTAAATGTAAGAAGGCAGATCTGCAAAAGCTCGCACCTTTCTTTTTGGGTGGGGACTAGTTGGTATGAAGTGCTACAGACGGGGAATCACTTGGTCCGTTGTTTGTATGTACCCACTAGATCCTCTCAGTGAAACTGCCACTGCTCTCTGAATTACTCACCTATTATCAGAGGTGAATACCTGTCCTGGCATCACCTGCTTTGGGAAAGTCTCTCACAAAAGCTCTGAGTGCTGCCTTTTCCCAGAATTGAATTAATTTATGCTTCCCCCAGCACTTTTCCTCTGACAGCTCCTGCCAGTTTTGCAGCATGTCTGGAGGGAGGCTGAAGGAGGGTGGGTTTAGTTTAGATATTGGGAAGAAATTCTTCCCTATGAGGGTGGTGAGGCCCTGGCACAGGTTGCCCAGAGAAGCTGTGGCTGCCCCATCCCTGGAAGCGTTCAAGGCCAGGTTGGATGGGGCTTGGAGCAACCTGGGATAAGTGGAAGGTGTCCCTGCCCATGGCAGGGTGTGGAACAAGGTGGTCTTTAAGTACCCTTCTAACCCAAACCATTCTGTGATTCTGTGGTGCTCTTTGCAGACCAGGACTTTGATTTCTGCCCCTAATTCTGAGCAACCCCCACCCCACCACTAAACTTGCTCTAATGTAACTATTGGATATTTCCAGATTATTTTTAACTACTAATCCAGATTTTCATTTTTTGTTGTGGAAACCAGTGATACATTTAGTGAGATTAAGCATAAACACTTATGAGTTCTGCCCAAATGAAAGCTATGGGAAAATACTGCAATGCAACATTTGCCGAAGGAACAGAGCAGTCTAATATGTTATTTCTTGTGTATATTTGGTGGTTTCCTCTTGTTCCAGTGGAATGTTCTGTAGTAACTGGATATTGCATTACTGTCTGCCCCAGCCCAAAGGCAGGTGCAGTTATGTTTAACGTCTGGATGAATTAGACTGAAAACAGACATCCTCTGGAAAGGAATAGTTTCTGTCTCCTATGTCAAAATAAGAAAGAGCTATTGGTTTTTTTTAAATACAAAATGAATTGATATGACTTCATAATCCTTGATTTGTGTACAAGAAAATGGAAGTGCTAATATGGTTTGCCAATTATATTTTTGACTGCTGCTATGAAAGAATGGAAAAGTTACATGATTTTCTGAGGGTAGTAAAATATTTTAAAAAATTAATTTGTAGTTAGGAGGAGTGCCGAGAAGGCGAGAGGCCTGGGCTGTGCTCCTGCTGTGGGACTCAAATGATTTCATGGTAAGGCAGAGTCCTACTGATGTGGCAGTGTATGATTGAAGTTTCTTAGATATACTCTGAGGTACAGGGAGGTTGTTTTGTTAGATGAAGCTCCATTTCCACATCTGTGCTCGCTTTCTCTCTGTTTCTGTCATGTTTTCAGTCTCCTCCTCACCTGTGTTCAGTGTTCAGAAGTTTTCCACATACCACAAGCTTATTCCTGTGCTCTCCTGTTCTCTGGGATAATCTGGGTGATCCCCAGCATCCTCTGCTCTGGGAAGGTCTGGTAGGATTCTCTATCCCATATTTTACCTGTCGGTTCCTTAGGTGGAAACGACTTTGGAAATGTAGTGAAGAGAGTGTGTTTCTGTATCTTCATGAAGTTCATAGCACACAGTCTAAAGCTTGCAAAGTTCAGCAAAAAGCCTTCTAGTACATTTAGGGACCAGAGAATGAATTTTTTGGTCCATCTGAAGCCATAACTTAAATTATACAAACACATATATTTATATATGTAGATAATATATATAATCCCACTTCATTAAGGTGAACTGGACACTGCTCCTTCCCCAGCCAGTGCCTCTGGATCCATCCTTGTCTAAAAGTGGAGCTGCAGCAGGAATGTTTGTTCTCATGGCAGGTTTGTCTGTGGAAAGCATAACTACAGCATGTAGAAATTGGAATCCGCAGTGTTGTTCTGTCAAGGACTCTTGGACTGCAACTACAGAGCCGTTCATAAAGCTTCTGAGAATAGTTTTATATTAGAATAAAGCATATGCAGGTTCCAGAAAACCACAATTCTTCAAAGATATGATGACTTCATGACATTTCCCAAATAGCCAACACTCACTAATAAGTTTGAGTGAGCGTCAGCTGTCTCAGAGATCTGATAAAGCTGGAAAAGGCAAATTCTGGTCCAGACAGTCCTGGGAATACATCGGGTTTGGGATGTGTGGCAGCTGGTGAAGCTGCATGTTATAAGCACTTGGGTTTTTCTAATTATAGGCAATTAATAATGAACATGTTTTTAAAACTATGCTTGCAGTTTTAAAATTTGCTAACCAACTACCAACTCACAGGATTCTGGACTAAAACCATGTCAGTGTAAGG
Organism: Falcunculus frontatus; assembly: GCA_013398115.1. NCBI lineage: Eukaryota > Metazoa > Chordata > Aves > Passeriformes > Falcunculus > Falcunculus frontatus. The sequence goes on from VZRV01000011.1 coordinate 237,758, forward strand.
AGATGTTGAACTGGATTACCCCTATTTAAAGGTCAGTTTCTTCTCTTGTGACCTTGACTTGCTGCCTAAGCTGTAGGAAGCTCAGTGCAGCCAGGAGTAGGTCAGTGAGACTATGAGAATTTTATTTTTCTCTGATGTTTCTTGGACAGCCTTACTGGGAAGCAGTCAACAAGGTAGAAAGGAGAAAACATCTTTATTATATATATTAATTTAATTCTATTCTATTAATTAGTTAATTTAACAATATATATTAATTCTAAAGGCATATGTTTAAATATCAATGGTGTCATTAGAATTTTTTTCTTTTTGATTTTTAGTACTTTAGAGTCTGTAATTTTTTAATGCTCTTATGGTGTTTTTGTAGCCTGTAAAAGCAGTGTGGGGGTAAATTTATGTCATCAAATGAACTTGCTTAGATTTAAAAAAGAAATAAGGAAAATTATGATGACATTAAAAGGGATAAAATGGAAATGGTTGGGAGGAAATGCATACATTTGGAATGAAACCGTGATTTCTGGCAAAAGCATTTTCTGAGAAGCACTTACAGAGGTAGAAGAAACAATAAGTGTTCAGTGTTTAATAGAATAGAGACTAATGCTGATAGAAACCAAGAGAAATTTTTGAGGCTGAATAAAGAAAATCAGGGAACTCAAGGACAATGGAGAGGTATGTGGTGGGTGACTACTCTAATTAAAAGGTCAGACTCTGTTGGGTGCTTAGAAAAGGTCTCTCCCGGGGCTATGAAGAATTGCCAAACCTGATCTTCCTTATTAAATCCTTGGCCAGAGATTGGGCCATAGCTCTCGTCTCCAAAAGCAGTTTATCTGGGCCACAGCTTTTCATCACCCAGTAGGCATGTTAGGCAAATCCAAAGGCTCCTGTCCAGCAGTGAGATGTCATCCCTATGAGAAGTGATGCTAGGAAAGTGTAGGATGGACCCAGTCTGGCACTGTGGCTCTGGCAAAGATCCCATGCTGGTACTAGGGATCTCTTCCTTCTGTAGAGAGCCTGGCATAGCAGGGTGAGGAAGGTTAGGAAGGTTTGTCTATGCTCCTACACAAAAAACCAGGATACTGAGATGCATTATTATTATTACTTTCATCCTTCTCTAAATTTCTCACAGCACTTTGATAGCTCCAGAAAGCCTCAAGTGTGTATCTGTGGGTTTTACTGGAAATGTTTACATTCCTCAAACTATGGCAAAATTTATTTCTGTGCACACAAGGCATAAACGTCCTCTAAATCCCACTTAGGCTCTGTTTTGGGACTGTGTGACACTTTGACTTACCTGCCTCCCAGCAGCAGGGTGAGCCTTTCGCTGGGCCTGGAAGCCAAATGTGACAATTTGTCCTTGGGTGTTGATGCACAATATCTTTGGTGACCATTACCTACCTGCGTGACAGTTCTGGAAATTGCGCTAAATGAGAAAAACGGGGGTTAGAGTCTTCAGAAATCTTAGCAAAAAAATACAGATTAGCAGAAAGTGTGTTTTTTCAGTCAACCAAAGGCAATATTATCTGCTATGTTTGTCTTCCTGTCTGAAACCTAAAGTTGAAAGTCCAGGGGGATAAAATTGTTGATTATAGGCTAGAAACAAATAATAACAAAGGGAAAGAATCTATTAAAAAGAAAAGTTAGAGAAAGAGAGAAATAGTGACTTTCAAAGATGCTGGGCACAAAGGCAATGCCAGCCACACTTTTCCTGAATGTGGTATTTCATTTCTCTCACCCTTTCAGCAGTCATGTCAAAGTGATGGAATTTGAAGACTTCAGACATTTGTCTGGAATTTCTGGATATTTCACAGTCTGGTCAAAGGACCAGCTCTTATTCCCAGATATCTCATATCTCAGAGACAGGGTGGCTGAGAATGCATCCATGTTGTGCAGGGGCATGGGTTTCTGTCCAGGAAGACCTGGATGGAGACCAGGGAACCTGGGCTAGATCACCAACCGATGACCTGCTGAAGGTTTCTGGGGGAAACTGCACCTGCCAGAGACTGCACCTGACTTCCTCTGGATTCTGGCCTCTCTAGGCTGCCCTGGGACAGCCCGGAGCATCACCTGCTAAAAACAGAGTCTCTTGGGTGATCTTTTGTAGCAATGAGATCTCATGGTCTGGGGAGCAGATGGGTCAGGTGCTGCGGATGGTGCAACTGATTGGAATCTGAAGAATTTCTGCTAGTATTTACATCAAGTGTTTACCCTTTGATAAGGAACAGGTCATTCACAAATGTAGACATGACATAATATTGGTAGGTTGGTCAAGGTGTTTGCTTTGCATTGTGCACACTTGTTCTCTTCTGGAGAACACTTGTGTACTGTAGTTTGATCCAGATTAACAGCTGTGGGTTTCCCCTTTATTTTCGTGGAGCCATTTGTATGAAAAGGGCAGTTCCTCAAAAAGAAAGCTAGGAAGGCTTGAACTGTGCTTGTGTTTATTGAGGAAAACGTTCTTGCTTCTGTGCTGGGAAGATTGTGGTTGGTCGCTTCAAGGGAACTCCACAAGTACAAAATTATTGCATACTATGTTATGTGCCAGGGGCTTATTTTCCTGGGTTGTTGAGGGCAAATGAGAGACCTGATAGAGAGAATACCTGTGTTTCTGATGGGTGGTGATTTGTTTGGGCAAGCATTGTATATAAGTGCAGGTGAGTTATGGATCAATTATGGCGCCTATCAAACTCTAAATGAGGTCAAACAAGACCAAACTGAAATTATAATAAATCTTGCCCTTATAAGACAGGTAAGGTGTTCACTGACTGTGGTCTGGAGTCACTAGGTTTTCTTTGTACAGAGTTCATTTGCCAGTCATGCGGCTTTGGCCTACTGAGTTGGTTGCAAAGAATTCAGGATTGTGCAATGCAAATCACCTTTCCCTAGAACGGAACAGGTTGATGTGGATGGAAGTCAAGTTCACCTCTGTTTTTAACAACAAAAAACCAACAAGCAAACAACTTTGGAACTTAATAGATTGATAGTGGCTTTATTTCTTCCTTGGGCATGGAGTGAATATACTTCCTTGCATCCCTACACTGTTAATCCACTTCCCTTCAGCTTTCAGTGGTTTTGGTTCTGATACACTTTAATTTAACATTTTTCTACTTGTTTTCAGTGGTTTACAATGCAAGTATTGCAAGCTGGTCTGGAATGGGCACGTTGTATTCCAGCCTTGCCAGAATATTTCTGAGACCCAGAGACAGCGCAGTCCATGAGAGAGCTCTACCACCTCCCCGCTGAGAACAATAATGACATTGTTCATGTCAGTTGAGTTTTAAGGACATTAGTGATTTTCTCTTACATGGGAAGGAGAGGGCAGTTTCCGCATAGTTCTTTGAACACATTGAGATAAACTATTCTGCTGCAAGGGTTTAGGAAATATCCTCTTCAAAAGAACTAAGACATGTTTTCCCTAAGGTGTGTTTCAGTATCAGTCAGAGGTTCTTACCTCAGTCTTCTAAGATACTGAAATTATATTTCCTACTATTTCTGGTATCATCATAAAAACCTGAGTCAAAAGTTCTTCGCTGTATTGACAACTTCACTGTAAATCCCAATGAGGAGCTTGAAACAATAGGGGGAAAGAGATCTTGGGAATGACTGGTATAGGAAACTGGGAGAGTACTTCCATTGATAGACATGAACCAAATCACAACTGTTACTTGGATTCTACACATTGCTGTGAAAAGTTAGAGCCAAATTCCCATTGTAAATCAGGGTGGCTCCATTAACTTCCATGGAACTGTGCCAGCACATCCCAGACAAAGATTTGTCTCAGTCTATTTGCAGCACCGTCAGTAAGAGCTGCTTGCAGAGGTTCCACTGGGAGAAAAATTTGATTAAAACAAGGGAGATAAGAATGACAGAGGAATCTGTCTTCTGGGTCTCTTGTGGAATGTGGCTCCAGTGGGGTTTGATCCTGTGCGCCCACAGCACCTCCAGGTACCACTGAGCTCTCCCAGCTCAGTGAGACCCAGCAGTCACTGCCATGGGCCAGACTTCCAGGGCATTCTGTTTGCCTAGGAAATGTAACGGCAGTGTGATACACTGTGGCACCCTCCCAGTCTGCAGTTAGTGTCACTGCAATCATTCAACTGCTTTTTTTTCCTCAGTGGTTTCAGAAAAATCCAAGGTTTTCCTTTCACCAGGTATCTAAGGTTTTTATTTCTTTAAATTCCTCAATACGCCATGGGGAAAAAGATGGAGAATGGCATCACCAGCCACTGATGCTTCCTATTTTGTTTGTGATGCTGTTATCCAGGGACAGACAATTAAATTTCACAGCTATGTTTTAAATAATCTGTAAAGAGGGAGAGAACTCCAGACATCCTTGAGTTGGTTTCTTACTGAAATGTTAAAAAAACCAAATAAACCCCAAAAAACCCTCCAAAAAACAGCAGGCAAATTCCCACTTTGTGGTGTCAGGCTGTTTTCAATTCCCAGAAACTAGTTATTTAGTGTGCCCCACCAGTCCAAGTTTCATTTATAGATTAACTTGTGTATTTTGGCTCCCATCCATCTCTTCCTTTGGCTCAAAATGAATGATACCAGGACCGTCTTTGAAACAAGGCAGGAATGTGAGGGGCTTTTTTTATTAAAGAGAAACATCAGCCTGAAACCTCTCTTTCTGCCATCTTTATGAAGCCCCACCACAGAAATACGATATTGGGAATGGCAGATTAGTGTCTGGTGAGTTCAACCTTTATGAATAAATCAGACATGTAATATTCTGGAGGGATTTGGACACAGTTTGTGTCTCCTCAGAAGGCCTGTTACTGGAGCAGCTTGTTGATGAAGCTTTCCAAGACTGTTTGTTTGCTTTCTTTTAATAACTAATCCGTTTCCAGAGCTGGTTTAAATGAGAATTACTAGACAAGGTCACTGGCTAGCACCACTCTGGTGCCAGGTTCAGTCTTTTATTCGGGGCTCCTACTGCCTGGGAGCACATCAGGGTGTTTGAAGCTGGCAGAGGTGGCTGAGAGGGTCACACTGTTGGTGTTAGAATCTGCTTGTTTTCTCTTGGCCCATTGAGTTGCTGCTTGTGGAGATTCTTTTGTTAAACTAAACCTATGGGTATCATGCACATCAATCAGAAAAGAACTGTCATGTGCTGCTGATAAACACGGGCTGTTTTCCAGACTCTGCAAAAACTGTGTATTTGTCGTACATGAACTCTATGCTTGTGCTTTTTCCTAGTCCATTTGGGGGTTTGCAGGGGAGTTCCGAGCTGCAGCCATACATATTTGGCCATCTTTTAAAATCTGTGATTTGGGGCTGACAGCAGAATGTCTCACCAAGATGTTCTGTCAGTCTCAAGCCACTTTTTATACGACTCTGGGAAAGGTTTTCCAAGATATGCCATGAGATTCCTCCCACTGAGTCTTTTTAACATATTTCTCTTTCATTTTAGGATTATCTAGATATTATTGCAATGTGACAGTAGAGAAAAATGTTCATTTCTAACAACTCGGTTGTGGACTTTCAATCAGACTTGGATTTCTGGAAATACTACAACATGGCTTCAACTGGGAATGAAATAGAAAGACGGACTCACAGGCAAGGTAGCAGAACTGGGAAGCTGGTAGAGCCTGTGACCTCTCCTGCAAATGATCATATTTTGTCAGTGAAGTCAATCAGCAGCATGGACCATCTCTTGCACCTCCCTGGAAGGGCAGACTCTGCTTACAGTTCCTTCTCAGGAGGATCAAATGTTACAGAGCACCCCACACCATCGTGCCATAGTGAATACTGCTGTGTGCCTCCAGAGCAGGTCTCGTACATGGACTCGGAATATGTAACAGGAATTTATAATCTCAGTGCTGCACACTCTGACCTCAGATTCCCCCAGCCATACAAGGCACCAGACCTGAGCACCCACAACAACTCTCATAGCACCAGTCTCACAGATCGCTGTGGAATCACACCTACCCAAAGGACTTCAAATCAGGGACCTCCAGCCTGGGCAGCACCATTCCCTCCCACGCGACTTGACAGCTATAACATCACTAACAGACACTTGGAAAAGTCAAGAGTGAGACAAGGTTCTGCAGGGCCCACTAAGTGTAGCATGCAACCAGCTCCTGGTGCGCAGGACAGCCAGCTGGCAGATAGGGATGTACCATGGAGTCAACACCGGGATGCAGTTACAGAGCAAGATGTAGGGCCTAATAAGGAAAAGACTCTGGAAAGCAAGGGCCTTTCTTCTGATTTCACAAATGAGGTATCAAAAGTTCAGGGGTTAAAGATGGGGGAAAATGGAGAGTGGAGCCCATCACAACAACCTACAAAGAGAAGCAATCCACACATTTTCAGCAGACCTTCTTCATTCATTTTTCAAGAATATTTAAAGTCTGTGGTGAATGTCCCCAAAATACCTTCTGCTTGTAATTCAGTTCATGCTAATAAAATTCCCAAAGAGATGAACTCCAAATCCTATCACCAAGCACATCCCAACCCCAATGCTGTTAAAGATACACAGGAAGTCAAACAGTGTCCCTGGGGTGAGCATAAGCCAAGTGCCAGAGAAGCAGCTCTGCCAAGTACTGTGTCAGGGCCCAGCCAGGGGAAAGAGTCCTTGCCCTGTGCTCAGGGCCTGCTCGATGCCAAGTGGCATTCAGACATGGATCAGGATGTGTTTGAGGACAGCTCAGAATTAAAATATATGGAGAATGCTCTTCTAAATAAAAATGCTCCCAGGAAGCTGAACAGTCGTACAGACAGAAATCAGTGCTATGATTCTGAAGGAAAAATTGTGAGCGATATTAGTGAACCAGTCCCAAACCAGCAAAACAAAATGCAGAGATCACCACTGTCTTGCAGCTGCGATGCTATGGAAGTGGAGCATCCTCAGTGTGAGGAATCAGATCAGGCAAGGAAGCAATGCTGTGATGGCACAAGCCAAATGGCTTTTTTCAGACCAAAGGAAGATTCCACATCTCAGTCATTATGTGAAGTCCAGAAAGAAAACCAGGGTAATAACAGCAATCCTGACCTCAGCACGTGTCTGGAACAAGACGAATCTCCTGTTCAGAAACACCAGCCTGTATTTCAAACACAGCACTCAAGACAGCTTCAGGAGGACCATGCTGGTGAACAAATAACCAGGCAGGAAACTCCCATGCTTTACTATCTTTATGCAGGGGAAACTACTGATGTCCTGCACCCCAACAAGCTCACCCACAGTCAAGAGGACTCAAGGAGCTCAGCAAAGGAAATTCCTTCAAGCAGCTACGCTGCCTTAGCACAGTGTCTAGAGATACAAAGAGAAGGCCATCAGCTTCAGAGGAGCAGCCACCACCATCAGCGCAGTGCTGATGATCTCCTGCTCCAGACCAAAGATCTCATTCTTAGGAGTCCTGCCTCTGTCACAGAAGAGAGTTTCCAGAATGACTATATAGAAAAACTTAAAGTGGCTCAGAAAAAGGTTCTCAAAGAAACCTCCTTTAAAAGAAAAGACTTACAGATGAGTTTGCCTGTCAGACTGAGACAGAAATCTTCTAAAAGACCATCAATTGAACATCTTCAATCTTTCTCGTTATCCAGTGCAAGAAAGGATGCCAAACCAGTTCCTTGCTCCCCTTCTCATCAAGAATCCTTGGAAAGTTTCAAGAGAGATGAGGAAATAAGGCCGCAAAAAGGTCAAGCAGGGGGAAGGAAAAGGGCAACCCAAGAGCAAAAGAAACTGTGCTACTCTGAGCCTGAGAAGCTCAATCACCTAATGGATAAGGAAGTATCATGGAGTCATGTTAGGGATGAAATCACTGAGCAAGATGCATTGGCATCCAGGAGAAGGGATCTGGAGAACAGAGGAAGGGCACTTTCCAGTTCAAGTGTCTCCAGGACAGAGCTGAAACAAATCCAGCACAGTGCACTGATCGAATACATGGAACGAAAGATCAGTCAAAGACCAGGTGGCTCACAAGTCCCACTGCATAAGCCACCCCTGCAGAAGAGGCTGTCCAATCCCAAAGGGCCTCCTGTCCAGATTTCCAACCCAAATGGGAGCAGTAAGATGCAAAATGATGACGTTTTCTGCCAAGTTCTCTCTGAACAAAAATCACCAGATGTTTTTCCTCCTTTGCCTTTTGCTCCCCCATTGACCAGCAGGTGCGATCCCAACGAAAGGTATGAGAGCTGTACCAGGAAGTGTCCATCAGCTGAAAGTCTCCCACAGGCAGGTGATTCTGCATCTGGGAGAGCTCCTGAGAGATCAAAATTCACTCCTTCTTCCACACAGGTAAGAAACCAGTACCTAAAGGGGGCCTAAAAAAGTCAGAGGGACTCTGGCACTTGCAAGATGCATTTGTAGGGAATATGTGCTGTATGCAGGATGAGGCTGTTTGTGCTCCAGCAGTCATTATTGTTCATGACAGCAACTTCATTAGAGCCCTATCCCAGAAAAGGTCATTATAGGGAGAATTTTATAAATGACCAACACTTTTTGGCTCCTGAATTTAAAAGACAGCAGCTGTCAATATTGTTGAAGAGAATAAAGAAGATAAAGGGTCAGAAAATAAATAATTTAACATACCACTAAAATTACTCTACTGAAAAGACTGACAAACTTCCACCAGTGCTGAATTTCTGAATTGTTATGACGGTAGAGGTATATTTTGTTGACAGCTGTTCTTTTGGTTTTCTGGGGGAAAAAAAAAAAAAAAAAAAAAAAGGATGCTATCTAGGAACAGCATAATAGCAACTTAAATAATAAAAAAAGAGATAGACAAAAACACCCCCAAAGATTAAAAAAACAACGAACAAAACCCAAACCTTTCCCCCTAGGAAATAAACCAACAATGACCAAACCAATACCACCCGACAAAACAAACCACAAACAAACAAAAAAGCACAAACCTCGGTAAACCTACTTGGAGATCTGTCATCAGCTTCCCTTTCTGGGGATAACAGACATGGGAGTAAAATCAGGCAGCTGCCTCGCCTGCAATGCTGGTTGCCCCAGTGTGCTCTTTTCCCTTCCAGGACACGTGCAGATGTTCCAGAGGTGCAGCAGCACCGTTCCGGCGCTGTGGGCGCTGCCCCGGCGCCTCCAGGTAAGGCTGTGGAGCTGTGCCAGGGTACAGCCGATGTCCCAAACGTGGGACCTCCAGCGCTGCTCCCCTCCTTCTCCCTCGGGATCCTTCATTGTCCATATGGGAATATTCACCCGCTACTATCTGGGTCAATCTTTAAAATCGTTTCTACCGCTTGAAGTGGGAAGTGCCGGGTAGCCCCTGAGCAGCTGTCCCTGCACAGCCGGCCTCCATCAGATCTCTGGGATCACAGCTCCCTCATCCGAGCTCTGGAGAAAGCCGCATTTCCAACAGCTCGGATATGCCCAGTCCTGGAGAATATGTGTGATCAGGACTGGTGGAATAGGGGATTTTGGGGTGTTTTTTTAAAGGAAAAAATACTGTGCCGTTTACATATCACTAGCTAGGAAGTTTGTGTTTTAACTCTCCATATTTGCTTTGCTAGTTTGAGGAGCATCAAGGGAGATAACCACCTGAACTCTGTCTCAGCAAGGCAGTGATGCTGACTCTTTTGTAGTAAAAGAATTTCCCCTCTTCCAAAAATATCCCAGTGGTTTCTGGAGACTTGAATAGCTTATGAAAAAAAAAATTAGAGTTTTTCTTAAATTTCCTAGTTTAGCAGGTTAGCATAAAAGTAACTGAAAGTTCCAGACAGAACCATAAGATCAGAAACGTTTGATCATAGCTCTTGAACAGTCTGCAAAAGTATCTGTTGTAGAGGGAATGTCTCAAATAAAAGGAACTGTCTTCTTTCTTACAGTTTCCGTCATCCTGAGAAAGAGGGATCCAAGAATCATGAACATAATGATATAACTGGATGTGTGTGTGGTCAGGATAAAAAGGAGCAGAGTCCTGAAACCTCTATTCCTGTCCCAAGAAGTGGAAGCAAGGAGGGCACTCAAGTGGAGGAGGAATGCAGAATTCAGTCTCTGAGTGGGAATACTGCACTCAAGTGTCCAGAGCAGCAGCAGCCTGCAGCTTCTCCAGAGCAGAGAATGCATCTCCACACAGCATTGGCTCAGCCTCACCAAGGAGAGAAAAATCCAGCCAAAGGTTTACTTGCTCAGGAAACATCCGTGCACAGCAGCCACGATGATGTTCCCCTGGAGAGAAAGACATACCTGCCCAAAAAGAGGCTGCAGTCTCCTCAGGACCAGCGATACCAAGAGCTTGCTATGGAGATCATTGCCAAAGACAGTTCTTTGGTGGACATTCTCATGCCTCATCCTCTTAGAAAGACTGCTTTGGACCTGATGGAGGGTTTGTTTCCTGTTAACATTTCCATGCTGGATAAATCACACAGGAGAAGGGGAAAAGTACATCATGTGCAGGAGAATGAGTAAGTAGACAAAACCAATTATTTAGCACTTTGGTCTATTTTAATGTATGGATATCACGTACATACTAGTAGTAAGATGAACTTGAACACATTGTTTTATTTTTGTTTAGTTAGAAAAATATTTAGCTTTCTGATTTACATACCAAGAAATATCTGAGGCTAAGGGTATATGATGGAAGAAAAGTGGTTCGGTGATGCCTTATTAAAGGCACTGTGATAGACCTAGGCTGCAAATCTTTTGCTCTATATCTTCTAAAAAATTAGAAGATCTCCTGTGGTGAGAAGAGAGGAGAGTGATCCTGAAGTCAAGATGGATAAAACCATGAATTCAATGTTTGCGGAGAAAATTTTAAGTGCTTGCTATGGGTGTTTATTTTCTTTTCCAATAGCAGGAAAAGTCATGGAGATGGACCAGAAGAATGTCCTAAATCTGAACATGAAGCCAAGCAAAGGAGTGAAGATCCTGCCTCTAAGGGAAACCAAGTCCTGAAGAGGAATAGAGACAGCACAGACGAGCTAGATGACATCACATCTAAGAAAGTATGTAGATGACCATCACAGGAACCGTTGGTACTCCATCATGACAAAGAAATTCTTATTAATGTCATTATTACTATGGATATTTTTATCCCAGTAACATTTCACAGGTAACTTTGAATAAATTTTTGCCAGTAAGCGAAGTCCTGGCAAATTGGCACATTGATCATAAATGCTAGTATTTAAAACCTGCCTGATTTGACTTAGATCTCTCATCTCTCATCATTAAAGGTTTCCTTGCACAGCCAGCTCCTGTGCAGCAACAGCAAACACTCAATTTAACACTCAAATCTAATCTCAAAATCTGTAAAATAAATTAGAACTGGCAGCCTAAATAAGAAATACTCTTTAGTCTGAGAACTGGCAGCAGCTTCTGCACATTCCAGTGTCCAATTAATTCCATATATGCAGAGAATAGGGGACATAGCTGGACACTGACAGAAGTATGGAGCTTGGAAGGGCGACTATGTAGCTTTGCAGAGTTAGGTGGGCTTTTTCCCCTGGCCATGCTCTATCTCAGCTAATGACAATCTGCCTTCCTTAAGCTCCTCCTGCTGTGCACATTACCTGCTTACTGCTCCTCCTGTTCATGGTGGCATTGTCCAGCTTTTAAAGAAGCTGATGGTGTGCTCCCACTCCAGTCTTGAGGCCTTTTTCCATATAATTTCCCTATGAAACAGCCTCCTCTGATTACTTTTCTACCCAGGCACTGTGGCCTGCTTGAATTGCCCGTGGAACTGACTTTTGTTGTGCATATGATAAGTGAAATTCCAATCAGTTCTTCCAAAGCTTGGTACAGAGCTGGGACTTCATGCTCGTGTCTTAGGACAACAACTCTTTTAATCATGTTGTAATCTTTATTGCAGTTCCCTTCTGACTGATTGGAAGCTCTCCGAGCCAGGGAACATATCACCAGCTAAGGTGATTACAAGCAATTTGCTTTTCAGAGTTTGGGAATTAAGTAGAGCTTAGAAAATATTGCGCTTTTTCCCCCTTTTTTCTTTCCTGTTGCTGACAATTATTTTAAAAGCCAAAAAATTTGGCAAAGACAATGTGAAGAAAATCTATACTCTAGAATTGATATGGCTTCTCTTTGGCAGTAACAGCTTTCTGTGATTTTTTCTTTATTCCCTTTGCAGTTGGAACTCATGGCCGGTCTCCAATCCAGGCTGCAGGCACTGTGGGAGGAACGGGAGCTGGTTCTCTTGGAAGCCAGAGAATGTGCCAAGTGGAGCAAGGAGCTGGAGGCCATGGTGCGGGACCTCTGCAAGCCCAATGAATTTGAGCGCTACATGATGTTCGTTGGGGACCTGGAGAAAGTGGTGAGCCTCTTGCTCTGCTTGTCCAGCCGCCTTGCCCGAGTCCAGAATGCCATGAGCAGGATCAATGGCAACACAGATGCCGAGGAGAAGGTGAGTGACAACAAAAGTGTTGAATTTGTTTGGTTCACTTCTTTCCAGGTGCAGCTATGCTCAGCTCATTTGTGTGACAGCTTGTTTAGCTCATTAGTTGTACATTATCCCAACCAGCCATTGCCCAGGCAGTGTTTATGTCCCAGGATGGGCCGTGCCGCTATGGCTGAAGCAGAGCAGAGCAGGTTTCTGGTGAGGACCAGGGTTCAGTGCTGGAGCACAGAAGTGCAGAGTGAGCTCTGCAGCTGGGTGCTGGGGGGCAACAGCAAAACCTTGAGAGGCTCCAAGCCAGAGGGGTGGCCTTTGGACCCTTGGGCTTCTCCATGGGGAGTAACTCCAAACCTGTGCTTCACAGGGCATTTTGTGGGTTTATTTCTCCACTCGTAATTTCATTGCAGTAATTACTGCCTCTGAAATCATATTTCTCTAAATGGGTTAGTCCTAGTGAGCAGGAAGATGTGGTCATAACTTGAGATAAAACTCACTGTAGTTTAACTCAACTAGCCAGCTTTGCTGGAAAATGAGGAATTGTCTCATGTCACCAGGAAATAATTTCAACTCTTGGAAAGTCTCCTTTTTGCTGAAGAAAAAAAGCCAAATTAATCCCAGGAATTATGCTTCCCTGCTGTCCTTATTGCTCTTAGATGTGTTTTTATCAATACAATATCTGCTGCTATCCCTCATTTGGAAATTGGAAAAGCACGGAGTTAGAAAAACTGGGATTTTCTTGAGCTGTGCTGCTGCTGACCTGTATCTCTGGAGGTTCATCATAGTTCACACACAGAATAGCACTAAAAAGGTCCTTCCATGCAGTGTGACATGGAGAGCCAGGATTCACATCTTCCAAAATGTCAGTTGTGTTAATGTGAATAATAATTTTAAAAAGTGTTTCATGCTTACTTTCACTATATGGTAGGCAGGGAGGATGTTGTTTCTGTAGTATTACATTTATACTCATCATAGGAAAGATATTTAAATAATTTATTTAAATATTTTAATAACACACCTAATAAAGACTGGATTAAGTGCCAACATTTTTAACAACCATCTCCCACTAACTGCATTTGCCCTCATGTCAGCAAAACCAGCAGTCTCAATCTTTGACTCCATTTTTAGGGTGTCAGTTGTGACCACTGCTCTGTGCTATATTTATGGACTCTGTCCTGAAACAGGACATTTTCCAGCAGTGTAATAGCTATGAAAATTATTACAGCTGAACGAGAATTGGCTAAAGGTGAAAGGTCCTAAAATCCTGTAGAACATGCAAGGCCCAACTCTTTAAAAGAAGCCTTGGATGAACAGTTACTGTCTACATCACAGTTATTTTATCACATGGACCTTTTAATACAAGCCACTCTATCTTTTTAATATGCCAGTGGCACTCTGGCCATATGCAACACACAAAACACAACGATATGTGCCTTAAAGAGCTTTTAATTGAATGAAAATTGTTACATGATACTTTAAAATGACCAGAATGTTAAGTATATTGCTTTTTTTCATGGGGGCAGCATGGGAGAAGTGAACCTTGATGGCATTTACTGTGTCTTTACCTTACAAGCCACAAGAATGAGTAATTCAATCGAGAAAAAACTCAGGCGGAACACAAAGCCCACAAGAGGAAGTAACTAAATTAAATCCACTGTGGCTTCCAAATGAAGAATCAGAGTCTGCCAGGAACGATGGGCTCTCATGGTATGCTGCTTTGTTTTTTGATTCCATTAGCAATCGCTGAATGAACGGCACAAGCTCTTGTCTCGACAGCGAGAAGATGCAAAGGACCTGAAGGAGAATCTGGACCGGAGGGAACGTGTGGTCTCTGGAATCCTTGCCAAATACCTGACAGAGCAGCAGCTCCAGGACTATCAACACTTTGTTCAAGTCAAGACCTCCTTGCTGATTGAACAGAAGAACCTTGAAGAGCAGATTAAATTTTTCGAAGAACAGTTAGAAAATCTCAAGCAAAGCATCCCTGTCTAACACACACCACCAGGCCAGACATTTTTACACGTTATTTGTCATGTTTCCCTGGAAATCCACAGGCACTCTCATCACAGGGCTCAGTTTGGTTGATTCTTCCAATCCTGTTTGTGCCACAGCATTGACAAGCGCTTGGATGCTCTGGGATGCTCTAGGCATACTCTGGATGTGCCTTCCACTTGGACAGGCCAACTGAGAGCATCTCTCAGTGTGTAGCAAAGTGCCTTGTGGACATGACTGATAGGATTCATTGCTCCTATTAACTTGGCATGTATTTCCCCTTCTTCTTGTCCGTCCATCTGTTTCCAGATCAACATAATCTCAATAAAAGAACCGTACAAATATTTGCCTCTTGTGGGTGGGTTGAGTGTTTGAAATGAAAAATTATGTGGGTGCTCAGATTTTAACTGGTGATTGCACAAAGCCATAGGAAATGTTATGGACCATTTCAGTGAAACTCCTGCACTCGTTTCTACTGTTTATATGTGTAACACAGTAAAAATATACTATAATGGAAGAAAATAATTACTTCCGTTCTTGGCAGCTGCCATCCATGAGTCTTTCCTGGCTCTGTGTAATCCTGGTAGGCTGTTCAGGGGAGGTCAGAAAAAGGGTGGTCTTCACTGACATCAAAGAGCCAATCAGTGATGTAGCCAGTTTAAATGAACAGTTTTGGGAATCATAAACTCTGAGCTCATCCTGCACAGTCATTTGCAAAGTCCTTGCTGTGCTTTTGAAGCATTTGTTTTTCAAGTAGCACCTTCAGGGGGCTTTTTTTAGGTAGTTTTCAATTGTCAGCATGCACAAAAAGCCTGAACATAAGAGAAAAGCTCTGCTGCAGACTGGGCCATGTGGAACCACTGGAAGAGGTTATTCAGTTTCAATGAGACTTTATATAAATCCCTTGGCAAAAATTTTTTTAAGCCAGTGTTTGCATTGAGTCAGACCAGTGATGTTGCTGTATTTAAAATCTCAGTGTTTTGTTCGCAAGAATTCAATGAGAACAATATGCAGCCTGAGCTACATACCTAGACCATGAATAAGGCAGCCCCTAATTAAACTCAGGTTTCTTCCACAGCCAGAATAGATGTTCATTGTGCCATGATGTTGGGCTTTACCAAGAAATGTTTTACTAGTGGTGTGTGTCCTCGCTACAGTAAGTATCACCACCACAGAGAGAAGCTGTCCTGTTCCTGAGGAATCTTGTTTGGAATTGCATGTCACTGAGCACAAGAACTCTGGGAGCACAGTGACCAAGCAGCCGAGTGTACTGTGGTTGCCTTAATACCTGGGGGAAAATGGCCAGACAGTGTAGAGCCTGTGAGTAATCGGCACAGTGGTTCTCAGAAGGCCGTAAATACAGGCTTTTAATACATAAATCTGAAAGCTGCCTTTTGAAAATGGTCTTTAAAATAACAGAAGCAATGTTAATGGAGTCAGTGGAGAATTTTTAAAAATATGAGCAATGTTAAATGAGCTGTTTGCATGATTTGAGAAGCCTGACTTGAAGGTGCACTTTATTCTTATTATTCCTAGTTGAGGGAAAAACACCTGATTGGAAATAAGTGTTTTGTAATTGAAGCTAATGCTTGCTTTTAAGGGGGAAAAATGGGTCTGCCCTGTTTAACTTACCTTTTTAGGGTTTCATGCCATGGGAAGGGCGATTGCTTCCATGACTGGCACTCACACATATGCTTCACAGAGCAATAATTAAAAATAACTTTTACTTGTTTTCAAAAAAAGAAAAAAAAAAGACTTCTTTGCACAGTGTTAGACTGTAAATTCCAGGCAGAGTGAAAAATGGACACAGTGATAGCACCAGAACCTCTGCAGGCAAGCAAAGAGCCACTTTCAAAGCACCAGCAGGTCTGGATTGTCAGGCAGGTCTCAATTTTGATACTGATCATTTGTTACCAATTTATTAGGAGGGTAATGGTGAAAGCTCATGCTGGACCTCAGCCATGTGCAGCATTCCTGGCACACCAACATGCTAAGATACGGTAAGTGTCCCTTTCTGCTCCAGTCAGCTGCGGCTTCTGAAAGTACAGACTGAAGCCAAGAAATGGTTTAAGCGCGTGCTTTTGAATCCTATTGCCTTTTGCTGAAAATTTGGTATTTAGAGCACTAATTACATCCCCATACCAACACGTGGCAGCTTTTTCCCAGCTTCAAGTCATGCAGCATGGAAGGCAAGATGGCTAGAAATGCAGAGCATCTTCATTTTACAACACTGTGATCCCACACTCCTCCAGGTTTTTTTCTGGCCCTTTACCATCAGAAGACAAATTTTAGACTTGAACTGTAAATAACAGTAACTGGTGGTCTTCTTGGGGAAGCAAATCCACAGGGATTATTGAAATAAAACCCTGTGCAGTCCTTGCATATAATTACTGCTCATACCATTACTCAACAGCCTTCCAGCTGACACTTCTGCAGCAACGACACTGAGTTACCTCAGCCCAGAGCCCTGGGAAAGTGTCAGCTTCAAGAGAGTTCTGCACCTTGGCAATGCCCCCTTGCTGGACAACTTTTTATGTAAATGAAGTCAGGTGTGTGTGAGTTGGGAAAATGCAAGGAATGAAGAAGCTGCCTGGTACCTGACCCCCTGGGAGAGCAAGCAGGAAATCCCTGCTGCTGCCCAGCCGTGGGAATCCCCTGTTGCAGCCCGCCAGCCTGATACTTTCACAGGTAAAACGTAATGTGAGCCCAGCTCCATGGAGAATTGCAATCGGAGCCCTGTGGGGAGCTGTCTCTATGAATTAATGACAGCTGCATCCAGGAGAGTGCAGAACAGCAGTGCTGAGGAGAAGGAAGAGGTGAAAGTGGCAAAATGCAAGCACCCAGATCTCTCTGTGGGGTGCCGACAGCGGGAGGCTGGGGGGATTCCAGGAACGATCTCTGCATCTCGCTTCGCCACCCACAAACAAGTGGCGCGGGGGGAGACTCTGCAATAGTTTCTGTTATGCTAAGCAGAAGCAGGTGGGCCTGATTTTGGGATAAGAAGATGACTTGTATTGCCCGAGGATGAGCATGAGCCTGTGGTGCAGGTGTGGGAGCGGTCAGTGGCAGCAGCAGCAGCGCATCCTGCCCGTCTTACAGTGTCCTGGCAGCAACTGAGAGATTTTAGACACAGTGGCTCATTTAGAACTTCATTTAACACCCACTGCAATGTGTGGGAGTCACTGCTGGACCAGGAGCTTCTGTTTCAGCCTCTTGGGATCTAAACTGAAGGATTTTTATTATTTTGTTTTAAACCCTAGCCTCATTTTCTTCACTGGGGTGTTATGCTGGGAGAACTTTTGCATGTGGAACTAATTAAGGAACAGAGGGCTGCAGGAGTTAATGCAAATGTACTCTGCAAAAAGGTTTACTTGGTGCTTGTGAGAGCTGCATTTAATAAGTAGAAAGATGTTCTCTCTGCTTTGAGAATTCGTGGCAACCATCTGAATAATTTTTTAAAAATAAACTCAGAGCAGCATTGCAAAACTAATCATCTGTGCCTGGAGGGAGCCCACATAGACATTAAAGAATAATCAGCCTGTAGGAATCATGCAGTCTCTGGGATTCACAAAAGTCTCTCAAGAAGCAGCACTTGCTTTTCACTGCTAAATGAAGAGAGGCATTACAGGTTATCAGAGACTCTAAAATACCACATGAGCCCTGAAGCTGAGTCATCTCATAGATAAATCCAGAGAGAGAGAATTAGGGGCTGCACTGATAGTCTTGATTTAGAGAATAAGAGACATTTCTAAAAATGTGCATGAAGAGCCAGAGATCTTTCTAATGGACTCAGCCCATGGTGGAAGAGCAAGAACATCCCAAACTGCCTCAAAAGGGAACCCCTTGTGAAACAGTATCTCCAGAGATCCCTGCCCTGTGATAGCTCCTGATGGCATGGCTGGTGCCTGCAGGACCCCCTTCTGGGCTCCAGCTGCTCCCTGCTGAGTGCAGGGTCAGTGTCACCCCATGTCACAGTGGCTGCTCGGAGACATCTGAGCTAGTCTGGTCCAGAGCTGATCCCAGCCTGAAGTGGAGCTGTAGTTCTTTGTTGCAAAGAGGAAAACTACTATGGGAGAGTGGTGGAAGAAAATACAACACAAAAATAAATCATGGTGAAAGTCTGTCTGTACCACTGCAGTTTGTTATTGTGACCATACTGGTGAACCTTACTGGTGCAACCGTGTGCCTCATGCAGGAGCCTGTGGGTGAGGACACCGGAGAAGGCCTGGCACCCCAATACTATCACTTCACATCACGGGCTTGTGCATTTAGGTATCATGTTCTATTCAGTGGAAATGAAGGTTATTTGGTTTGTGTCAGCCGTGACTCCACAATGCTTGCTGTGCTTCTCAGCTGGAGTCTCTTACCGTGTCTGGAGGGTGTCAAGGTGATGGGGATGGATGATTTTCCTCTTGGGAAATGGTGGTTTGGGTTCAGCTGGGAACTCATGCTTTTAGGTGAAGAAAAGGAGTAATGCTCTACCTTGGAAAAACATAGAGCAGAAGTTTTACCGAGAAAGGGAAAGATGAACATTGCCAGCATAATTTTTATTGTGCACATTTCTAGTTTCTCTTCACAGAAAGGGAAGAAGATGTACTAAATCTGTGCTAATATTAACAGTATGGATCTATTTTGCCTGGTTCGGGGTTACACATACAGTATAAAGGCTCCATGTGCTTAATGACTTGCTTTGTCTTATAAATTACTGAAATAAACCTCAAAACTGGAATAGAAATAGTCTTCATTGGGATGCAGAGTTTTTGATCTGTGTTGTCCTGCTCTGTCCCTGCTCTCCCCCTGCAGCAAACAAACACCACACTGTTTGTGCTCACACTACGTGCTGGCCAAGTCCCTGTTAACAACCTCTTAATTTGGGGAGTCTCACAATAGTACAAACAACTGGAAAGGGCAAAAATTGCCATGTTGCCATTTTACTCAGATTAATATGCAGATCGGGAGACAAATACATCCAAGGAATGTAGGTCATGGTGGAAACATGAAGAGAGGGAGCAAGACATGAGCAATGGGGAATTAGGGGACTGTCTGGAAATGCTTCCTCTACTTCCAGCTGGTGGCTGCAGCTCCCATTGGTCTTTTGGAGTTACTGTGACTCTTCCACTGGACTGTGGGTTTGTGATGAAGCTGAAATCTCATTAAGACTCCTATGCAGTGCAGGAGTGGCATTTCCTGGGTCTTCATAGTCCACGTTTCTGTGCAGCACTCACAAGAGAATAAAGACAGCCAAAAACCTCTGTGAGCCTGACCACAGCCACACTGCCTCACACTGCTCAAACAGCCACATCCGGGAGGACAAAGTCTGTCCCTTTGTGCAGAGTCGTGGTTTGAGGTGTGTTTGCAGAGCTCTTCAGAGCAGGTTTTTGAGCTGATACTCCTCAGAACAAAACGTGCCAAGGCACAGACAAACCAAGTTATCCTTAGCAGGCAGACTGAGCCAGGGTCAAGCAAGTATTAGCTGTGCTGATCCCTAGTGCTGCTGAACTAAAATGTGAGCTAGTTTTATTTGTGTAGGTGGTCCACTGAATGCACATTCACAGGATGGGGGAATGACACTGCTCACACCTGCTGCCTACAGGTCTAAAAACATTATCTTGATTTCAATTTGTGTATCAGTACTGACTGTGTGCTTTAAAAAAGTGACCAAGGTGATTATCCCCATTTTATAACAGGAAAACTGAGACGTGGCGAGAGGGCAGGCTAATAACCAAGGCAAATTACCACTGAGCTGCTAAGTCCTGCTCCTGTGCCTGATCTGTGCCTTCCATCTCCAGCCTTCCCCACCACTAAGCCCTCTCCAAGGGGCAAGAGCAGAGCCAGGGGGACTTCAGGTTTTTTGGTTTTTACCTTTCCTGCTACTAACTTCGATGGTGCCTAAGGCAGCTCCCAGCGCTGGGCTGGGCCAGGGATTCAAAGGCTGCATGCCCAGCCCATGGCACAGCTCCTGCCCTGGGCCAATGCACTGAGGGAGCCCTGTTCTCCTCTCAGCTGTTCCTGTGAAAATATCTTGGCTAAACTTCACAGCTGTCATTCATTCAGGTGAAAATCCTACTGTGTTCAGCCAGATTTGGGCTTGAAAATGAGAATTAAGGAGAATCAGTCAAGCTGAGAGATTCATAAAACACTCTTGCCTTAACCTCTTGCAGGAAAATGCTCTCATGATCACTCATTGCCCTACAGTGTCCCTTCCCACAGTTTAAAGGGTGACATTGGAACCCAAAACCCAGCCAGGCTGACAGACTGGTTTTACTTCAAACTAAAGGCACTATATATATCTGTAAAATTACAGCAGTGCATTCTCGATACCTCTCAGTATTCGTCTGCACCCGAAGTTGTACCGAACTGCATGTGCTCATCCCAGCCTGCCTAAATACTATCTCTTCCTTCATCGGCTCAGCAAGGAGGAGGAATGAGCTGAGTCACTGCACAAACTTGCTGGCAGAGCCTGGCCCGGCCTACCCCACCCACAGCACCTGGCCTTGAGAGCTCCCCCTTTTTCTGTCACCACCCTCCTGACAAGCCTCCAGCACCCCCTGGGGAACGCTGGAAGAGGGCTCTTGCTGCTGGGCATTTTTCTATCACAACAGCTAATTGCTGCAACGCCTCTGAGGAAGGAGTAGTGCAGAATTTCCTTGATGATATGTGTTGCAATGAAGTCTTATCTCAGCTGTGACTTCTTCGACAGAACAATAGAGAAACAATGAAACCTTCTCCCTACTTTCCTGGGGGTGAAATCACAACCAAGCTCTCCAGGTTAGTCAGGTGAGATTTTTAAATGCAAAACACTCCATCCTTGAACCCTGCCTCTGGCTCATGTCAGCTTGACCCTGAATGAGCACTAAAGTTCAGCGATGTTGTTTGAACAGGTATCAAGCCTATACCCATAATTATTGAACAAACTTCTCCATAAGGCCAAGCCAAACTGGAGTGTTTGCAATTCCCACAGAAACAGAACGCTTTCACCAGGCAATGTTAGTGCCTCAGCGGTAACAGGAATGCACACACACACTTCTGTGATTTCAGGGGAAAAAAAAAAGAAAAAAAAAATGTTTTATGTCATTACACTTGGAAAGACATTTTAAAACAGAGCCCTTTTTTGTCCCTGGAGC
The DNA here is from genome assembly GCA_013398115.1 of Falcunculus frontatus. Taxonomy (NCBI): domain Eukaryota; kingdom Metazoa; phylum Chordata; class Aves; order Passeriformes; genus Falcunculus; species Falcunculus frontatus. The sequence continues at coordinate 259,176 of VZRV01000011.1, forward strand.
TCTGCAAGCTGACAGAGTGAAGCACAAATCAAGGCTTCAAAGGACCAAGCTGGTCAATGGTCACACCAACAGCTAGAGAGCAAATTGGATTTTATTTTTTTAAACCCTACTCCAGATATAGAAGTCATGAGGTGCTTGATCATTAACCTTTGCTTAACAACTTAATTAGTTCAATACAGAAGCAGACCAGTGCAGAATAATCCAGTCTCCTCCTAGAACAGGTGCATCAGACCTGGCTGCAACCTCTGATGACACTCCCGACGAATGTCACCAACTCCAGGAACTTCAGGGAGAGTGTTTTGAAGTCAAGAGGGCAGTGCCTCCATCTTCAGTCCTACAGCATTCCTTGTGAGTGTTTAGGACAAGCCAATTAGAACCAATTACATGTACTAGGTTTAATGCAAGGCGGAAAAAACCAAAACATTCCTGAAGTCACCGACTTGGAAGGAAAGGCAAAGCATGCAAACAAGTGTTTCAGTGCAGAAACCCAAACAGAGCCAGTGCAGCACTGCTCTCACCTTCAGCACCTCTCAGTGACACAGGTTTCTAGTCACAGTTTTAGAGAAAACATGCTGCTTTAGCAGACTTGCCCCAGAAGTCGGACAGTTTCTGTTCATAGCTCTGCCTCTTCGCATTAACTTTAACCAAGCAGTAATTTAAAAAAGAATAATCTTACTTCAAATGTATTATTTAACCTGCAGTTAGCATGCTTTTTGAGCTACGTGTAGTTCTATATACAGAACAATTACGTTAATCATATAAAAGAAGAAGAGTTAGTTTTAGGTCAATGATTCATGCTGTTGAGATAAACACTGCTTCAAGAGGTCATGCAGAGGTTCTGTCATGAAACATCTAATATTACATAAAGCCCAATGTTTATAGATATTTATTGTAAATAGGTCAAAATGAAAGGCCAAGTTTTAAACAAAAAGAATCAGACATACAAGCCTAGCTTTGTTTCCAGTTGGCTACTCAGAAGCTCTGACGGATCCAATTCCCAGTTTTTCAGCTCAGTTTTTCACTATCAAGTATCAAGAAGGTTTTTATTCAGATTAAGTTGATTGAACTACAGTAAAGTTTAAATGTTCACAGTATCATCAAGACATGTGGTAAGTACCACCTGGTCAAAAAGTCTTTCAGGAAGAGAGAAAAACTAAATCACTAGCCAAGCTTTCAAACTGAGGTAGACAAGTCATGGTGACTCAAGTGCTGAAGGTCAGGGTCTATCTTTTTAAGTAATTCATCTAATAAAATGTACCAGGCAACAATTGAGATTGTTATGTTAGTATTTCTGATAGTGAGAAACTTTGTTTTGAAAAAGTATGCAATTTTTGTAAATAGAAATATCCTTCTTCTGCTACCAAAATAATCAGAAACACCATAGAAAACTATGCATCTTTCCTCTGATAATTTAATCCTGTTAGATAACAAGCCTTGTTAAAGTAGCCAGCTACCAGCTTACTGTTCACAGTGTAAAATACGCAATTCTTCACCATGCTTCTGCTCTCCCGCCAAGGAACACAGATCAAGAAGGCTGTACCTCAAGCATTTTCACCTGTCTACACACACCTAAGCTGTTTTAGTTTTTCAACCAGTAAGTATAAAGTTTGTGGTCTCCACCAACACATCAGCACGATGGTACATACAGCATGGATAGCACTTCCTGGCAGCTCCCTTTACACAGGCAGCTGGAGCTGGGTTTCATGCTGTGGGCTTTGGATGTAGACCCTATCACTGATTCAGTTAAATATCCAAAAAGACAGACGCAGAGAGAAAAAATCCAAACTGCTTCTGCAAGAGAAAGCTGAGACACCAGCCATTGCTATTAAACCATTTTGATCACAGTAAGGCAGAAACTAGTGGCCAAAGAACAGCTCAGAAACAGGTCTGCGTTTCACGACAACCTCTTCCTCCTCTTCCATTACGTCAGAGAGTGAGGAATATGAAGGGAAGCCCCCTCTGGTCTTTGGCTTCCTCCTCGGGCCTGTAGTGGCAGCTAGAAGCTTGTTTAAAGTCGAGGGCTTCCTTAAACCTTTGGTGAGATCATAGAAAGCCATGTCATCAGATATGACCCCCAGGAAAGTGCTAGTGGAGCTCAAGATTGAAGCTGCAAGCTTTGTAGACTTTTTGATAGGCATGGAGTGCTCCATGTTCTGGGAAAGGCTGGGGTCCCCCAGCAAGCGCCTGACTGTAAGGGATGTCCCTTCCTTTAAGTACTGGTGCGGCTTCTTCCCGCTGTAGTCCCTCAGGTCAATCTTGGCGTGGTAGCTGTAGACGAGCATGGTGATGATCTTCTCCTGGCCGTGTATGGCAGCCAGGTGCAGTGCCGTGTAGCCACCATGTGACCTGGCATCCACATTGACACGGGACCCGCCCTTCTCGGCCACTCGGATGATGTTGGTCACCATGTCGCAGTTGCCGCTCTTGGCGGCCCAGTGCAGGGCGGTGAAGCCGGAGATGAAGTCCCTGCGAGCCGCCAGGCTGGCGTCGCCCAGCAGCAGCCCGTGGAGCTGCTGTGTCCACTGCCCGTCGGCCGCCAGCACCAGCCACTGGTGTTCTGCTTGCTCCAGGGGCACCACCGTCTCTTCGCTGGCACGGTGGTTCTTGGGCCCCCTCCGCAGCCCAGGCGAACGGGACCCGGTCTCCTCGTCCAGCGGTGGGGGGGATAGCGGGGTGGCCGCTTCCTCGGGCGGCCCCGGGGCGGCGGGAGATAGTACGCAGCGCACGGGCAGCATGCAGGGCTTGGGCGGCGGCTCCCGCCGGGCTCCCCCCGCGCCGCCGGGCAGGGGCACCGCGCCGCCACCGCCTTGGAACAGGCCCCGCAGCTCGGCCACGGCCCGCGGCCCGGACGGCTCCTCGTGGAGCAACCCGACGGGAGCCGGGTCGGGGACGGAAATCGGGACAGGGGTGCCGGCATCGCCCCCCGCCGGCGGGGCAGCGCGCAGCTGCCGCTTCAGCACCACGAACTTGACGCCGTCGATCTCCTTCACCGTGGCCACGGCGTTCACGGCCGCCTTGAAACGCTCCC